>CM046378.1:12763461-12882461 GCA_025413485.1 Ficus microcarpa | reverse complement strand
TTAAAATAGTTTTTATATTTTTTATCCTATCATAAAATTCTCATTTTTTTTCCTACCTAATACTTCTGTTGTTACTTTAAAGGATGGCTAACTACAGTAACTCTTTAGATTTCAGTTATATTTTACTGCATAATATATATAATTTTTTTGCTGAAGGGTAACTCGTTCCTTTTTTTTTTCCCCCCTGACATCATGGATCTACATTACAAATCATGCTGTCCAATTTGCACCTCTTTAGTCGGTGTTTGGGGTAATATCGCGGAATGACATTTTACCATCTTGATTTTAAATTTTAAACTCTATATCAAACTCTCTCTTTTCGATTTTCAAAAAACTCAAATTTTAAAAATCCGTAACTTTCTCATTTCAAATCAGAATGAAATGATTTTATGTTAAAATGCTCGTAACGACGAGACAAATAAGGCAAGATCAATTTTGCATATTTTTTTTTACGAACACATTTTAAATTTTTGTACTATTTTCTATGTGATAGAACTTTTTTAAAAATTTTCCCCCAAACATACATTTTCAACTCTACTTCTAAAATACTGTCTCAAATAAGGCAAGATCAATTTTGCATATTTTTTTTTGTGAACATATTTTAAATTTTTGTACTATTTTCTATGTGATAGAACTTTTTCAAAAATTTTCCCCCAAAATATACATTTTCAACTCTACTTCTAAAATACTGTCTCCAGATATTACTCCAAACGGGCCCTAGTTTGTTTGTCACCTCATTATTTCTCATGTGAGATATTAAGTTCCTGTTTGGCTTCCATATCCATTTTCAAAATGAACTTCAAAATCATTTGACCATACATTTTGAACTCTTCTCTCTTAAAAAAAAATAAAAAACCCATCCAGTTTTAAAAATGAGATGATGACTTTTTAATTTATTATTCAAACATCATTTCACAATATTTTTACACATTCAAATGACATCTTATTTTCAAAATAAAAAAACTTTCTCATTTTAAATAAAAAACCTTTTCATTTTGAAAATGTTGTCAGAAAAAACAGAGATAAAAAGACAAGAATCTTCTAGGGCTTTTTTTATTTTTATTTTTATTTTTTATTTTTTATTTTATAACAAGATAGATTATGACGTTGAGGTTAAACCGAAAAGATTTTTTGTTTTTGTTTTTTTTTTTCATTGTCCCAATTAAATATTTCCCCCTCTTCATCTTCTTGATTACAGAATGAAGGTCCACTTTTTTGAGTAATTCTGCATAAGGATATTTTCTCACAATTAAAACCACCTCTAAATCGTTGCAATTGTATTTCTAACTATCACAACATTCTCAAGCACAGTTCACCTCATGTGTAGTTTTTTTTTTATGTCCAACTTCAAGAAGGGGTAAAAGCATAAATTACAAAATTTTTAATGGCTATTCGGTATTATCATAGAACAAGTTTTCAAAATCCTGTATTCCTACACGGCGTCCGACGTACGCTTAAACCCGGTCCCTTTGGTTCAGTCGGACTCTGTATACAACCAAGCAAGCGAACAGTGGTAAACACTTTGAGCTACAAAGGTCAACGATTTTGTTAAACTTCCTTGTGTAAAACAGATCAAGATGAAGAAACATACCTTCAGGATCCTACGAAAAAAGTTCATGATTTCCCCAAGGAAAGATCTACGTGGATGTAAGCTACACTCGCCACGAAACATAAGAAGAATGCTATTGCCAACATTAATGGTTCCGCAAGCATGAAAATTGGATTGAAATTGTAGTAAACCTGAAAAAGAAAGTGACGAAAATACTTCACGTTAAGAGTGATGACCAAACAAGGATAAGGATAAGTTATGTTGGAAATGACCATAGTTTCCTCATTAATCATTGAGCGTATATCATCACGCAAGGCTTTATTAGCAGAAGCAAAATAAAGAAGGGCAAAAGTAAGGCTTCATTACATTTACGATGTTGGTCGTTTTGTATCAATTTTAATCATGTCCATAATCAAAGAATCTTGCACTTCACTTAATTTCATTTTAAAGCACAAATGCACTATTTCTCAAAATGGTCAGACAAAACTGAAATATTCTTTTACTCCACTGACTTGACTATATATACAGAATCAATAGCTTCTAATTAGGGCCCGGCAGAAGAACTTCCAAAGTTATCTTTGCATGATAGAAAAGTCATCGACCCACCTGGAAAGGAGAGTTGTGCTCGGGAACTACGTTTTTCTTTTCAAGAACCACCACTGTCCTTCCAACCACATCAAGATAAGAATATTTGGTCTGCAGAGATTGAAATGGAAGAACAAGAAATTTCAGTTGGTGCAGAGTTATAATTCAATTGCTGTACATGTTCATAGTCAATGTCATTATGAAGCATAATTTGTCATTTGAAACAAAAGAAAATACAACAGAGAATGTTTTGGAAAGGAAAATTATTAATGCACACTAGACAAAATTAAACAGAATCAAAGTATGGAGATGTCGCTGCAGATTTGGTGAACAAGCAGTGTTGAGAAACAATAGTAAGTTTCATGCCTAATATGATTTATCATGCCCAAATTTCAATATTTAATAGTTACCTCCAAACGCTGCTCCACCGGAAAAGGAGTTACAACAGATGGGTCTTTTGATCCCTCTGGCAGCACAACCTAAAACATAGCAGTTCCCAAGACAGTTTATCCCTCCAGTGCTTAAGACAAAACAGTGAAGAAAACAAATGCAGAGAATCAGATAATAACAATGTGTGTAAACTGCATACTTTGATGGTCAACTTGTCGACCACTGTGTCAGCAAGAGGGCAACCAAAAGTGAAGTTAAGGTATCTCCTCCCATCAGGTGATTCAAAAAGGAAATCTTGCAATGGTAGCACATAGCCGATGACAAAAGTAGCTTTCCAGCCTCCAAATAAAGGGTACCTAGGTTCAATTTCAAGTTCTGACTGCAAGGTAACAAAATGGAAATTAATAAGCCTTAAACTGATATACCATTTCACATTGTTTCCCACATGAAATAGCATAAGAAAAAAAAAAACAATATATATATATATATGTCTCTTGTTCTGCATTTCAAATAAAACATGAGCACAATTTCTACATAAACATTAGTGAAAAAAATAAAAACTTTTAGCTAGATTTCTTATAATTGTTAACATGTGATGCAGATAAATACTACTAACTTAAAGAACTCCAAAACTAATGTATAAGATAAATAACAATTGATCGAATCCCTTAAACTATTTGCGCTCTGTTATTCGGTATGGAAAGCAAATGTCAAATATCAATTTGAAATTCAATTTCAAAATGAGGTGATACCAATTGTAAAATAGGGCAGGTATGACCTCATATTGAACATGTATCCTACTAGTTAAGAATACCATTCAAACACTAAAACTTGTACTAAAAATTTGAGCATGATTAACTTGATTGGATATAGCTGTTTGCCTATTTGTGAGTAAGAACAAAAGTTAAGGGAAAAAGAAAAAGAAAAAAAGAAACTACCTTCTGGTAGTCTGTTCGTAGATGTGATGATGAGATGTTTCCTATCTCATCGCGGTAGTAGACTGAGTGAACCCTAGGAGGTAGTCTTGCTAGAAGATTCTTGAATGATGAAACGCCACTAAAAGACGGTCTCGACTGATATTCAACCCTGCCAAAAGGAATCTTCAAAGATTAACAACAATATGAACTAAAGATTTGAAAAGGGGGGCATGACCATGGGAGTGTAGTTTATCGAAATTCAAAGTTCAGTAAAAACAAGAAGTGTCTTGGTTTGAGGCCCTAATTGTGAGCAAAATAAAAGAAAGAAGGGGGGAAAAAACCCTGAAAGTATTCAAGTAGCATATCAAAAAACAAGCGCTTTTGTCTAAAGTCAGTGCTCTAGTACATAACTCTATGAATTCTAAGCAAAATAAAATATAAAATCCCGTCATATCACGATCCTCTACCACCTCAGACTTGGTATAATTATGCATACAGAACATGTTTCGCTTATGCATTCCGTATTTTCACTCACATACAGTCCTTCGTTAGAAGAAATCTACCACAGTTCGACCAATTATTACTTGTGCAAGCAGAATAAGATAGTCAACTTCTACACTTCAAGGCATGTTAATTTTCTGTTCTGTTCTGTTCTGTTTTTGTTTCTTAATCTTACTCAAATCATATCATAAGCACTCTGTACATAAACACGCTGACTAATTCTTCTACATCAAGGCACTAGTCTATGAAATGTGTACATGTACTTGTCATTCTGTCAGTTTATAACTTTATATCTTATCGTGGTCTGAAACTGAATTTCCATTGTACTTTCCATGGATTCAAAATATAGTACGAACAAAACTGAAATATGGTGAAGATAAGCAACAGCACCTTGAAAAAACACCTTTGTGCCGAGCACCGGCATGGACGAGCTTATAATGTTCAGTGATCTGAAGATTGCCCCAGTGAGATATTTCCACTTCACGTACAAGCTCCTCAACAACAGCAAATGGATTGTTATTCTCAAAATGGACAAGGATGGGCGAAAACGAATAGGGTGCACGATTGCTGTAGGGCCCGTACTTTAGATCTGTACCAGCACGGTTAGTGGATTCCACTCTGGTGAATGATTCCACCTTATTACTAGGCGTCTTAAGAAAAGTTGTCTGTTGCTTAATGTAGTATGGTGACAATATTAATGCACTGTCACGGTAGTAGACCAACTGAGACTCTGATTGGCTTATCTCTGCTGGGAAAGGCTCTAGTGAGTGAGTCAACACATACAACACTTCTAATGTTGCAGTTTCACCTTTGCTTAACGGATTGAGCAAAGTTATGCTGAAAATTTTCGCCCCATTTGGTGCATTGGGTAGTTCAGTAGGTTCCACATCAAGGGGCAGATACGTCTTCTTTTTTTGTTTCCCAGCAGGAACTAGTGCTTTAACGAGTGCTAAACGATCAATCTCAGTAGGCGGAAATGCAAGAAGAACTTCTGCAGCAGGAGCTTCCCCAGTATTTTCAATCTGGCGGAAAACCAATTTGCCAAATAAGAAATCCCCTTAACAATTTCAAACTACTTCGAGCATTCAATCACACAAATTTTTTCCAAGCCTTCAATGAACTCTAGAGAATTAAACAGGAATCATGGCAACAGCAAAAACAGCCGGGGGGAAACAAAAAAAAAGGAGGTCAACCCAAGATAAAAAGAAAAACGATACACATCATGAAAAGTAGTTTTAGGACACATCATGAAACTAAAATATAAGTTGTCAAGGGCAAAAAATCTGCAACAAAACAGTTGCTACAGATTCACAGAATCTACAAAATTTGGAAACCTTGACCAACCGGCAAAACCATGATTTTATTTTTTTTAATTTTCCAATGGGACAGGAATATTGAAAAAAATTGAAGAACCAGACTCCTAAAAAGAAAAATCCTAGAAATTGCTACCAGTGGTTCTCATTTTTTTTTTTTTATCTAGTAAAAAATTTCCATGTAAAAACTATTTGGGTCATTGGATTATAAGTGGGGTTTTAGCATGTGAATTTATGATCCGTTAAATCATAGTACATTATATTGCTATTATTTAAAATCCCTTAACAATTATTAGTACGGAGTATTTGCAATACCAAACCCAGAAAATATTCCGATTTGCGAACACATTTTATGAAAATCAAATTAACCAAAAATTTGTTGCGAAAACTAATATTGATCCATAAAAAGTAGGTGGATTTTATCCAACAAGATGTGAAAAACCGTACCTTTAACGTTAAGAAGACCTTGATAATATGAGAAGTCAAGTCAATCTGCCAAAAAAAAAAAAAAAGATCAATCAAAAAGTTCAAAGCTAAAAGAATAAAACGGAGATTAAAGTAACTCCTTGGATGAACAATTGATTTCTAAATTGAAGTGTGTGTGTGTGTGTGTGTAGAAATTATGCGAAATTGAGTGATGAAAAGGCTCACTCTTCGCTCGGCGTTGAGGATCTGGAGGTCCTGAGGAGAAGAGGAAGCGGTGACGAGCGAGAATTGGGAGGAGATCGACAGTACTAGCGCTAGCATTAGGCCTGTTATGCCGATTCGAAGCTCAGCTGCCATGGCTTCCCTCTCTCTCTCTCTCTCTCCCTGCTTTCTCTCTCTACACTGCAAAATCAAGTTTGACGAGTAGAGGAGAGCCACGGAGACTTTTCCCTTGTGTAACAAAATGGGTGTTGGGCTGCTTTGATGTTTGGGCCTAGAAAATTTTGGGCTACTAGTTTTGGGCCTCTTTTTAGAGGCCTATAAGCACAGTGGCTCAGTTTGTCCTTCTCTCTACCATGGCCCGAAATAGCATTTTTCACGAAAATAATTAAAATAAATAGTAAGATTTTAAACTACTTGAGATAAATAACAAATTTATTAAGTAAAAGAAAATTTTATTAGGTAAATAGCCGATTTATTAAGTAAATCACATATTTACAAGAAGTAAATAAATCTTTTACTTGATAATTTTTTTTGTTATTTACTCAAAATATTTTAAAAACCTGCAACTTACTTTAAATATTTTATGAAAGCTACTATTTACTTACTTCCATCTCGGAACTTGAGCATCAAACACCTTGATGAGTAGAAATATGAATGTAATTTATAAATAAAGGGAAAATTCAAGTTTAGAACTTATCTTGAAGCTAAAGGGACTAAATAGCTTTTCGTTTTGCCGTTGTTGGCAGCCTCATGATTATTGTGATTATGGGCTGAAAGTAAGTCAAGAAGGGCAATGAGCCCTTCCTTACTCACCTTCGTATAAACGTTGGTGAGACATAATAAATTACTTTTACAACTATTATAAAAAGAGATTTATGAATATTAAAACTTTTTATTATTTATTATAACGTGATCAGTCAGAGTTTGTCATTTTTTAAATTTGCCCAGTCTAGCTCTTTCTGAAAGCTATTGATGCCCAAAAATGTATAAGACCTAAATACGAAGCCCATATCCAATAACTATTCCGAAACTTGAAAAAGGTATGTATGTGTGCCCAAGTCACACTTGGGGATTCTTAATGGATTGTTATTGGGTGGACCATAAGAGCATAAATGGGTCTACTTATTTTATGGTTTTAGTAGTTTTTAACCCCTTGGGGGCATTGAACTCATTGAGCCACAAGAATAAGGTGGACAAATGGAGGTAAAACAATTCGCTTCTTCATTTCAACTAGTCCATCAAACCTAGTTTTTTGAATATCGCATTAGAATATTTATTAAGTAGAGAGCCAAAATTAAGCTTTCGGACTTGCCTAGAGATAAAGATAGTGCCCAGTCATATTTCAAAATCCACTTGTATGGTTGACTATCACGTAAAAAATACATCGCTTAGCTGAGTATACTTCCAAAATACTCAAAGAACCCAAAATAGAGTTCCAAAAGCAGCTTATTGGTCTCAATACCTATGTACATTTTTATACCAAAATTAAAGTTTGACCATTTCCAAATATTAGTATAAATCTATTGTACTTCTTACTACTATCCTAATTAGTTATGTAGGAGTAACAAAGTGTGAGAATGGAACCAAAATTCTTCCTTTCCAGGTAAGGGAGCTAACTAGCTTCCCTAGGGCTAGTTAGGCGGAGAAGTTCTACCACACTATTAAAACCCCTCCACCTTAGAGACATACTCACACAAGCGACATACTTACATTCTCTAGAAAAAATATGTTGAAAGCTTTTTTGTGCTCTCAATGGTCTTAAAGATAAGTATGGAAGTCTCAATTCATAAATCCCTTACCAAGCATGTGCCTTTCCATAGTCGTCTCATTCCTATTAATATTTGTCTCGGAAACTCTTTATCTTTAGAGGTTTTCTTTGATTTTATGGCAAGAGACTTTCTTTGTAGACTTTTTGTCTTTGGTCTTCTTTGGATTCGTTGCCAGAGACTTTCTCTGGAGACTCTTTGCCTTTAGCCGTTCCTTTTTGGTTTTGTGGCCAAAGACTTCCTCTAGAGACTCTTTGCCTTTAGAAGCTTTCTTTATTTTTCTCGCTAGAGCCCTTTCTCCTTTACCTCCAGAAAACTGTTTATGTACTCCTCCCACTTCTCCTTGCTTGTAAAGATTCTTATCTATATTGAAGCTCTTATCCATTGAAGTTCAGCAACATTAGAGTCCCTAGAGACCATCTGTGACGCCCCCTTACTACGTAAGGCTGTCACTCCTTACTTTACTTACTTACTTGAAAATTTGGGGATATTTTTTTTTTTGACTTTCTTAAACATACATATATATATTTTTTTCATTTTGAAACTTACTTGTAAAACATTTGTCTTTAGTAATATTTCATTACTACTCAAGTAAACGTTTACTTGAGATATTTAGTTCCAAAATACCATAAGTATAATTTATCTTTGCCATACATGCTTATATACAAAAACTTCTTTACATCAAAAGATTGGCGGAATACATGCGTAGTGGTATCCATACCGCCTTCGTCTGCCGCCACACCGCTCCAGCAATGCCCAGCATTAAGCTGCGGGTTTCTTACCTACAGTATGAAATATAACTTGATGAGCTTTCGCCCAGTAAGCACAAACATAATCTCACAAAAACATTTAAACATCATGAAGAAACATACATCATCATATGCATATGCATGAACCAGTTATGTTCCATTTATGCATTTCATTAACTTTCTTATCTTTCTTATGGGCCCCCTTTGTGTACGTACCCTGAAATTATAGCGCGCCTCCCAGTACAGTTAGATGGGGTTGCAAGCCCCTAACTGCACCAGGGAACACAAGTGATTACACCCTCTTACAAAATCGATGAGGTGAATCCGTGACTTGTATATAAAAATCCTCCACCTTGGGGAGGTTGGTACGACACCTTACTTGTGACTTCTTACCATGTTATTTATCTTTAGTGATCATACCATATGATGTCACTACATGATAACATACTTTGTATCTCATTAATAACATGGCATGGTATTCCTTTCATTCATGGCATTTGCAAATATGACATTTTCATAAACATGGCATTTTGCAAATATAGCACTATTATAATCTTTTACAAAAATAACACTTTTTATCAACATAGCATTTTACGAAAATAGCACCTTTTATAAACATGGCACTTAGCAAAAATAGCACCTTTTCATAAACATAGCATTCTACGAAAATAGCGCACTTATAAACATGGCATTTCGCAAAAATAGCACCTTTTCATAAACATAGCATTTTACGAAAATAGCGCATTTTATAAACATGGCATTTCGCAAAAATAGCGCTTTTCATAAAACATGGCATTTCATAGATATAGCACACAACATATTGCAGCATATTTGAAAACCACATACTTTAACATAATCTACTAGTTTTCATACTGCAGGTGAGGTTTGTACTTACCTCTAGTGCCGTGTTCCTTTAGAATTGCGTCCTTTCAATCGTCGGCAACCGCAATTCACTTCCTGATATATCCAAAATATAGGATCAGGATCTTTTCGTAAGGTGTTGGTGACCTACCAACACTCATATTTACATTTGGTTGTATGTCCCCTATACACGTTATCCATCTAGGCCATTTTTATCCCTATTCTTTATTGAACTTGGATAATCCTTATGAGGTCACATTGGGTAACCTTTTTGGTTAGAGCCTTGTTCTCTTATTGGGCTTTGCTCATATATCCTTGTTATTGGGTTATATCCTTTAACCCATTTAATCTTAGCCCAATATTCATGTGGGCATCCCTTAGGGTTATGTTGGGTAACCCTTAAGGTTAACCTTGATTAACCTTGGGTCAACCTCTTGTCAACCCTTGGTTATCCTTGGTTATGTAACTCGGATCTAATATCCGGTTACCGTTCGTAATCGGCTCGTTCACCAATTTTTACTATAAAATTTCTCTTCCTTATTTTTGGAAAATCTTGTGCAATTTACTTCCCAAAAATCCTTCATTCTTCTTATAAAAATTCTATCTCCTTTTAGTTAGAAAATTCATTAGCTTAATTTTATTATTTTCTTTATCTTGGAATTGTTTGGTTAAAACCCTCTTTTTCTTTTCCTTTATGGAAAAATGTGAATTTCAAGCCCGAGCCCTTAAAATCCATGGTTTTCGAAATAATTATTTTGTAACATCATTTGGGGTCGGAAACCACCTTTGGAATGGTTTCCGATGCTAAAATGACCATTTTGGAACACTTCATTACTTTTCTAGAAAAGATTTTCGTGAGATTCATTTGTTGGTTTTCGGACCCTCTGCGCGCCTCTCACAAAACGCGCCCAGTTTAAAAATCGGCTCGGAATCTGAAAAACTTTTCTTCACGAAAGTTGTAGCTAACGAAAAATGCTAGAACTTTCATGTTTTGCACAAAATCTAGTTCGGCCTAGATCAGTACCAGTTTTTATTTGAAAACGGGTTAAGTCTGGAAAACTGTGTGGAGAACGTTCCAGAGTTCAGCCACGGGTTTCGAGTAAAACGAAGGCCTTTGGAGCCTTATTTCGCGATTCTGTCCGCGTTGTCCTCTAGGAAAAGTTGTTCCGAACAACTTTCGTGTTTTAACTTTTTCCTCATTTGGCCTCTAAGGGCATGATATTTCCATTTTCCCGAAACTGCTCAGGTTCGAACCCGAACTGGCAGTGTTGAGTGTTGTGTTCGGTTTACGTCTTAAGCTAGCATGCAACAAGTGGACTGCCTTGGCAGATTTTTGGCCTAACCTTATGGGACATACAACCTATCTTCTAGCATGAAAAATCCATCATTTTCATGCACAAAATTTTAAAGCAACAAGCATAGAAAAATTAGCCAACCAACCCTAACCTATCAAGCACATACACACCAAAAATAGGGCCGAAATTTAAATGGACTTATGTCCTTACAAACCATTCCAAATCATCATTAAAAACCTTAAATAAAGCTTAGATTTGAGGAGGTTTAAGAGATTTTACCTCAACCCAAGTTAGGGTTTTGAAATCCCAAAATCTTCCTTGAAGAATCACCAAAAATTCTTCTCTCAAGCTCTTCCTTGCTTGGCTCACGGATTTGGCACCAAAAATGAGATCCAAGAGATCTTTTTGTTAGCTTTTTCTTGTCTCAAAACCGTGCATGAACAAGGTTGAAAACCTCCAAAAATTTTCAAGAGTTACTCACCTCTTTTTCCTCTTTTTCTCTTGCTCTTGGTCGGCTTCCTCTTGGTGGATTCACCAAAATCTTCTCACTTCCTTGCTCCCTCTCTTGTTCGGCCAATACACTCAAAAGCTCACCAAAATTTTTTTCAAATTCTCTCTAGCTCTCCTCTCTCTCTCTCCCACGGATTTGGCTTCAAAAATCTGAAGAAGAATGCCAAAAGTTGGCTGCCTTGGAAAGGGAAAAAGGTGGGTTTGCTTGCCTTGAATCAAGGCTTTAAGTCTTGTCTTTCTTGTCCAAGCTTTTAGCCAAAATCTAGGGGATTTTGAGGGGTGTTGAATCCGGATTTTTGGGAGAGAAATGGGCTGCTAGTGGGGTGGTTGGCTGCTGAAAAAGTGGGGGAGAAAAGACATGAGTTGGTGTCCTTTGTTTGGTTGAACTTTGGTTAGACATCTAGTCACCAAAACCAAACTAGTTTCCTTTCTTTTCCTTGCTAGTTGGCCGGATCTAATGGGGTTAGAGGGCTTCCATTACATTTCAATTTTTGATTAGGGAATGGTGATGTCATTACAAGGACATCATCTTCCACTAACTCTTCTAAGGCATTGTTTGGCCATTTCGTCCTTTCGCGGCTCCTTTTGCGCTCTACAGTTATTTCCAACACTGTGATGAGCATTTTTATTTTATAATTTGATCCAAAAATTATTCCATTAAATTTTTGGACCAAAACTCTCTTTCTCCAATTTTTCGGAGACCTTTTTGCCCTTAAAACGATTTCGGTGTGCTTGATCTATCTAGGGTGGATTTACGGCTTATAAAACTCCATTTTCGGAGATTCTTTTCATATTTCTTCATCATACTTGTAAAGTCGACGTTGTGACCCGTCCCGGTCAAACTTTGACTTTTTGGTCAACCCTTTGACTTTTTGGTCAACCCTTTGACTTTTGGTCAAACCTTTGACTTTTGTCAAATCTCATCCTTTTTCATTCCTTTTTCCGTTAAAAACTTCATTCTTGGCTCGTAAAACCTTAATTGAGTCCCAAAATCATTAAATGAGAACTCGAACATTGTTTAGATAAAATTATGAATTTCTCATTATGATTCATAATTTTTCATTTAACACATTATAATTACATGAATTAGACTCTAATTCCTTATGAACAAGGAGATTACAAGTCTACAAAATTTCGGGTCTTACAACCTACCCTCCTTAAAAGATTTTTGTCCTCGAAAATTAGAACAAATCGGGGTAGTCTCTCTTCATATCTTCTTCTCGTTCCCACGTCGCTTCTTCGATGTGGCGGTTTCTCCATAGTATCTTGACTAGAGGGATAACCTTATTTCTCAATACTTTTTCTTCTCGTGCCAAAATCTGGACTGGCTTCTCCTCATAAGTCAAATCTTCTCGAACCTCGATCGGTTCATGCTCGATTACGTGTGAGGGATCCGGAACATACTTCTTTAGCATTGATACATGAAACACATTGTGCACATATGCTAATTCTTGGGGTAAAGCCAACTTGTAGGCTACGTTCCCGACCTTTTCGATTATTTCGAACGGTCCTATATACCTTGGGCTCAATTTCCCTTTCTTCCCGAATCGCATAACCCCCTTAAATGGAGCGACTTTGAGGAAAACCAAGTCTCCTACTTGAAATTCGAGAGGTCTTCGGCGCTTGTCGGCATAGCTCTTTTGCCGGCTAAATGCAGTCTCCATCCTTTGTCGTATGAGCTTCACGTTTTCCGTGGTCGTTCGAATGAAGTCAGTAGATACAAGCTCTTTTTCTCTTGTTTCGTACCAGTGGGCTGGAGATCTACATCTTCTTCCATATAAAGCTTCATAAGGAGCCATTCCAATTGAAGCGTGAAAACTGTTGTTGTACGAGAATTCAATCAAAGGAAGCTTCTTATCCCAAGTTCCCTTGAAATCCATCACGCAAGCTCGCAACATGTCTTCTAAGGTTTGAATGGTCCTTTCTGATTGTCCATCTGTTTGTGGGTGAAAAGCTGTACTAAATGAAAGCTTGGTACCCATTGCCTCATGTACGCTCTTCCAAAATTTTGAAGTGAAGCGACCGTCGCGATCCGAGATTATTGTCTTCGGAATTCCATGATAGCGAACGATCTGAGCCACGTACAATTCTGCCAATTGTTCCACAGAGAAGCTGAGCTTGATGGCTATAAAGTGTGCCGATTTTGTCAATCGGTCAACGACCACCCAAATAGCGTCGTTGCCGCTAGGAGTTCGAGGCAGACCAACCACGAAGTCCATCGTCACTTGGTCCCATTTCCATTCTGGGATGGAAATTTTCTGTAATTCTCCTCCTGGACGTTGGTGTTCCGCCTTTACTTTTTGACAGGTAAGGCACTTACTGACAAAAGTAGCAACGTCATTCTTCATCTTGGGCCACCAAAAGCTCTCCTTTAAGTCCTTGTACATCTTTGTGGCTCCGGGATGGACAGAATACGGAGTCTCGTGAGCTTCTTTCATGATCTTTTCCTTCAATTCTTCCTCATTAGGAATGCATAGTCTATTCTTTTGATAGAGTACGCCTTCATCGGATATGTGGAAATCGGATTCCTTTCCTTCTAAAACCTCGTTTTTCGTCCTACGCAGCGAGGCATCAGCTTCTTGACGTTCTTTCATGCCTTCCAAAATGGTAGGCTGGAAGGTTAGAGCAGCTAATCTTCCCGTAATGAGCTCGATCCTAGCTTCCACTATCTCCTTTTGAAGAGGCTCGGTCAATGACCTGATCGACATCATCGAGGAAGACGACTTCCGACTTAGGGCATCGGCTACCTTGTTAGCCTTCCCGGGATGGTATCGGATATCTATGTCGTAGTCTTTAACCAACTCGAGCCATCTTCTTTGCCTCATGTTAAGCTCCTTCTGTGTGAAGATGTACTTCAAACTCTGATGGTCCGTGTACACTTCGCATTTTGTGCCGTAGAGGTAGTGCCTCCAAATCTTTAAGGCAAAAACTACCGCCGCAAGCTCCAAATCGTGCGTCGGATAGTTCTTCTCGTGTTCCTTGAGCTGTCGTGAAGCATAGGCGATCACCTTTCCATTTTGCATAAGCACGGCTCCCAATCCTATCTTGGAAGCATCGCTATAAATTACAAAGTTTTCTTCCTCCACGACTGGAATTGTGAGGATTGGAGCGCTCGTCAACTTGCTTTTGAGCTCTTGGAAGTGCTCTTCACACTTATTTGTCCATTCGTATGCCTTCCCTTTTCTTGTAAGTGCGGTAAGTGGCGCCGCGATCTTAGCAAATCCTTCGACAAATCGTCGGTAATAGCCCGCTAATCCGAGGAAACTGCGCACTTCGGTGACATTTTTGGGGGCTGGCCACTTACTTACCGCCTCAATCTTAGCCGGGTCTACGGATATGCCTTCTTTCGAGACCACATGTCCAAGGAAATGGACCTTTTCCAACCAAAACTCACACTTGGAGAACTTGGCGTAGAGCTGATTTTGCTTCAAAATCCGTAGTGCAATCCTTAGATGCTCTTCGTGCTCCTCTTTCGACCTTGAATAGATCAGAATATCGTCTATAAAGACAATGACAAACTTGTCTAGGTAGTCCTTGAATACGCGATTCATCAGGTCCATGAAGGCGGCTGGTGCATTTGTCAGTCCGAACGGCATCACAAGGAACTCGTAGTGTCCATATCGGGTGCGAAACGCCGTTTTCGGAACGTCTCCTTCCTTGATCCGGAGCTGGTGATATCCCGATCGTAGATCAATCTTCGAAAAGACTGAGGCTCCTTTCAGTTGGTCGAACAAATCGTCGATCCTGGGCAACGGATACTTGTTCTTGATGGTGATCTTGTTCAACTCCCGATAGTCGATGCACATTCTTAGAGTGCCGTCCTTCTTCTTAACAAACAACACCGGGGCTCCCCATGGTGAATAGCTTTGCCTGATGAATCCTTTATCTAGGAGCTCCTTCAATTGAACTTGTAATTCCTTGAGTTCCGCAGGCGCCATCCTATACGGTGCCTTGGATACAGGTGCCGATCCTGGAAGCAACTCAATCTCAAAAGAGATTTCTCGTTCTGGTGGCAATCCTGGCAATTCTTCAGGAAATACGTCCACAAATTCCTTGACGATCGATACATCTTCCGGCTTACCTTCGTTCTCTTGCGTCTTATCCACCATATTGGCTAGAAATCCCGTGCATCCTTCAGCCAATAACTTTCTAGCCTTTAAAGCCGAAATAAACATCTTCGGCTGCTTCGGGGTCGATCCTCTAAAGATGAATTCTTTATCCCCAACTGGCTTGAACGTAACGGCACGACGCTGGCAGTCGATAACCGCGTTGTACTTTCCTAGGAAATCCATACCCAGGATAACGTCGTAGTCGTATAAGTCGATGACGATCAGGTTGACGTACATCTCTCTACCGCATATGATTATTGGAACATGGCGTATCCAATAATCAGACAACAAGATTTCCCCGGAGGGTAATGCAGTACGAAAGGTTCTTCCAATTTTCTCATTATCTCTACCTAGTTTCTTAGCAAACCTAGGTGTTGTGAATGAATGCGTAGCTCCAGAATCAATCAACACATAAGCATCTTGTTGGGCAAAAGGAAGCTGACCTGTCACCACCGTGGACGGTCCAGCTTGAGCATCCTCCTTTGTGTAGGTATAGATGCGCCCTTGCGGTTCTGGAGCTTCAGCTCGGCCTTGAGGAGCTGCAGGTCCTTCGAGCTTCATCTGTACAGCGTGCAGCTGACTTCCCTGACCCCGCTGATAATTCTGCTGGTGTTGGGCATTGGCATTGCAATTCTTGGCAAAGTGGCCTTCTTTGCCACACAGGTAACAGCGGTTCGTCCCTGCCCGGCAGTCTCCCGGGTGCTTTCTCCCACATTTCTGGCAAGGGGGAGTTCCACTGTTGTCAGGGGCGTTCTTCTTCTGGGGAGGATTCTGTTGACTCCCTTGCCCTCCAGCATTCCATTTTCTTTTCTGCTGGGGGTTGCCATACGGCTTGTTGCTGCCGCGTTGGCCAGAAGGTCCTCCTTGACCTTTTTGCTGTGATGGTTGGCCGGGCTTGGTCTGATTCTGCCTGGCTAGTGCCCTCTCTTCATTCCTTTCCTTAAAGAACTGGGCTCGATGCGTCTTGTTCTGGCCGACCCAATATTCGGCTCGAACTGCTCGACTGACGCACTCGGCAACAGTGAGAGGTGGTTGAGGGCCACTGCTGATAAGCACAGTTAATTCTGGCCGAAACATCTTCATCATCTTCTTCACCTTGTCCTTCTCAGAACTGATAAGTTGAGGGCAGAGGCGGGCGAGCTGTTCAAACCTTCTCACCGCTTCAGCCACTGACAGATTTCCCTGACGGAAATTGGTGAACTCATCCTGTTGGGTCTCCATTACTTCCGTGTTGAAGTATTTCTCACGGAACTCTTCCACGAAGTCCTCCCATGTCATCTGGGTGACATCTCTTCTGATCTGAACTGTCTCCCACCATAATCGGGCGTCCTTTTTCAGCATGAATGACGCACAGAGGACTCTTTCTCTATCATCGAGTCCGAGGAAGTTCAGAGAAACTTGGAGATCGATGAGCCAGTTGTCGGCTTCGATCGGGTCCGTTGATCCTTCGAATTCTGGCGCCTTCATGCGCCGAAATTCATGGTACAGCTCTGCCGGTGTTCGAGCTCGAGGAGCTGGCGGAGCAGCTACCGGCGCCATTGGTGCTTCTTGGGCCTCAGGGTTTTCCGGAATTACTGGTTCCTCCTCGGGGAATTCCGGTACCGCTGGTTGCTCTTCAGGGGCCGGTGGTACCCTGACCTCAGGTGGTCCTTGGTTCTGTTGGGCTATTTGAGCCCTAAGCCCACCTATTTCCCGCTGTTGAGCGAGCATCATCTCTCTCAGCTCGTTCAGTTGGGCTGTGAGATCGACATTTTGGACCGGTGCCGTTCGACGTCTTGGTGGCATGGTTCTGTATAGAAGCAACAAAACAGGCTTCTTATTTTCAAAACTTTCATAAAATCATATCTTTTATACAGAACCATAATCTTCATTTCATAATCATAGTTTTTAGGAAAATACATAATTTCCTCATCATGGGCATACATTATTTACTTTACCACCACCGAATTAGGGCACAATCCAACGTCATTCTCACAACCAACCTTTCCATTGCAAATCATCGATATGTGTTGAATACGAAAATCTAATTCTAAGCGTAAGAAAATAAATTAACTTACTTGGGCTATTGAAGAACGATGCGGAGCGAGACGAAGTAGGCTGGCGGGATACCGCTCTGATACCAACTCTGTGACGCCCCCTTACTACGTAAGGCTGTCACTCCTTACTTTACTTACTTACTTGAAAATTTGGGGATATTTTTTTTTTTGACTTTCTTAAACATACATATATATATTTTTTTCATTTTGAAACTTACTTGTAAAACATTTGTCTTTAGTAATATTTCATTACTACTCAAGTAAACGTTTACTTGAGATATTTAGTTCCAAAATACCATAAGTATAATTTATCTTTGCCATACATGCTTATATACAAAAACTTCTTTACATCAAAAGATTGGCGGAATACATGCGTAGTGGTATCCATACCGCCTTCGTCTGCCGCCACACCGCTCCAGCAATGCCCAGCATTAAGCTGCGGGTTTCTTACCTACAGTATGAAATATAACTTGATGAGCTTTCGCCCAGTAAGCACAAACATAATCTCACAAAAACATTTAAACATCATGAAGAAACATACATCATCATATGCATATGCATGAACCAGTTATGTTCCATTTATGCATTTCATTAACTTTCTTATCTTTCTTATGGGCCCCCTTTGTGTACGTACCCTGAAATTATAGCGCGCCTCCCAGTACAGTTAGATGGGGTTGCAAGCCCCTAACTGCACCAGGGAACACAAGTGATTACACCCTCTTACAAAATCGAGGAGGTGAATCCGTGACTTGTATATAAAAATCCTCCACCTTGGGGAGGTTGGTACGACACCTTACTTGTGACTTCTTACCATGTTATTTATCTTTAGTGATCATACCATATGATGTCACTACATGATAACATACTTTGTATCTCATTAATAACATGGCATGGTATTCCTTTCATTCATGGCATTTGCAAATATGACATTTTCATAAACATGGCATTTTGCAAATATAGCACTATTATAATCTTTTACAAAAATAACACTTTTTATCAACATAGCATTTTACGAAAATAGCACCTTTTATAAACATGGCACTTAGCAAAAATAGCACCTTTTCATAAACATAGCATTCTACGAAAATAGCGCACTTATAAACATGGCATTTCGCAAAAATAGCACCTTTTCATAAACATAGCATTTTACGAAAATAGCGCATTTTATAAACATGGCATTTCGCAAAAATAGCGCTTTTCATAAAACATGGCATTTCATAGATATAGCACACAACATATTGCAGCATATTTGAAAACCACATACTTTAACATAATCTACTAGTTTTCATACTGCAGGTGAGGTTTGTACTTACCTCTAGTGCCGTGTTCCTTTAGAATTGCGTCCTTTCAATCGTCGGCAACCGCAATTCACTTCCTGATATATCCAAAATATAGGATCAGGATCTTTTCGTAAGGTGTTGGTGACCTACCAACACTCATATTTACATTTGGTTGTATGTCCCCTATACACGTTATCCATCTAGGCCATTTTTATCCCTATTCTTTATTGAACTTGGATAATCCTTATGAGGTCACATTGGGTAACCTTTTTGGTTAGAGCCTTGTTCTCTTATTGGGCTTTGCTCATATATCCTTGTTATTGGGTTATATCCTTTAACCCATTTAATCTTAGCCCAATATTCATGTGGGCATCCCTTAGGGTTATGTTGGGTAACCCTTAAGGTTAACCTTGATTAACCTTGGGTCAACCTCTTGTCAACCCTTGGTTATCCTTGGTTATGTAACTCGGATCTAATATCCGGTTACCGTTCGTAATCGGCTCGTTCACCAATTTTTACTATAAAATTTCTCTTCCTTATTTTTGGAAAATCTTGTGCAATTTACTTCCCAAAAATCCTTCATTCTTCTTATAAAAATTCTATCTCCTTTTAGTTAGAAAATTCATTAGCTTAATTTTATTATTTTCTTTATCTTGGAATTGTTTGGTTAAAACCCTCTTTTTCTTTTCCTTTATGGAAAAATGTGAATTTCAAGCCCGAGCCCTTAAAATCCATGGTTTTCGAAATAATTATTTTGTAACATCATTTGGGGTCGGAAACCACCTTTGGAATGGTTTCCGATGCTAAAATGACCATTTTGGAACACTTCATTACTTTTCTAGAAAAGATTTTCGTGAGATTCATTTGTTGGTTTTCGGACCCTCTGCGCGCCTCTCACAAAACGCGCCCAGTTTAAAAATCGGCTCGGAATCTGAAAAACTTTTCTTCACGAAAGTTGTAGCTAACGAAAAATGCTAGAACTTTCATGTTTTGCACAAAATCTAGTTCGGCCTAGATCAGTACCAGTTTTTATTTGAAAACGGGTTAAGTCTGGAAAACTGTGTGGAGAACGTTCCAGAGTTCAGCCACGGGTTTCGAGTAAAACGAAGGCCTTTGGAGCCTTATTTCGCGATTCTGTCCGCGTTGTCCTCTAGGAAAAGTTGTTCCGAACAACTTTCGTGTTTTAACTTTTTCCTCATTTGGCCTCTAAGGGCATGATATTTCCATTTTCCCGAAACTGCTCAGGTTCGAACCCGAACTGGCAGTGTTGAGTGTTGTGTTCGGTTTACGTCTTAAGCTAGCATGCAACAAGTGGACTGCCTTGGCAGATTTTTGGCCTAACCTTATGGGACATACAACCTATCTTCTAGCATGAAAAATCCATCATTTTCATGCACAAAATTTTAAAGCAACAAGCATAGAAAAATTAGCCAACCAACCCTAACCTATCAAGCACATACACACCAAAAATAGGGCCGAAATTTAAATGGACTTATGTCCTTACAAACCATTCCAAATCATCATTAAAAACCTTAAATAAAGCTTAGATTTGAGGAGGTTTAAGAGATTTTACCTCAACCCAAGTTAGGGTTTTGAAATCCCAAAATCTTCCTTGAAGAATCACCAAAAATTCTTCTCTCAAGCTCTTCCTTGCTTGGCTCACGGATTTGGCACCAAAAATGAGATCCAAGAGATCTTTTTGTTAGCTTTTTCTTGTCTCAAAACCGTGCATGAACAAGGTTGAAAACCTCCAAAAATTTTCAAGAGTTACTCACCTCTTTTTCCTCTTTTTCTCTTGCTCTTGGTCGGCTTCCTCTTGGTGGATTCACCAAAATCTTCTCACTTCCTTGCTCCCTCTCTTGTTCGGCCAATACACTCAAAAGCTCACCAAAATTTTTTTCAAATTCTCTCTAGCTCTCCTCTCTCTCTCTCCCACGGATTTGGCTTCAAAAATCTGAAGAAGAATGCCAAAAGTTGGCTGCCTTGGAAAGGGAAAAAGGTGGGTTTGCTTGCCTTGAATCAAGGCTTTAAGTCTTGTCTTTCTTGTCCAAGCTTTTAGCCAAAATCTAGGGGATTTTGAGGGGTGTTGAATCCGGATTTTTGGGAGAGAAATGGGCTGCTAGTGGGGTGGTTGGCTGCTGAAAAAGTGGGGGAGAAAAGACATGAGTTGGTGTCCTTTGTTTGGTTGAACTTTGGTTAGACATCTAGTCACCAAAACCAAACTAGTTTCCTTTCTTTTCCTTGCTAGTTGGCCGGATCTAATGGGGTTAGAGGGCTTCCATTACATTTCAATTTTTGATTAGGGAATGGTGATGTCATTACAAGGACATCATCTTCCACTAACTCTTCTAAGGCATTGTTTGGCCATTTCGTCCTTTCGCGGCTCCTTTTGCGCTCTACAGTTATTTCCAACACTGTGATGAGCATTTTTATTTTATAATTTGATCCAAAAATTATTCCATTAAATTTTTGGACCAAAACTCTCTTTCTCCAATTTTTCGGAGACCTTTTTGCCCTTAAAACGATTTCGGTGTGCTTGATCTATCTAGGGTGGATTTACGGCTTATAAAACTCCATTTTCGGAGATTCTTTTCATATTTCTTCATCATACTTGTAAAGTCGACGTTGTGACCCGTCCCGGTCAAACTTTGACTTTTTGGTCAACCCTTTGACTTTTTGGTCAACCCTTTGACTTTTGGTCAAACCTTTGACTTTTGTCAAATCTCATCCTTTTTCATTCCTTTTTCCGTTAAAAACTTCATTCTTGGCTCGTAAAACCTTAATTGAGTCCCAAAATCATTAAATGAGAACTCGAACATTGTTTAGATAAAATTATGAATTTCTCATTATGATTCATAATTTTTCATTTAACACATTATAATTACATGAATTAGACTCTAATTCCTTATGAACAAGGAGATTACAAGTCTACAAAATTTCGGGTCTTACACCATCTCTTTGAGTTCATTTGGGCCACATTAGATCCCTAGACTTGGGGTTCTGCATCTACTATTGGAGATTGACACTGCATAAATTCTCTAGAGACTGGGCATCATACAAAAGCCAGTGTCTCTGGTCCAATCAAAGTGAACCACGGAAGCATCATCCTCCACGTCAGCAAGTCAGCTCGATTTGCCTCAACAAAAGCTATACCACAATTTACAGGATTGTTGATGTGGGAGGTTTAGTTTTAATTTGGTTTTTGTTGTTAGGCTCTTGGAATGTTGTTTGGCTTGCTTCATTACTTATGTTGTCATTTATTTCATAATACCATTATGGGAGGGACCTTTTTTGCTTGGCATATTGAAATTGCATAGGTTGGTCTGGTATAGAGTTACGCCTTTCTCTTGTCGCTTCCATCTCATACATGGATTTGGCTTTCAAAGCTTCTTGCTGCATTTAATTTTAGGGAGTTCAAAAATCTTGTTGAACTTTCAATTTGGAACAATACAATTTCCGGTCTCATTACATTGTCATTTGGTAAACTGTCAGCTTTGATGATATTAGATATGCCTAACAACCAATTGAATGGATCTTTTCCTAAAAACTTTGGATCTCTCTCAAATTTATTGAAACATTTCTAGAAATCTTTTTGAGGAATTTGTATCAAACGTTCACTTTGCCAACCTCACAAGTTTGAGTGTCTTCGATGGTTTTGGAAATTCATTAGCTCTAAGAGTAAATCCAAAGTGGATTCCTCCCTTTTGTATTAACTATCTGCATTAAGGTCCTGGAACTTGGGCCCTCAATTTCCGATGTGGTTCAAAACACAAAAAAAACTTCTTTGTTATGGAACTATCGGACGTAGGAATTCTAGACTCAATTCCCAGTTGGTTTTTGAAATTTTTTCTTACTTTTGCTTGAATCTTTCTCATAACCAAATCTTCGGGGAAGTTCCTGACACGCTTCCATTCACAGGTAGCCCAACGATTTACTTGGGTTTCAACAATTTGAAGGGTCCTGTACCTCGAATCTCTTCTAGTTTAGAAGTGTAAGATCTTTCCAACAATTTCTTTTTCGGAGAGATTTCCTGCTTGTTGTGCCATCCAATGGAAGTAGAAAACATGTTGACATCTTGGGAGAAATGTGTTATCTCGAGGGATTCCTGATTGTTGGATGCATTGGACATCACTAAAGATGATAGAGTTGGGATGTAATAATCTAACCGGGGAAATATTGAGCTCAGTGGGATCTCTACTGCGCCTACATTCAATGCACATCTGCAACAAATACCATCTCCAAAGAAATCCCTCTCTTTCTTCGAAACTGTACAAAGTTAAGAGTTCTTAACTATGCAAAAAACAATATCAAAGTAAGCATACCACAATGGTTTGGAATCGGTTTCTCAATTCTATTAATGGTTCTTGGTCTTCGCTCAAACAAATTGGAAGGCCATATTCCACATGAGCTGTGCCGCCTAACTAAGCTTCAAGTCTTGGATGTCGGTAATAACATCTTATAAGGAAGCATACCGTGTTGTCTCAACAATTTCAAAGCCATGACCACTAAACTGCAATCATTAGAGCCAATCTTCGACAAGCCCTTTCATTATGCTGAGTTCTTGGAGAACGCACATTGTGGTGATAAAAGGTAGGGAAGATGAATATAGTACCATCCTTTCGCTATTGGCTAGCCTGAACCTCTAATAGAATAACTTATCCGGAAAGATTCCCGAGTAACTTACTAGTCTCTTAGGGTTAATGTCACTAAATCTTTCTGGAAACCACTTTGAAAGGAAGCATTCCAAATAAGATAGACAATTTGATGTCGATTCAATCTCTCGATTTCTCGAGGAACCAACTGTCCAATAAAATCCCTCCAAGCATGTCACATTTAAAATTTTTAAGTTACTAACATGTCGTACAACCAATCAGGACAAATTCCATTGAGCACCCAACTGCAAAGCTGGACAATTCGAGCTTTATCAAAAACAAACTCTATGGACTTCCACTCCTCAATAGATGCACAGCAAAACACGAGACAACGGCTACAAGACAACGGTTGTGAATTCTTGTTTTGATTGGGGGATTTAATTCATATGTCCCCTAATTTATATATTCATTCACGTCCTTCCAGTAATAATATGACACGTGTCTAACATTATCTTTTAATTGATTTGTTATGATATTGCAATTGAATATACAATTTTAATTGACATGTCATGATATTATTGGAGGAACATGAAGGGGACATGAGTAAGAGACACATGAGTTGGCTTTCTGAATGTCATATAGCTCCCTTGTGGTTGTGCAAAACTTGGAGAGTGGCTTACTTTTAATATCTCAAAAACATGTGGTACAAGATTTTTTTTTTTTTTTTTTTGAGGGGATGTGGTACAAGATTTTAGATTGCTATTTTTATTTAAATACATGGTTAGTGACAAATTCTCTCGAATTTTTTCGCTGATTGTAAGTCATGAAAATGTGGTGAATATTGAATAATTAGTATATGATGCATGTGTACTATATCTAAGTATTTTTTTGCCCTCCTTGCCAAAAAAGAGAAAAATAAAAAAAATCATTTGTTAACTTTTTTTTTTTCCTCAGCAATGATAGGCATGATATGGCATTGATTTTTCATTGATTCTATGTGGAAATTTTTGGGGTTAAAATAAAACCTAGTTAGAGATGTCAAATGGGCCAGCGTGGTCTATTTATTTTGAGCTTATTAGTGCTTTTTGTCGCGCTCGTGCTGACCCATTTAATAAACGTGCTGTGTCGTGCTCATAAAAAATTTATAACATCAAGCCCAGCCCATGACTCATTTATAAATATGCCGTGCCATGCCATGTCGTGCTCTTGTCTTAATTGTGTCCAACAATAAAAATTTTTAAATAAACAAGAAAAGTAAGTTTTGAATATCATAGAAAAAAAATTTAACAAAAGACAAAACATATTATTTTAGAGAAACTTCAATATTGAAAACCTTCTCAAGTAAAAACTTAAAAGAGATTATATCTCCCCAATTAAATAAAAAATACGATGTCTTATATGAAAATTATTAAAAATATAATAGAAAAAGAGTAATATTGTCGTGCCCCTTATCGTGCCCGTGCTCGTAATGTGCCCGTGCTTTTAGCGTGCTTCATGCCTTAAATTCGTGTCAAGCCCAACCCATTTAATTAAATGTGCTGGACTAGGCCCATGTTATAATCTTGTCGTGCCGTGCCCACTATTTAGTGTGTAGTACTCATGCCGGCCCACTAAGTCCGGCCCATTTTGACATCTCTAAACCCAACAAAGGCAACAACATAGAGGGACAAAAAAAATCTAGAGAGAGAAAGATAGTTAATTTTCTTTCTAATTATATGTTTAAACGTTTTCGGTTGCTATTTAATTCTCTATAATAAAGGGAAATTTATGTTGAAGTTTAATCCATGAATTTTTGGTAAAATTAGTTTTCGTTTGCTTTTACTTGAATGCCCTTAAAATTGTGTGCACATGCATGACATGTGAGCTTTTCCGTTACTAAATTTGACAGAGGTGGAAATTTGCAAACCTTCAAAAATTTAGGGAAAATGAAGGTTACAAATTGAAGTTTAAGAGGCATTTTGTGACGATGCCCGAAATTTAGGAGGAAAAAGTGAAATTTGTCCTATTATCAATTAACTCCGCCTCGAAAGTCCTATAAACTACTTATTTATACGTTCTTCTGGTGTGTGGGATTCTTAGAAATCAAAGGACCATTTTTTCTGTAGATGGTGTTCGGTGGCGGTTTTGTTGGAGCCTCGATCTTCTTCCTTTGATTTTTCTGTGAAGAAGTTCTGGTGAAAAATAAAAAAACTATGGAGATTGATGATCTGTAGAAAGATTAGTGTGTTCATTCTAGTGTGTCATTCAACAGCCACCTCAAATCGTCGTAAATTCTTGAGCACTTTCATTCTTGTCCGATTTTGGAAGAAAATGCAAGTGACGCCAAGTTAAGCCCTATTTGGCATCTGACAAATTTTAAGATGAACAATGACGGAGTAAAAAAAATTTTTTAGAGCGCTTGTGAATCAAATTAAAAGTTTGAATCAAAGCCAAAATGCCAAAATTTTTATTTTCAGTTGTTTATTTCTATCCTTTCTTTCTTTTTTTTTTTTTTTAAATAAATGAACTAAGATTGTGATAAAGTTTAATTTAATTTTTTAGAATTTAAAAAATTATGAATTTATAAGGTAATATAGTTGATTTTCATTCCTTAAAGTTTTGAGATATTAAATTTTAAACATGAGAATTTAAAAATCAAAATTTATAGGTGAAATTGAATGTTTTTGAATATGTAAATATAGTAATTGAAAAAAAATACAGGGGACAACAAGGAATAAAGTTGTAAAAAGTTGTCAATAGGATGGGAACTATAGGAAATAGTTGGAATTTTTAAAACTTAAAGAGGGTCAAAAAGAAATTTTCAAAAATTCAGAGGACGCATATGCCCCCTGAGCCTCACCTCCCTCCGCCCCGTGAACATGGACAGTTGGAGATTTTGGAGTTTCTTGGACCTTCAGCATAAGATAGCATTCTTAGTTTGTGTCTAATGTTTTGTTGGAGTGGTATGTAAGTAACTTTTAGGTCTTTCTGTTAAAAGCTTAGTCGAGATTTCTTATATGGAGTTGAGTGTAGATATTCTAGAATTCAGAAAAGGCTCAGTTAAAAAAAATAAGGTACATTCTTGTAGATATATATAGGCATAGAGCAACAAAAGCTGCTCATGGGTTGGCTAGATTTGCCTTTTAGGCAACATGGTCAACTGGTTTGGTTGGAAAAAAATTCCTCCCAAAAAATTACACAAAAAAGGAAAAAAAAAAAAAAAAAAGCTGTACAAATTACAAATTTGAAAATAGAGAATAAAAGTTTTACCCCCAAATGAAAGATTTTTGGCTTCATTACTCCTCTTTTTCTTGAGATTTTGAGTTTTTATCAATTCTTCCCTTTCTCTCTACATTATTTTTATAAATGGTTCAAAATTTTACACCATTTTCATGACTTTTGATTTTATACATTATACATTAAACGCATTCTGATTATTTGAGTTTTATTATAGTAAAGTCGTAATTAAATATTTTTTAGATTGAAATTTACCTTCCTTAGAGATATTTTGTAAACTGTACTTTTATCAAATATATAATACATCATCATTTGATATTTTGGAGGTATATTTTTCATCCAAAAACGTTTAATTATGATTTTAATCTTAATTAAAGCTTACGTGTGTTCAATTTTTGTTCATTCTTTTATGGAATATTAATTAAGGGCCATTTGCGTAACAATATAATCATTCGAGAGAGTATGACGTATGAAATTAAAAATTAAGGAATAGAAATTCAACAATCCTAATTTTTTAATTTTACACGTCATACTCCCTCGAACTTTTATATTATTACGTAAATGTATAAAAAAACTGAATGGAAATTAAATATTTTTGTAACAAAATTTACTATGTGTGAAGAATATCTTCCTAAATATTTAATACATAATATATATATATATATATATATTATATGTTAACAAGGACCAATATAAGTTGTCCGGTAGTCTTTCTTAGTGTGCCCAACTGTTTTGTGGGGTATCAACAAAATTCCGTGTAAAATGATCTAGGTGGACCATAAACGTCAAAATGAAGAATCTAAATAATGGGCAACTTCATATAATGGACAACTTTAACATCCCTTTATAGAATAAAACTTTTGTAAATTTGAACCAAATTTAAAAGGGTTATTTACACAGATGTTTAAATTAGAGATATTATTTTAAAATATGTCTATTTTTCTTTTAATTTATATAAATGTTTAAAAAAGTAATTATAAAGACAATTTTTATCCAAATGGAGAATAAGCAAATTAAGAAATTACGAAAAAGAAAAAAAAAAAAAAAGAGAAACCTAAGATGTTTACTAAATAGGGTTAAGTTGATTTAATGAAATTACAAAAAGAATTGATAGAAAAGAAAATTTTGAATTTTTTTTGATTTATTGTAAAAAGTGTGTAAATATTCATAATGAACTAAAAAAAAGAATATTTTGTCAAAATCAGATTTCATATTAATGAGAAAAAACTAAATAAAGAAAAAAAATCTGAAAAAAAAATTCATATAATGAATATATTTTTATCATAAAGATATGTTTGATTTCATTTCTACTCATTTATATAAATAATAGTATTTTTTCATAAAGAATTTGATTCCATTTATTGTGTTATTCTTCAATTTAATTGGTTAAGACATAAATGATAACGTTTTGATTTATAGTGGATTACATAAACAAATAAGTTTTTTCATAAAGAATTCATTGGTTTTTTATTTGAAAAATATGAATATTCATCAACCTTTATCGTTAATATTTTATGTTCTGTTTATTATTTAATATAAACCATCATCTATATAGTAAATATTTATATATATTATAATTACTTTGATGTTTATAAATAATTTTGGTTTATTAAAGGTCATTCATATTTATCAACAAAAAATACTCATCATTAAAAAAAAAGGAAAATAAAAGAATGTGTATAAAAATAAAAATGATGTCAATTATAGTAAAAGAATAAAATATATATTACCTACATTTATTTATTAAAAAATAGACATATACATACTATTATTGAAAAATGGATATATTTCAAAATAAGACTCTAAAAATGGACTTTTTGCATAATTATTTCATGAATTAAATTTATTCTTTTCTTCTTCCACGTTTACTCGTCAAGCAGAATTTTTTTTTTTTATCCACAAGCCTTTTTTTTTTTTTTTTGGGGAAAAAATTAACAAATTGTCCTTATTTTATGCAATTACGTTTTCCATACAAGATTTCATTTCTAGTAAAAGTTTTTTTTTTTTTTTTTCTTTTTTCATATCATTTGAATACTGAAACGTTCTTAATAAAAGTTTTTTACCATTACCATAATGACCACATTATCGTAAACGATTAACGTTTCGATATGTTTGAAATAAAATTATAGTCATATGATAATGGATGTCATATCGAAACAATATTATAGTCATATGATAATGGATGTCATTTCAACGAATACGTTTTGTCACACGACATTTATACTATAAGAATCTGATTATTATATTGCATATTCTTATCAATAATAATTTGATCATGTCATCTATATGACAATAACTATATTATTTTTTGGAAGAACTTCATACGACATATTTCAGGTTTTGTTGTTTTTCAGATCACTATCATATTGACTGTATCATCGAGTTAAAAAAACAAATTTACAACATATAATTTTATAGTATGTTGACCTCATCAATAAGATATTGACAATAAGTGGAAAAAAAAAATCAACAATAAACAATAAAATGTATCAATAAAAACGTTACTATGAGTGGTCAAAGTTTTTAGGAATTTTTGAACTTCTATTTTCATATATAAAAGGTAACTGAAATTGATTTGGCTATTTTTTTGGACAAAATTTGTGTGTGTGTATATATATATATATATATATATATATTTTTTTTTTTTCTAGAAAAAAGGTAACTGAAATTATCCTCTACTTTCTCATCTTCTTCCTTTCTGTGATTAAGATCCTTTTTTTTTTTTTTTTCTTTTTTTAAAGAGGATAAGATGTAGACATTGTGCGCATGGTGAGAAAGGTTTTTTTTTTTTTTTTTTTAATATTTATTTTAGGGTAAGTTTTGATGCATTTATTTAACTTAAACCACCAAAATCAGTTTTTACAAAACAACTAAAAAAGGAGTGCAAAGCATCACATCACACATGAGAGTGTGTACTAAAAAAAGCAAAACTAGTTAAGAAATGGGCTACCAAATTCCCACAATGGGAACCATAACAAGCACTATCGCCTCCTAATAATTCAAGAGTATCGCGAACGTCTTAAATGACATTTGCTTCCAAAGATCGGAGTTCTAGATTCTTGATGGCATGTACAGTATTTAGAGCATCCGACTCAACGATCCAAATTGAGTATCCTTCGAAAATAGCGTACCACACACTTTCTCTTATAGTCATGCATTCGCTTAAAAATGATGAAAAACAACCTGCCATTCGACGGGTCATAGCTCCTAACACCACCCATTAGCATCTCTAGCCACCAAACCAATAGAAAAATGACTTTTTTTTTTCTAAAAAAAAAAAGTAACTGAGATTAATTTGTTTATTTATGTAAATGGTCCTAAACATATGTATGTTGAATTTTTCCAATCAAACATCAAACATTCACAGGAAATTGTCCTCTAACTTTTTCATTTTTCTTCCTTTATGTGATTATACTCCACTTTCGTTTCTTTGTCTTGAGGATAAGAGGTAGAGATTACGCGTTTGTGTTATTAAATTAATTTGTTTATTAATGGCCACTTTTTTGTTTTGTCTTGTATTGTATTTCTATTTGGACTTCGTTTTTTTCATTCATCTTTGGAAGATTGGTGACGAGGAATAGTGGTCAGCAAACTCAGTCATCGACTTTTCAACTACGCTGCAAGACTAACGAAGTTTGTGATAAAAGCTGTATGACTAGAAAATTGCTAGCAAATATAGTCCAAGTTCCAACCGTAGGTGTATAAGTAAAATTAATGGTAAACGCAGTTTTAGAAAGAAACACAAAAACCTCACACCCAGATTTCCTCATCATGACTGTGTCCAAGAAACATGTTAGATTTCTTTTCCTTGTTACATTATTTTTCATAGAGGAACCTTTCAATTTGTGCTCCGGCGATACAGATCACTCCCGCTTTCGCTGTGTCGAAAGCGAAAAGAAAGCCCTTTTGAGTTTCAAACGAGATCTTGAGGATCCCTCGGACAGATTGTCGTCTTGGTTTGATGGAGAGGATTGCTGCAGATGGGACGGAGTTGTCTGCGACAACATAACCGGCCATGTGAAAGAGCTCAACCTCAATGATGGTTCCTTAGGAGGCAAGATAAGTCCTTCTTTGCTCAGTTTAAAACATTTAAGTCACTTAAATTTGAGCAACAACAATTTTTGGCCAAGTCAGATTCCGAAATTCATCGGATCTCTTGTAAGCTTAAGATATCTTGATCTGTCAGGGTCATCCTTTGAGGGCATAGTTCCTCACCAACTTGGAAATCTCTCAAGTTTGCGCCTTCTGAACCTTGGACAGTCTTTCTTGTTATATGTTGAGAACCTTCGCTGGCTTGCTGGTCTTTCTTCACTAGAATATCTAAACATGAACTATGTGAACCTTAGTAAAGCCTCCGATCATTGGTTGCGGACAATAAATATGCTTCCTTCATTGTTAAACCTACACCTGTCGTTCTGTGGACTTGGTCATATTCATTCACTGTCTTTTGTCAATTTTACATATCTTGCAATTCTTGACATGTCCGATAACCAATTTCATTCTACCATACCTGATTGGGTTTTTAGCCTGACAAATCTTGTCTCTCTTGACCTATCACGAAGTGAATTTTTGGGCCCGTTTTCAAACGTTTCTTGTAGCTTGACTTCTCTCATAACCCTTTCTACTTCTTCAGACAAGCTCAATTCAACAATTCCTCGTTGCCTTTGTCGTTCTGCCAGTCTTGTTAGGCTTGACTTGGATGATAATGCTTTGGAAGGGAAAATACCTAAATTTATGGGAAATCTTTGCAACTTGGAAACCGTTAGTTTGCAATCAAATAAACTTGTCGGGACAGTCTCAGAGGTCTTCGAAAGCTTTTCAGGATGCCTTGCGAGTAGCCTGAAGTCACTTTATCTGGATGCAAATTCATTTACTGGTCATATCACGGATCAAATTGGTGAGTTCAAAAATCTTGTTGAAATTTCACTTCAGAATAATAAGATTTCTGGTCCAATTCCTGTGTCACTTGGAAAACTGTCAAGGTTAACAACTTTGGATTTTTCTGATAACCAATTGAATGGATCTCTTCCTGAAAGCTTAGGATCTCTTTCAAATTTAACCATGCTTGTTATTTCTGGGAATCTTTTAGAAGGAGTTGTATCTGAAGAACACTTTGCCAACCTAACAAATTTGAGTGTCTTCTATGGTTCTGGAAATTCATTAGCACTAAGAGTTAGTCCAGAGTGGATTCCTCCCTTTCGTATTCACGATCTGGGATTAAGGTCCTGGAACTTGGGCCCTCAATTTCCAATGTGGCTCATTTCACAGAAGAACTTCTCTTTTATGGACCTATCAGACACAGGAATTTCGGATTCAATTCCCAGCTGGTTTTGGAACTTGTCTCTTACTATTGAATACCTGAACCTCTCTCATAACCAAATCTTTGGGGAAGGTCCTGATACACTTTTTTCCTCCATAGATGGGATAACTGTTGTCTTGGGTTCCAACAAGTTGACGGGTCCATTACCTCGAATTTCTTCCGCGTTAGGAGTACTAGATCTTTCCCACAATTCCTTTTCTGGAGATATTTCTCGCTTGTTATGCCATCCAATAATGGATTCGGCAGGAATGACAAATGAATTATCAGTTCTCCTTCTTGGGAAAAATAACTTATCAGGAGAGATTCCCGAATGTTGGAAACATTGGCCGTTTCTACAGGTGATAGAGCTGGGAAGTAATTCTCTGACTGGAGAAATACCGAGCTCAATAGGATATTTACAGCAGTTACAGTCATTGCACATCCGCAACAATACCATCACTGGAGAAATCCCTTCCTCTCTTCGAAACATTACAACCCTGAAAGTTCTCGACTTTGGAATGAACAAGATCAAAGGGAGCATACCGAAATGGCTTGGAATGAGTCTCTCAAATCTAATGGTTCTTGGTCTTCGCTCAAACAAATTGGAAGGTAATATTCCACATGAACTTTGCAGCCTAACCAAGCTTCAAGTCCTTGACGTTGCGGAAAACAGCTTATTGGGAAGCATACCTCATTGTTTCGACGATTTCAAAGCCATGACCACCAAACCACAAACACTGGAGTCGATCTACTCATCTATTATTTATGAGACTGAGTACTTGGAGAATGCATATGTGGTGACAAAAGGAAGGGGAGATGAATACAACACCATCCTTTCTCTTCTAGTTAGCCTCGACCTCTCGCAGAACAACCTATCCGGAGAGATTCCAGAACAACTTACAAGTCTCCTGGGACTGATGTCGCTAAATCTTTTTGGAAACAATTTGAGAGGAAGCATTCCAGATAAGATTGGTGATATGACGTGGATTGAATCTCTCGATCTCTCAAGAAACCAACTGTCTGGTAAAATCCCTCAAAGCATGTCACATTTAACTTTCCTAAGTCAGTTGAATGTGTCATACAACAACTTGTCGGGAGAAATTCCACTGAGCACCCAACTGCAAAGCGTGGACAATTCCAGCTTTATTGGCAACCAGCTCTGTGGACCTCCACTGTCCAAAAGTTGCAGAGCAGATCACGAGACAACGCCTGCGAGTACTGAAAATCGAGGAGGAGAAGATGATGAAGAGGAGTTCTGGTTCCGTCTGGGCATTGCAATGGGATTTGTAGTGGGCTTTTTGGGTGTCATTGCCCCGTTGCTGTTCTACAAAACTTGGAGACTCTTTTACTTTTGGTGTCTCCAGAACATGTGGCACAAGATTTCGGATTGTTGCTTTGATCTTAAATACATGGTTAAGAACAAGTTCTCTTAATGTTTCTTCTAATACAAGTTATGAAAATGTAGTGAATAAATCAGAACATGACGCTCCTTATCGTCGGTCTGTATTTGAGAACTTTAATGTTGTTTCCTCTTGCTTGTAAAATGTTAGTTGTACTACTTGTTTGTGTTAGTCTTTTCTAATCTCAACTGTTGTGAGTTTGAATCCTTTAATAATTATATTTAGTAGTAACATGAGGAATCGATCGAGATCAGGTTTTAAAAGGGGAGGCACTCGTAAGATTTCATTTCCGATAAGGATGCAGTTGAATGAACGTGAATTTTATTCCCTTCGGATGTCGCACAAGAAAGTTCTTTAAAGCCCAAAAAAAAAAAAAAAAAAGGCTTTTTTAATTGGTACACTCTAAACTTACGATAGAGTTGCGTTTGCTTTCTGAATTTTTAATTTTGACAATTTGCATCTTGAACTTATAAATATATAACAAATTACACCCCATTGATAGTAATATTAATCTTTTGAAGGAAATTAAAATGTGATTTTTACATGGATTGTTAATTCATGACATATATCATTATTTTTTATATTTGTTAATTAACAATCTATATTCTAGTAAAGTATCAATTTTCATTAAAAAATCAACATTGTTTATTAATGGGGTGCAAATTACTACTTGCCAAAATTAAAAATTAATATTTTTCAATCAATTTGGAATGGAGCTTCATGCTTAATCACTCTTACAAACGCCATATGTGTTAAGAATTATGTCACTATAGACGTTTGGATCTAAGTAGCTTCGCATAATCTGTCAAAGTCAACAAAATGTGTTTTTTTGGAAATTGTCTTGCCAATTTCCTATAAAAAAAAAAAAAAAAAGAAGCTTATGATAGTGTATAGCATGTAATACAAAAGATAGGAAGAAGTAAATTGTAGTTTTTAAGAAAATAATTAAAAGAAATACATGTTTTTAAGATATTTGAATAAGTAAATAACATATTAATCATGTAAATGATTTAATTATGACAGATTTTATCAGATAAATGATATATCTACGTCTTGTAAATATATCATTATCTAATAAATTTTCTATTTACTTAATAAAATTTTGATTTACCTTACAAATTTTTGTAAAAATGCTATTTACTTAAATTTTCCATTTAGGAAATTATTCTGTCTGTCACAAATAAATTTTCATTTTGGAAAATACAGATCAATACCATACAGTGTGATTTTCTTTGTAGATTCCTCCGCTTTCAAAAGTAAAGTTTGGAATATATATATATATATATATATATATATATAAATGTCAAATTTTCCCTTTTTACACTATATAGGTTGTAGAAGTATAAAAATAAAGCGTTTCAATAATTAGATGAAAAATATATGTGTATGTATGTATACACGAATAAAACCTCCAAGTTATATATATATATATATATATATATATATGTAGAAATAAAAGCTCATTTCATGCTTGTTTGGCTATTATAATACCAACCCATTAGTTGTCTTCTTTAGGGGTGAAATCGAATTTTGAACAAATCACAAAGGGAGAGGTTTACAAAGAAAACCAACTGTATGATATCAAGCTGTAATTTTTAAAAACAATAATTTGTAAATAGATTGGAAAACAAAAAAAATTGTAATTATCCCATAAGCTAATTTAAATAAATAAGATACTTACAAGTGTTACATTATATATTGACTGCCAATTTAAAAAAAAAAAGAAAAGAAAAGAAAAGAAAAAGATGGGAGTAGTATTATTGGTAGAAATACAACGTGGGGCGTAAGGCTGCCATTGGGTGTTGCCAAATGAAAATCAAGACTCACTTTGATTCCACACACCCAATAATATCAAATAGTAGTATTTCTCAGTTAAAAAAAAAAAAAGAGAGAGAGAGAGAGAGAGGGAAAAAATTTTATTTACTTAAATTACTTTCACTAATTTGACTATTCATCTCTTTAGCATTTGCTTACTTGTGATATTTTAAGCTCGCACTTTCTTTGATTACAATGTAGAGCCCATTGAATAGTGTGGCCAGCTAGCTTTTACCAATTTATGATATCTTTTTCATTAGCCCAAAAAAAAAAATTTATGGTATCTGTTTACAGGAGAAAGAGAAAAATAACATTTTAAAAAAACCTATTTATAATAAATAGCATATTTTAAAAATATTTGATGTAAATAGCATATTCAAGATACCATATAAATAGTATATTTTTATTTTCTTGTTACCTTTTAACAGTTATTTGGATTTGGAATTATCTATTTTTATCTAATTAGAGGTCAAAGAAATTGAAATTATATGATTATAGATCTAGTTTAATGATTATTTTACCCTCAATTTAAAGTGTAGAGTTCCAATCCTTTTATCCTAAATTCAATTAAAAAAAATTGTATTTATCATAGCGTGGTAATAATCTTGGATACATATATTTAAAAAAAAAAAAATACAATCCTACAAATCACCATGATTCTAACACGTAAAAACGACACTTTGGAATTGTTACAAAAAGACACGACAATAATAATTTTTGTTAAAAACAAGGCTTCCCTCAAAAAATAAAAAACAAAAACAAAAACAAAAAAAGGCGACAGTTGTATTGTATATCCGAGGTTCATTATCCATTCCAACTCGTAATATGGTAGAACGACTCCAATATCAAACAAAATAAATACAAAAAAATTAAATTAAATTAAAATCTTAAGGGTCCGTTTAGTGCATGAGTTTGAGTTGGAAATTTTAGGTTTCAATATAATTTTTGTTGACTTTTCAGAAAAGATAAAAAACTTTTTCAGAAAAGACAAAAAAAATTTTTAGAAAAAGATAAAAAATTGAGATGAAAAGTTTAAAATGAACCAACGAAACAAACGGAGTGTAAATGACCTAAAAGTTCACGTGTAGAATAAGAAGTGCATGACTAGGCATTAAAAAGCTCTTTATTAGAGATGTTACGAATACATCCAACGTAAGGAACATCTTAAAACAAGGAAAAAAAAAATTTGTGCCATCGCCCAAACACTGCCTTTTCGGTGTAACAGCAGAAACCGATTCTTCTTCTCCTAGATTTTCCCCCTTTGGACTCGGTACTATCAAACCCCTTCAGCTCCAAAACCTTTTTTTTTTGGAAGTTAAAAAAACAAATCAAAAGAAAAAACAAAAAAACAAAACCCATCTAACTTTTTCTCTTTAGTTTTCAATTTTTTTTGTTTCTGTACTGAAGAAGAACAAATCGTTCTTCTGCATTTTGTTGAAATGGCGTGCATGAAGCTGGGATCCAAACCAGAAGTTTTTCACCTCGATGGCCAATCCTGGTGTGTTGTTCCTCGCCATTTCTTCATTTGGTTTTAAAAGTTTTTTTTTTTTTTTTTTTTTTTTTTTTTTTTTTTTTTTTGAATACTGGGGTTGTCGTAATTGTGAGATTTGAGTAATGGGGTTGTCTTGATTTCATTTTTTGAGATTTATACCATCTGGGTTTTGTTTTTGAGTAAGGAGAAATTTACTGAATTTTTTTTTTCTTTTCATTCATTTTATGACTGAATTTTCTGTTTCATGCTCAATATCATTCATCTGTCATTTGACAGTAATGGACTTACTCAGATGAATTTGAGGTATTGAGTCCTTAGTGTTTTGCATAAATTAGGGTGTATTTGGAACTCAGTTTCAACTCATATTTTTCACTTTAGTTTTTGTCTTTTTATGAAAAAGTTAATAAATATTATAATAAATTTTTAAAAAATTAACAAATTTAAATTTAAAATTTTCATTCTAAATGACGAACCAAACAGAAACTTAGGGGGTGTTTGGTGTGTTAGTTTGAGTTGAAATATTTTAGTTGTAATAGTAAATTTTTTTGAATTTTCAGAAAAGACAAAAAACTTTTTGGGAAAAAGACAAAAATTTTTTAGGAAAAAGACAAAAAAAAGTTTGAAATGAGATGAAAATGGTTGGCAACCATCCACCCCCTTAGTGTTTTTTTTTTTTTTGTAACTATATTTATAGGTTTATCCTATCATCAGTTAGAATCTTTTTTTTTTTTTTTAGACATTTCATGTTATCAGTTTCTTTTCGTTGAAGACAACATCTGACATGCCCTTTTGCAGGTTTTGCTCAACTGGACTTCCTAGTGATGTCATTGTTGAAGTTGAAGAGATATCATTCCATCTTCACAAGGTCAATTTTATCTTTTTAACAACTTTTAAATTATGTTTTAGAATATAAAACTATTATTAGCCTGTCTTTTCAAAGCTTTCAAAAAATTGGTAAACTAGAGTTTACATGTAACGGAGAATGTTAAAATATAAAATTATTATTGACTCACCTTCTAATAACTCAAGCTTTTGAGAGAAATGGTAAATTGATGAATTGCAATATTATTTGAAAAAGCTGGGGAAAAAAAAAAAAAGGACATGTAGACCACATGATTAGAACTTAGAAGGCATGTAACTTTGAATTTTTTGTTTTGGTTGATTTTGAAAGTACTAAATTTTTGAACAAGTGTAGAATTTTCAATCATACGTATGTCTTTGATTTTTGCTGGAGAAAAACAGCTACAGTCTTGTTTAGGTTCTGATGCAGTTTTGATGTTATGTTTACGGCCCAACCTCACTTGCTTCATGTTGCAGCAGAAAGAGGGAGGGGGAAAAAAAAGAAAGTCCTTGTTTACTTTCATCTTGCGTCTTCTTAATGTCATAGCCCAGATTATGCTGGTGACATATAGAATTGTTTTACGATTAACTTTCCGTCTGATCTACTAATTATTGATAATCTTTTTCGCTTTTTTTTGGGATTCTATCAGTTTCCATTGATATCCAGAAGCAGGTTGCTAGAAAACCTTATTGCGGAATTTTCTGGGAAGGATGAGAGTACATGTACTTTGCAATTTCATGACTTGCCTGGTGGAGCCAAAGTCTTCTTGGTTATAGCCAAGTTCTGTTATGGTGTAAAAATCGAACTCAATGCATCGAACATAGTTAGCGTCAGATGTGCGGCAGAATATCTTCAGATGAGTGAAGACTATGGAGAGGGAAATTTCATCATACAAACAGAGAGTTTCCTGAATGAGATCTTTGGCAATTGGACAGACTCGCTTAAAGTTCTTGAAATGTGTGAAGCAGTATTTTCACATGCAGAAGATCTTCATGTTGTCTCAAGATGTCTCAACTCGTTGGCAATGAAAGCTTGTGCGGATCCAAGTTTGTTCAATTGGCCAGTGTTGGGGGGGTGCAGTGCGGTGCAAAGCCCAGAAGGAAATATGTTTTGGAACGGAATATGCACGACCGCAAGACCACAACCAGTTGGTGAGGATTGGTGGTATGAAGATGTGTCATTCCTCACTTTACCGCTATACAAACATCTAATTCTAGCCGTTGAAGCAAGAGGCATGAAACCGGAGAAGATTTCCGGTGAATGATTCCACCTTATTACTAGGTGTCTTAAGAAAAGTTGTCTGTTGCTTAATGTAGTATGGTGACAATATTAATGCACTGTCACGGTAGTAGACCAACTGAGACTCTGATTGGCTTATCTCTGCTGGGAAAGGCTCTAGTGAGTGAGTCAACACATACAACACTTCTAACGTTGCAGTTTCACCTTTGCTTAACGGATTGAGCAAAGTTATGCTGAAAATTTTGGCCCCATTTGGTGCATTGGGTAGTTCAGTAGGTTTCACATCAAGGGGCAGATACGTCTTCTTTTTTTGTTTCCCAGCAGGAACTAGTGCTTTAACGAGTGCTAAACGATCAACCTCAGTAGGCGGAAATGCAAGAAGAACTTCTGCAGCAGGACCTTCCCCAGTATTTTCAATCTGACGGAAAACCAATTTGCCAAATAAGAAATCCCCTTAACAATTTCAAACTACTTTGAGCATTCAATCACACAAATTTTTTCCAAGCCTTCAATGAACTCTAGAGAATTAAACAGGCATCATGGCAACAGCAAAAACAGCCGGGGGGTAAAAAAAATAAAAGGGAGGTCAACCCAAGATAAAAATAAAAACGATACACATCATGAAAAGTAGTTTTACGACACATCATGAAACTAAAATATAAGTTGTCAAGGGCAAAAAATCTGCAACAAAACAGTTGCTACAGATTCACAGAATCTACAAAATTTGGAAACCTTTGCCAACCGGCAAAACCATGATTTTATTTTTTTTGTTAAATTTTCCAATGGGACAGGAATATTGAAAAAAATTGAAGAAGCAGACTCCTAAAAAGAAAAATCCTAGAAATTGCTACCAGTGGTTCTCATTTTTTTTTTTTAATCTAGTAAAAAATTTCCATGTAAAAACTATTTGGGTCATTGGATTATAAGTGGGGGTTTAGCATGTGAATTTATGATCCGTTAAATCATAGTACATTATATTGCTATAATTTAAAATCCCTTAACAATTATTAGTACGGAGTATTTGCAATACCAAACCCAGAAAATATTCCGATTTGCGAACACATTTTATGAAAATCAAATTAACCAAAAATTTGTTGCGAAAACTAATATTGATCCATAAAAAGTAGGTGGATTTTATCCAACAAGATGTGAAAAACCGTACCTTTAACGTTAAGAAGACCTTGATAATATGAGAAGTCAAGTCAATCTGCCAAAAAAAAAAAAAAAGATCAATCAAAAAGTTCAAAGGTAAAAGAATAAAACGGAGATCAAAGTAACTCCTTGGATGAACAATTGATTTCTAAATTGAAGTGTGTGTGTGTGTGTAGAAATTATGCGAAATTGAGTGATGAAAAGGCTCACTCTTCGCTCGGCGTTGAGGATCTGGAGGTCCTGAGGAGAAGAGGAAGCGGTGACGAGCGAGAATTGGGAGGAGATCGACAGTACTAGCGCTAGCATTAGGGCTGTTATGCCGATTCGAAGCTCAGCTGCCGTGGCTTCCCTCTCTCTCTCTCTCTCTCTCTGCTTTCTCTCTCTACACTGCAAAATCAAGTTTGACGAGTAGAGGAGGGCCACGGAGACTTTTCCCTTGTGTTACAAAATGGGTGTTGGGCTGCTTTGATGTTTGGGCCTAGAAAATTTTGGGCTACTAGTTTTGGGCCTCTTTTTAGAGGCCTATAAGCACAGTGGCTCAGTTTGTCCTTCTCTCTACCATGGCCCGAAATAGCATTTTTCACGAAAATAATTAAAATAAATAGTAAGATTTTAAACTACTTGAGATAAATAACAAATTTATTAAGTAAAAGAAAATTTTATTAGGTAAATAGCCGATTTATTAAGTAAATCACATATTTACAAGACGTAAATAAATCTTTTACTTGATAATTTTTTTTGTTATTTACTCAAAATATTTTAAAAGCCTGCAACTCACTTTAAATATTTTATGAAAGCTACTATTTACTTACTTCCATCTCGGAACTTGAGCATCAAAAACCTTGATGAGTAGAAATATGAATGTAATTTATAAATAAAGGGAAAATTCAAGTTTAGAACTTATCTTGAAGCTAAAGGGACTAAATAGCTTTTCGTTTTACTGTTGTTGGCAGCCTAATGATTATTGTGATTATGGGCTGAAAGTAAGTGAAGAAGGGCAATTAGCCCTTCCTTACTCCCCTTCGGATAAACGTTGGTGAGACATAATAAATTACTTTTACAACTATTATAAAAAGAGATTTATGACTATTAAAACTTTTTATTATTTATTATAAGGTGATCAGTCAGAGTTTATCATTTTTTAAATTTGCCCAGTCTAGCTCTTTTTGAAAGCTATTGATGCCCAAAAATGCATAAGACCTAAATACGAAGCCCGTAACCAATAACTATTTCGAAACTTGAAAAAGATATGTATGTATGTATGCCCAAGTCACACTCGGGGAATCTTAGTGGGTTATTGTTTGGTGGACCATAAGAATATAAATGGGTCCATTTATTTTATGGTTTTAGTAGTTTTTAACCCCTAGGGGGCATTTAACTCATCAAGCCAAAAGAATAAGTTAGGCAAATGGAGGTAAAACAATTCGCTTCTTCATTTCAACTAGTCTAGCAAGCCTAGTTTTTTGAATATCCCATTAGAATATTCATTAAGTAGAGAGCCAAAATTAAGCTTTCGGACCTGCCTACAGATAAAGGTAGCGCCAGGTCATATTTCAAAATCCACTTGTACGGTTGACTATCACGTAAAAAATACGTCGCTCAGCTGAGTATATTTCCAAAGTACTTGGAGAACCCAAAATAGAGTTCCAAAAGCAGCCTATTGGTCGTCAATCCTCATGTACATTTTTTACATCAAAATTAAAGTTTGACCATTTCCAAATATTAGTATAAATCTCTTGTACTTCTTAATACTATCCTAATTAGCTATGTAGGAGTAACTAAGTGTGAGAATGGAACCAAAATTCTTTCTCTCTAGGTAAGGGAGCTAACTAGCTTTCTCAGGGCTAGTTAGGCGGAGAAGTTCTACCATACTATTAAAACCCCTCCACCTTAGAGACATACTCACACAAGAGACATGCTTACATTCTCTAGAAAAAATTTGTTGAAAGCTTTCTTGTGCTCTCAAAGGTCTTAAAGGCAAGTATGGAAGCCTCAATTCATAAATCCCTTGCCAAGCATATGCATTTCCATAGTCATCTCATTCTTATTAATATTTGTCTCGAAAACTCTTTATCCTTAGAGGTTTTCTTTGATTTCATGGCCAGAGACTTTCTTTGTAGACTTTTGTCTTTGGTCTTCTTTGGATTCGTGGCCAGAGACTTTCTTTGGAGACTTTTTGCCTTTAACCGTTCCTTTTAGGTTTTGTGGCCAGAGACTTCCTCTGGAGACTCTCTTCCCCTTTAGAAGCTTTCTTTATTTTTCTCGTCAAATGCCTTTCTCTTTTACCTGTAGAAAACTGTTTATGCACTCCTCCCACCTCTCCTTGCTTGTAAAGATTCTTATCTATATTGAAGCTCTCGTCCATTGAAGTTTAGCAACATTGGAGTCCCTAGAGGTCATCTCTTTGAGTTCATTTGGACCTCGTTAGATCCCTAGACTTGGGTCTCTGCATCTACAATTGGAGATTAACACTGCATAAGTTCCCTAGAGACTCGACATCATACAAAAGCCAATGTCTTTGGTCCAATCAAAGTGAACCACAGAAGCACCATCCTCCATGTCAACAAGTCAGCTCGATTTGCCTCAACAAAAGCTATACCACAATTTACAGGATTGTTGATGTGGGAGGTTTAGTTTTAATTTGGTTTTTGTTGTTAGGCTCTTGGAATGTTGTTTGGCTTGCTTCATTACTTATGTTGTCATGTATTTGATAATACCATTATGGGAGGGACCTTTTTTGCTTGGCATATTGAAATTGCATAGGTTGGTCTGGTACAGAGTTACGCCTTTCTCTTGTCTCTTCCATCTCATATGTGGATTTGGCTTTCAAAGCTTCTTGCTGCGTTTAATTTTGAGGAGTTCAAAAATCTTTTTGAACTTTCAATTTGGAACAATACAACCTTTCTCTTGTCTCTTCCATCTCATACGTGGATTTGGCTTTCAAAGCTTCTTGCTGCGTTTAATTTTGAGGAGTTCAAAAATCTTGTTGAACTTTGAACAATACAACCTTTCTCTTGTCTCTTCCATCTTATACGTGGATTTGGCTTTCAAAGCTTCTTGCTGCGTTTAATTTTGAGGAGTTCAAAAATCTTGTTGAACTTTCAATTTGGAACAATACAATTTCCGATCTCATTACATTGTCATTTGGTAAACTGTCAGCTTTGATGATATTAGATATGCCTGACAACCAATTGAAAGGATCTTTTCCTAAAAACTTTGGATCTCTCTCAAATTTGTTGAAACATTATAATTCTAGAAATCTTTTTGAAGAAGTTGTATCAAAAGTACACTTTGCCAACCTCACAAATTTAAGTGTCTTCGATGGTTTTGGAAATTCATTAGCTCTAAACATAAATCCAAAGTGGATTCCTCCAAATGCATTAAGGTCCTAGAACTTGGGCCCTCAATTTCCGATGTGGTTCAAAACACAAAAAAACTTCTTTGTTATGGAACTATTGAACACAGGAATTCTAGACTCAATTCCCAGTTGGTTTTTGAAATTTTTTCTTACTTTTTCTTGAATCTTTCTCATAACCAAATCTTCGGGGAAGTTCCTGACACGCTTCCATTCACAGGTAGCCCAACGATTTACTTGGGTTTCAACAATTTGAAGGGTCCTCTACCTCGAATCTTGTCTAGTTTAGAAGTGTAAGATCTTTCTAACAATTTCTTTTCCAGAGAGATTTCTTGCTTGTTGTGCCATCCAATGGAAGTAGGAAACATGTTGACATCTTGGGAGAAATGTGTTATCTCGAGGGATTCCTGATTGTTGGATGCATTGGACATCACTAAAGATAATAGAGTTGGGATGTAATAATCTAACCGGGGAAATATTGAGCTTAGTGGGATCTTTACTGCGCCTACATTCAATGCACATCTGTAACAAATACCATCTCCAAAGAAATCCCTCTCTTTCTTCGAAACTGTACAAAGTTAAGAGTTCTTAACTGTGCAAAAAACAATATCAAAGTAAGCATACCACAATGGTTTGGAATCGGTTTCTCAATTCTATTAATGGTTCTTGGTCTTCTCTCAAACAAATTGGAAGGCCATATTCCACATGAGCTTTGCCGCCTAACTAAGCTTCAAGTCTTGGATGTCGGTAATAACATCTTATCAGGAAGTACACCGTCTTGTCTCAACAATTTCAAAGCCATGACCACTATACTGCAATCATTAGAGCCAATTTTCGACAAGCCCTTTCATTATACTGTGTTAAGAGAAATTAGTTAATGGTTAGTTAGACTGTTAAGGGGTTGTTAGACAGTCATTAACTCTTGTACAGACGTCATCATAGTATTGGATACATAATCATGTTAGTTAGGTTGTTAGAAAAGTCAAATTGCTATTTATAGCCTGTAAATAGTTGGTTTTCGAATCTAATGAAAAATAACTCTCTTTTACACAAATCTCTTTCCTTTCAGTTTTCTCTTTCCTTTCAGATTTCTTTCTTTCTTGTATTTCTTTACATGGTATCAGAGCAAGTGACGGCCTGAATCAGAGATCTCACCGTAGTGCCTGCCGGAAAACACCATGGATGGTTCTTCATCAACTTCTCACTTCGTCCTGTTTCTTTCACACATCCGATTGCCTTAAAATTGGATAATGACAATTTTCTCATCTGGCGAAAACAAGTTCTTGCTACCATTCGAGGTTTTCGCCTTCAACAATTTCTTTCTGGTTCAACAGTTTCGCCATTGCTGTACAGATCTCGTGAAGATGAAGCAAATGGAATCATTAATCCAGAATATCTGGACTGGGAACAGCAAGATCAACTCATCATGTTGTGGCTTCTAGCTTCAATGTCAAATGGAGTTCTTTCTAGGATGGTTAACTGCGAAACCTCTTCTCAGATTTGGAATACGTTGGAGCTCTACTTTGCTCAGCAGGTTCGAGCAAATGTCAAGCAGTATAAAGATCAGCTTCAAAATGTTCATAAGGGCTCTCTTTCCATCAATGATTTCCTTCTTAAAGTCAGAGGAATTGTTGATATGCCAGGGTTAGTCGGTCATTCTGTTTCAACCAAGGACCACATTAATGCGATCTTGGATGGTTTACCCTCTGAGTATGAGACTTTCACAGTTTCTGTAAACACAAGATCTGATCCGTACTCTGTTGATGAGATTGAATCTCTTCTCCTTGCTCAAGAGGCTCGAATTGAAAGGATCAATAAACCTCTAGATCTGGATGCTCAGAGTATGGCTCATCTGGCTCAGTTCAAGAAAAGATCATTTCCTCTCAACAACAACTCAAGTGGTGGTTTTCCAGTTGGCTTTCCTGGTATGTACAACAATTTCAGGGGTTTTCCAAACAGAGGACGTGGTGCTTTCAGGTCACGAGGTGGTTTCTCTAATGGCGTCTCTAATCGAGGACGAGGCTTTGGAAACTCTTCTCAGTTTACAAAGATGCCTATGGGAGCTAATGCAGGAAGGCCAGTGTGTCAATTGTGTAGCAAAGTAGGACATGAAGCTTTACAGTGCTATTACCGTTTTGATGCCTCATTTACTGGACCCTCTCTGTTGCAGGGACATTTTCCAATCCAAGGCAATCTTCACGAGTTCAACACTGATCAACAAGGGAGCCAATCTGATTCATTTACTTATGATTCTGAAGGAACTTGGCGAAGCACTCAACTGGCTTCTATGCTGGCTACACCAGAATGTGTTCAAGACTCAAATTGGTATCCAGATTCGGGTGCTACCAATCATCTCACAGCTGATCAAGCCAATCTGATGCACAAGGCAGATTATTTTGGTTCAGAACAAGTGCATATGGGAAATGGTAAGGGTTTACAAATAAAAGGTGTTGGTCACTCAGTTTTTCACTCTCCATTTACACCCAAACTGTTGTCCCTAAGTCAGCTTTTACATGTTCCAAGCATAACTAAAAATCTTATGTCTGTTTCAAAACTTGCCAATGACAATTGTGTTTATTTTGAATTTCACCCCAAATACTGTTTTGTCAAGGATCAGCATTCCCACAGGATTCTGCTGGAAGGGAAACTTAAAGGAGACCTCTATATCTTTGAAAATACTCAAATCAATCTTCTCAAATCTAGTCCTGATGCATCCTGTCATTTATCCACCAGCAGTAACTCTTCATTAAGCCCCATTGTAGCAAACACTATCACTACCACTAGTATTACTCCTTCTGAAAAATTTAGAAATTCATTGTACATCTTGTGGCATAATAGATTAGGTCATCCTTCTGAGAAAATGATTTCTTGTGTACTCAAAAGTTGTAATCTTGAACATGTCAATAAAGATGCCTTTTCAGTCTGTCAAGCCTGTTGCATGGGTAAACTTCATAAATTCCCTTTTCCTAGATCAACCACTGTCTATAATAAGCCATTACAGCTTGTTCATTCTGACTTATGGGGTGCTTCTCCTATCATTTCAGCTCATGGTTACAAATATTACATTTACTTTGTTGACCAATACTCTAGATTTACCTGGATGTATTTGTTAAGATAAAAATCTGATGTTTTTGCTGCCTTTCTCAATTTCAAAACCCACGTTGAGTTATAGCTAGGAGTCAAGTTAAAAGGAATACAAACTGACTGGGGAGGTGAGTTTAGAGCATTCACTAATTTTCTTTTCTCAAATGGTATCACACATAGAACTTCCTGTCCACACACACATGAACAAAATGGAATGGCTGAAAGAAAACATAGACACATTGTTGAAATAGGTTTGACTTTACTAGCTCAATCCTCTATGTCATTCAAATATTGGGATGAAGCCTTTAGAACCTCAGTCTTCCTTATCAATCGTCTTCTTACACTTTTACTAAATCATAAAACCCCCTTAGAAATGCTGTTTCACAAACAACCTGATTATTCACAACTTAGGGTGTTTGGTTGTGCTTGTTATCCAAATGTTCGTCCCTACAACAGTCATAAATTTCAATTTAAGTCCAAACCCTGCACATTTCTAGGTTATAGCTTGAATCACAAGGGTTATAAATGTCTTGATGCATCTGGGAGAATCTTTATATCCAGGGATGTTGTATTCGATGAATTTCATTTCCCTTTCAGCAAAACTAATGCAGGACTTTCAATTTCTCCTTCCCCCTCGAGTATCCCAAATAATTGGCTGCCTAATCCATCACAGGAAACCGTTCTTCCTAACACTCAAATCTGTCCAACTTCTTCAAATTTATCTAAGTCCAACTCCTTATCTTCAGAATCAAACACTTCTCCTTTTGTGAGGCCAGATCCTACTGATCTTGCCACTCCTCTTGTCATTGATGACCAATTGCTTTCATCTGGAAATCCCACTACTACTTCCACTGTTGATGTTCAGAACTCTAATGATTTGTCAAGTCTACAGGTACAAAATGGTCATTCCATGATCACACGTGCCAAGAATGGGATAAGGAAACCGAAGGTGTTTCTTGCAGCCTCTGAACCTGTCACAGTTGATAAGGCCTTGAAAAGTGAGTGTTGGAGACATGCTATGAATGATGAGTATCAAGCTCTAATGAAGAATAGGACCTGGAGTCTTGTCCCTCTTCCACCTGGCAGGAAAGCTATTGGCTGCAGATGGGTGTTTCGAGTCAAGGAGAATGCTGATGGAACCATCAACAAGTACAAGGCCAGGTTGGTTGCTAAAGGCTTTCACCAAGTTGCTGGATTTGATTTTTCTGAAACCTTTAGTCCAGTGGTTAAACCTACCACTATAAGAACTGTTCTAACCATAGCTTTGAGCAAGCAATGGTCAATAAGGCAATTAGACGTCAATAATGCCTTTCTAAATGGAGTCCTGCAAGAGGAAGTTTACATGGAACAGCCATTCGGGTTTCAAGAAGATGCTACCAACTTACAGCTTGTGTGCAAACTGCATAAGTCCTTGTATGGGCTAAAACAAGCTCCACGAGCCTGGTTTGAGAAGCTTCATTCAGCCCTTGTAAATCTCGGTTTCACTTCAGCCAAAACAGATCAATCTTTGTTTATCCAAGTCACAGAAAAATTTTCTGTTTTTATACTAGTCTATGTAGATGACATTATAATCACTGGAAGTGATATCACTGTGGTTCAAAGTATCATTAAGAGGCTGAATCATGAATTTACTCTCAAAGACTTAGGGGAGCTTGACTACTTTCTTGGACTTCAAGTTAAGAAAACTACTGATGGAGGTCTTCATTTGTCTCAGACAAAGTATGTTACTGATTTGCTCTGCAAAGCCAAAATGCAGCTTGCAAAGAGTGTCTCTACTCCAATGACAACTGGAGAAAAGCTAGTTAATCATGGGAGTGAACCAGTCAAAGACGCTAGATTGTACAGGAGTCTTGTTGGTGCACTTCAGTATGTCACCATCACAAGACCAGAACTAGCTTTTTCTGTCAACAAAGTCTGCCAGTTCATGCAAGACCCTTTGGAGCTGCACTGGAAGGCTATAAAAAGGATTCTCAGATACCTGTCAGGCACTCTTGATTTTGGTTTAGAACTCAAAGCTGTTCCAGTTGAAGACTTGAATCTTGTTGGCTTCAGTGATGCAGACTGGGCATCGGATCCAAATGACAGAAGATCAACATCTGGGTTTTGTGTTTACTTTGGCAATAATCTGATCTCTTGGAGCTCAAAGAAACAGCATACTGTGTCCAGATCATTAACAGAAGCTGAGTATCGAAGTTTAGCTGCTTTAGTTGCTGAAATCACCTGGATCAAGTCATTACTGTCTGAATTGCAGGTCCCCATTCTCAAGACACCAATTATCTAGTGTGATAACCTTAGCACAGTAATGGTCTCTGCAAACCCAGTTTTACATGCTAGAACCAAACACATAAAAATCGACTTATACTTTGTCAGAGAGAAAGTTTTGCAGAAACAGATTGAAGTCAAGCATGTGCCAATAGTGGATCAAGTTGCAGATATTTTTACTAAGGCCAACTCCAGTTCAAGATTTACTTTTATGCGAAGCAAACTCAAAGTAGAAAGTCTTTCTACTATGAGTTTGAGGGAGGCTGTTAAAAGAAATTAGTTAATGGTTAGTTAGACTGTTAAGGGGTTGTTAGATAGTCATTAACTCTTGTACAGATGTCATCATAGTATTGCATACACAATCATGTTAGTTAGGTTGTTAGAAAAGTCAAATTGCTATTTATAGCCTGTAAATAGTTGGTTTTCGAATCGAATGAAAAATAACTCTCTTTTACACAAATCTCTTTCCTTTCAATTTTCGCTTTCCTTTCAAATTTCTTTCTTTCTTGTATTTCTTTACATGTAATAAAGAAATACAAGAAAGAAAGAAATCTGAAAGGAAAGAGAAAACTGAAAGGAAAGAGATTTGTGTAAAAGAGAGTTATTTTTCATTAGATTCGAAAACCAACTATTTACAGGTTATAAATAGCAATTTGACTTTTCTAACAACTTAACTAACATGATATACTGAGTTCTTGGAGAACGCACATTGTGGTGATAAAAGGTAGGGAAGATGAATATAGCACCATCCTTTCGCTACTGGCTAGCCTGAACCTCTAATAGAATAACTTATTCGGAAAGATTCCCGAGCAACTTACTAGTCTCTTCGGGTTAATGTCACTAAATCTTTTTGGAATCCACTTTGAGAGGAAGCATTCCAAATAAGATAGACAATTTGATGTGGATTCAATCTCTTGATTTCTCGAAGAACCAACTGTCCAATAAAATCCCTCCAAGCATGTCACATTTAAAATTTTTAAGTTACTAACATGTTGCACAACCTATCAGGAGAAATTCCATTGAGCACCCAACTGGAAAGCTGGACAATTCGAGCTTTATCAAAAACAAACTTTATGGACCTCTAATCCTCAATAGATGCACAACAAAACATGAGACAACGGCTACAAGACAACGGTTGTGAGTCCTTGTTCTGATTGGGGGATTTAGTTCATATGTCCCCTAATTTGTATCTCCATTAATGTCCCTCCAATAATAATATGACATGTGTGTAACTAACATTATCTTTTAATTGATTTGTTATGATATTACAATTAAATATATAATTTTAATTGACGTGTTATGGTATTATTAGAGGGACATGAATAAGGAAATACATGAGTTGGCTTTCCGAGTGTCATAACTCCCTTGTGGTTGTGCAGAACTTGGAGAGTGGCTTACTTTTAATGTCTCAAAAACATGTGGTACAAGATTTTTTTTTTTTTTGAGGGGATGCGGTACAAGATTTTAGATTGCTGTTTTCATTTTAAATACATAGTCAGTAACAAATTCTCTCGAATTTTTTTTTGCTGATTGTAAGTTATGAAAACGTATTGAACATTGAATAATCAATATATGATGCCTGTGTGCTATATCTAAGTATTTTTTTGCCCTACTTGCTCAAGAGAGGTCATTACCCTTTTATGAACCATCATTACTCTCCAATGCATATATAACTCAAGCTAGTGCGACGATAGAATTTTTACAAAGTTTTGCTTTCCAAGTGTTAATTTCGGGACATGCTAAAAAAAGAGAGAAAAAAAAAATCATTTGTGAAATTTTTTTTTTTTTTTTTCACAGCTATGGCAGGCATAATATGGCATTGATTTCACTGATTCTATGTGGAAATTTTTGGGGGTAAAATACAACGCAGCTAGAGATGTCAAATGAGCCGGCTTAGCCCATTTATTTTAAGCTCATTAGTGCTATGTGCCACACTCGTGCCAACCCATTTAATAAACGTGCCACGCCGTGCTATGCTCATAAAAAATTTATAATGTCAAACCTGGTCCACGATCTATTCATAAAAGTGCCGTGCCGTGCCGTGCTGTGCTGTGCTCATAAAAAATTTATAACGTCAAGCCTAGTCCACGGCCTATTTATAAATGTGTCATGACGTGCCATGCTCGTGCCTTAATCGTGTCTAACAATAAAATTTTTTAACTAAATAAGAAAAGTAAGTTTTGAATATCATAAAAAAAAAAAAATTTTAACAAAAAATAAAGCATATTATTAAAAAGAAACTACAATATTGAAAACCTTATCAAGTAAAAACTCAAAAGAGATGAAATCCTCCCAATAAAATAAAAAAGACCATAAGTCTTATATGAAAATTATTAAAAATATCATAGAAAAAGAGTAATATTGTCATGCCCCTTATCGTGCTCGTGCTCGTACTTGTGCCGTGCTTGTGCCTAAAACTCGCATTAAGCCCAGCCCATTTAATTAAATGTGCCAGACTAGGCCCACGTTATAATTGTGCTGTGCTGTGCTGTGCCCACTTTTTAGCGTGCCGTACTCATGTCAGCCCATTAAACCTGGCCCATTTTGACATCTCTAAACCTAGCAAAGGCAACAACACATAGAGACAAAAAAAATCTAGAGAGAGAGAGAGAGTTAATTTCTTTCTAATTATGTTTTTAAACATTTTCAGTTGCTATTTAATTCTCTCTAATAAAAGGAATTTTATGTTGAAGTTTAATACATTAATTTTGGGTAAAATTAGTTTTTGTTTGCTTTTACTTGAATGCCCTTAAAATTGTGTGCACGTGCATGACGTGTGAGTTTTTCCGTTACTAAATTTGAGAGAGGTGGAAATTTGCAAACGTTCAAAAGCTTAGGGAAAATGAATGTTACAAATTGAAGTTTAAGATGCATTTTGTGACAATGCCTGAAGTTCAGGAGAAAAATGTGAAATTTGTCCTATTATCAATTAACTCTGCCTCCAAAGCCGTATAAACTACTTCTTTATACGTTCTTATGGTGTGTGGGATTCTTAGAAATCAAAGGACCATTTTTTCTGTAGATGGTGTTCGGTGGAGGTTTCATTGGAGCCTCAATCTTCTTCCTTTGATTTTTCTGTGAAGAAGTTCTGGTGAAAAACAAAAAAACTATGGAGATTGATGATCTATAGAAAGATTAGTGTGTTCATTATAGTGTGTCATTCAACAGCCACCTCAAATCATCGTAAAATTCTTAAGCACTTTCATTTTTGTCCGATTTTGGAAGAAAATGCAAGTGACGCCAACTTAAGCCCTATTTGGCATCTGACAAATTTTAATATGAACAATGATGGAGTCAAAAAAATTTTTTTAGAGGCTGGGATTGTGAATCAAACTAAAAGTTTGAATCAAAGCCATGATGCCAAAATTTTTATTTTCAGTTGTTTATTTCTATCTCTCTCTTTTTTTTTTTTTTTTTCCATAAATGAATTAAGCTTGTGATAAAGTTTGATTTAATTTTTTAGAATTTAAAAAAAAATTATGAATTTATAAAGTAATATAGTTGATTTTCATTTCTTTAAGTTTTGAGATGTTAAATTTTAAACGAATATTTAAAAATCAAAATTTATAGATGAAATTGAATGCTTTTAAATATGTAAATATAGTAATTGAAAAAAATACAGGGACACACAAGGAATAAAGTTGTAAAAAATGTTGTCAATTGGATGGGAAACTATAGGAAATAGTTGGAATTTTTAAAACTTAGAGAGGGTAAAGAAGAAATTTTCAAAAATTCAGAGGACGCATATGGCCCCGACCCTCACCTCCATCCGCCCCGTGAACATGGACAGTTGGAGATTTTGGAGTTTCTTGGACCTTTAGCATAAGATAGCATCCTTAATTTGTGTCTAATGTTCTGTTGGAGTGGTATGTAAGTAACTTTTAGGTCTTTCTGTTAAAAGCTTAGTCGAGATTTCTTATATGGAGTTGAGTGTAGATATTCAAGAACTCAGAAAAAGCTCAGTTAAAAAAAATAAGGTATATTCTTGTAGATATATATAGGCATAGAGCAACAAAAGCTGCTCATGGGCTGGCTAGATTTGCTTTTTAGGCAATATGGTCAACTGGTTTGGTTGGAAAAAAATTCCTCCCAAAAAATTACACAAAAAAGGAAAAAAAAAAAAAAAAAGCTGTACAAATTACAAATTTGAAAATAGAGAATAGAAGTTTTACCCCCAAATGAAAGATTTTTGGCTTCATTACTCCTCTTTTTCTTGAGATTTTGAGTTTTTATCAATTCTTCCCTTTCTCTCTACATTATTTTTATAAATGGTTCAAAATTTTACACCATTTTCATGACTTTTGATTTTATACATTATACATTAAACGCGTTCTGATTATTTGAGTTTTATTATAGTAAAGTCATAATTAAATATTTTTTAGATTGAAATTTACCTTCCTTAGAGATATTTTGTAAACTGTACTTTTATCAAATATATAATACGTTATCATTTGATATTTTGGAGGTATATTTTTCATCCAAAAACGTTTAATTATGATTTTAATCTTAATTAAAGCTTACGTGTGTTCAATTTTTGTTCATTCTTTTATGGAATATTAATTAAGGGCCATTTGCGTAACAATATAATCATTCGAGAGAGTATGGCGTATGAAATTAAAAATTAAGGAATAGAAATTCAACAATCCTAATTTTTTAATTTTACACGTCATACTCCCTCGAACTTTTATATTATTACGTAAATGTATAAAAAAACTGAATGGAAATTAAATATTTTTGTAACAAAAATTACTATGTGTGAAGAATATCTTCCTAAATATGTAATACATAATATATATATATATATATATATATATATATTATATGTCAACAAGGACCAATATAAGTTGTCCGGTAGTCTTTCTTAGTGTGCCCAACTGTTTTGTGGGGTATCAACAAAATTCCGTGTAAAATGATCTAGGTGGACCATAAACGTCAAAATGAAGAATCTAAATAATGGGCAACTTCATATAATGGACAACTTTAACATCCCTTTATAGAATAAAACTTTTGTAAATTTGAACCAAATTTAAAAGGGTTATTTACATAGATGTTTAAATTAGAGATATTATTTTAAAATATGTCTTCTTTTAATTTATATAAATGTTTAAAAAAGTAATTATAAAGACAATTTTTATCTTCATAAAAAAATGGAGAATAAGCAAATTAAGAAATTACGAAAAAGGAAAAAAAAAAAAAAAAAAAGAGAAACCTAAGATGTTTACCAAATAGGGTTAAGTTGATTTAATGAAATTACAAAAAGAATTGATAGAAAAGAAAATTTTGAATTTTTTTTGATTTATTGTAAAAAGTGTGTAAATATTCATAATGAACTAAAAAAAGGAATATTTTGTCAAAATCAGATTTCATATTAATGAGAAAAAACTAAATAAAGAAAAAAAATCTGAAAAAAAAATTCATATAATGAATCTATTTTTATCATAAAGATATGTTTGATTTCATTTCTACTCATTTATATAAATAATAGTATTTTTTTCATAAAGAATTTGATTCCATTTATTGTGTTATTCTTCAATTTAATTGGTTAAGACATAAATGATAACGTTTTGATTTATAGTGGATTACATAAACAAATAAGTTTTTTCATAAAGAATTCATTGGTTTTTTATTTGAAAAATATGAATATTCATCAACCTTTATCGTTAATATTTTATGTTCTGTTTATTATTTAATATAAACCATCATCTATATAGTAAATATTTATATATATTATAATTACTTTGATGTTTATAAATAATTTTGGTTTATTAAAGGTCATTCATATTTATCAACAAAAAATACTCATCATTAAAAAAAAAAAGGAAAATAAAAGAATGTGTATAAAAATAAAAATGATGTCAATTATAGTAAAAGAATAAAATATATATTACATACATTTATTTATTAAAAAATAGACATATACATACTATTATTGAAAAATGGATATATTTCAAAATAAGACTCTAAAAATGGACTTTTTGTATAATTATTTCATGAATTAAATTCATTCTTTTCTTCTTCCACGTTTACTCGTCAAGCAGAAAATAGATTGGAAAACAAAAAAAAAATTGTAATTATCCCATAAGCTAATTTAAATAAATAACATAATTACAAGTGTTACATTATATATTGACTGCCAATTTAAAAAAAAAAGAAAAGAAAAGAAAAGAAAAAGATGGGAGTAGTATTATTGGTAGAAATACAGCGTGGGCCGTACGTATGGCTGCCATTGGGTGTTGCCAAATGAAAATCAGGACTCACTTTGATTCCACACACCCAATAATATCAAATAGTAGTATTTCTCAGTTTAAAAAAAAAAAAAAAAAAGAGAGAGAGAAAAAATTTTATTTACTTAAATTACTTTCACTAATTTGACTATTCATCTCTTTAGCATTTGCTTACTTGTGATGTTTTAAGCTCGCACTTTCTTTGATTACAATGTAGAGCCCATGGAATAGTGTGGCCAGCTAGCTTTTACCAATTTATGATATCTTTTTCATTAGCTCAAAAAAAAATTTTTTATGGTATCTGTTAACAGGAGAAAGAGAAAAATAACATTTAAAAGAAACCTATTTCGTAATTAAATATTTTTTAAAGGGAAATTTACCTTCCTTAGAGATGTTTTGTAAACAAGCTGTACTTTTATTAAATATCTATTAGATCATCGTTTGATATTTTTGAGATATATTTTTCATCCAAAAACGTTTAATTATGATTTTAATATTAATTAAAGCTTATGTGTTCTGTGTTCAATTTTTGTTCAGTCTTTTATGGAATATTAATTAAGGGCTATTTGCGTAACAATATAAAAGTTCAAGGGAGTATGACGTGTAAGACCATGGCGTAAACAATCTCTCTCTCTTTTAAAATTAAAAATATAAGTTGTCCGGTAGTCTTTCTTAGTGTGCCCAACTGTTTTGTGGGGTATCAATAAAATTCCGTGTAAAATGATCTAGGCGGACTATAAACGTCTAAATGAAGAATCTAAATAATGGACAACTTTATATAATGGACAACTTTAACATCCCTTTATAGAATGAAATTTTTTTATAGAATGAAATTTTTGTAAATTTGAACAAAATTTAAAAGGGTTATTTATATAGATGTTAAAATTAGAGGTATTATTTTAAAATATGTCTATTTTTCTTTTAATTTATATAAACGTTTAAAAGAGGAATTATAAAGATGATTTTACTCTTCATAAAAAATGGAGAATAAGTAAATAAAGAAATTACGAAAAAGGAAAAAAAAAAAAAAAGAAAAGAAACCTTAGATCTGTACCAAATAGGGTTAAGTTGATTTAATGAAATTGCAAAAAGATTTGATAGAAAAGAAAATTTTGAATTTTTTTTGATTTATTGTAAAAAGTGTGTAAATAGTCATAATGAACGAAAAAAGAGAATATTTTATCAAAATCAGATTTCACATTAATGAGAAAAAGTTAAATAAAGAAAAAAAAATCTCAAATAAAATTTCATATAATGAATCTATTTTTATCATAAAGATATGTTTGATTTCATTTCTAGTCATTTATATAAATAATAGAATTTTTTCATAAAGAATTTGATTTCATTTATTGTATTATTCTTCAATTTAATTGGTTAAGACATAAATGGCAATCTTTTAATCTATAGTGGATTACATAAACAAATAAGTTTTTTCACAAAGAATTCATTGGTTTTTTATTTGAAAAGTATGAATATTCATAAACCTTTATCGTTAATATTTTATGTTGTGTTTATTATTTAGTTTAAATCATCATCTATTTAGTAAATATTTATATGTATATTATAATTTCTTTGATGTTTATAACTAATTTTGGTTTATTAAAGGTAATTCATATTTATCAACAAAAAATACTCGTCATTAAAAAAAAGGAAAATAAAAGAGTCTGTATAAAAATAAAAATGATGTCAATTATAGTAAAAGAATAAAATATGTATTACACACATTTATTTATTAAAAAATAGACATATACATAGTATTGTTGAAAAATGGATATATTTCAAAATAAAACTCTAAAAATGGACTTTTGTGTAATTATTTCATGAATAAAATTCATTCTTTTCTTCTTCCACGTTTACTCTTCAAGCAGAATTTTTTTTTTTTATCCACAAGCCTTTTTTTTGGGCAAAAAATTAACAAATTGTCCTTATTTTATGCAATTACGTTTTCCATACAAGATTTCATTTCTAGTTAAAGTTTTTTTTTTTTTTTTTTTAATAATATCATTTGAATACTCCGGAAACACGTTCTTAATAAAAGTTTTTTACCATTACGATAATGACCACATTATCTTAAACGATTAACGTTTCGATATGTTTGGAATAATATTATAGTCATATGATAATGAATGTCATCTTAATGAATACGTTTTGTCACATGACATTTATACTATAAGAACCTGATCATTATATTACATATTCTTGATCAATAATAATTTGATCAGGTCATCTATATGACAATAACTACATTATTTTTTGAAAGAACTTCATACGACATATTTCAGGTTTTGTTGTTTTTCAGATCACTATCATATGTATCATCGAGTTCAAAAAACATATTTATAACATATAATTTTATAGTAGGTTTGACCTCATCAATAAGATATTGACAATAAGTGGAAAAAAAAAATCAACAATAAACAATAAAATGTATCAATAAAAACGTTAATATGTATGGTCAAAGTTTTTAGGAATTTTTGAACTTCTATTTTCATATATAAAAGGTAACTGAAATTGATTTGGCTATTTTTTAGGACAAAATTTGTGTGTGTATATATATTTTTTCCCTAGAAAAAAGGTAACTGAAATTATCCTCTACTTTCTCATCTTCTTCCTTTCTGTGATTAAACTCCCTTTTTTTTTTTTTTTTTTTTTTAAGAGGATAAGATGTAGAAATTGTGCGCATGGTGAGAAAGGTTTTTTATTTTTATTTTTTATTTTTTACTTTTATTTTAGGGTAAGTTTTGATGCTTTTATTTAACTTAAACCACCCAAATCAGTTTTTACAAAACAACCCAAAAAGGAGGGCAAAGCATTATATCACACATGAGAGTGTACACTACAAAAAGCAAAACTAGCTAAGAAGTGAGTTACCGAATTCCCACAACGGAAACCATAGCAAGCACTACCACCTCCTAATAATTCAAGAGTATTGCGAACGTCTTAAATGACATTTGCTTCCAAAGATCGGAGTTCCAGATTCTTGATGGCATGTACAATATTTAGAGCATCCGACTCAACGATCCAATTTGAGTGTCCTTTGAAAATAGCGTACCACACACCTTCTCTTACAGTCATGCATTCGCTTAAAAATGATGAAAAACAACCTGCCATTCGACACGTCATAGCTCCTAACACTACCCATTAGCGTCTCTAGCCACCAAACCAATAGAAAAATGACCTTTTTTTTTTTTTTTTTCTTGTTTTCTAAAAAAAAAGTAACTGAAATTAATTTGTTTATTTATGTAAATGGTCCTAAACATATGTATGTTGAATTTTTCCAATCAAACATGAAACATCACAGGAAATTGTCCTCTAACTTTTTCATTTTTCTTCCTTTATGTGATTATACTCCACTTTCGTTTCTCTGTCTTTAGGATAAGATGTAGGCATTACGCGTTTGCATTATTAAATTAATTTATTTATTAATGGCCACTTTTTTGTTTTGTCTTGTATTGTATTTCCATTTGGACTTTGCTTTTTTCATTCATCTTTGGAAGATTGGTGACGAGGAATAGCGGTCAGTAAACTAAGTCATCGACTTTTCAACTACGCTGCAAGACTAACGAAGCTTGTGATAAAAGCTGTATGACTAGAAAATTGCTAGCAAATATAGTCCAAGTTCCAACCGTAAGTCTATAAGTAAAATTAATGGTAAACGCAGTTTTAGAAAGAAACACAAAAACCTCACACCCAGATTGCCTCATCATGACTGTGTCCAAGAAACATGTAAGAGTTCTTTTCCTTGTTACATTATTTTTCCTAGAGGAACCTTTCAATTTGTGCTCCGGCGATACAGATCACTCCCGCTTTCGCTGTGTCGAAAGCGAAAAGAAAGCCCTTTTGAGTTTCAAACGAGATCTTGAGGATCCCTCGGACAGATTGTCGTCTTGGTTTGATGGAGAGGATTGCTGCAGATGGGACGGAGTTGTCTGCGACAACATAACCGGCCATGTGAAAGAGCTCAACCTCAATGATGGTTCCTTAAGAGGCAAGATAAGTCCTTCTTTGCTCAGTTTAAAACATTTAAGTCACTTAGATTTGAGCAACAATTATTTTTGGGGGAGTCAGATTCCGAAATTCATTGGATCTCTTGTAAGCTTAAGATATCTTGATCTGTCAGGGTCATTCTTTGAGGGAATGGTTCCTCACCAACTTGGAAATCTCTCAAGTTTGCGCCGTCTTAACCTTGGACAGTTTTCCTGGTTATATGTTGAGAACCTTCACTGGCTTTCTGGTCTTTCCTCACTAGAATATCTAAATATGAACACTGTAAACCTTAGTAAAGCGTCCGATCATTGGTTGCAGACAATAAATAAGCTTCCTTCTTTGTTAAACCTACACCTGTCGTTCTGTGGACTTGGTCATATTCATTCACTGTCTTATGTCAATTTTACATATCTTGCAATTCTTGACATGTCCAATAACCAATTTCATTCTACCATACCTGACTGGGTTTTTAGCCTGACAAATCTTGTCTCTCTTGACCTATCACAAAGTGAATTTTTGGGCCCGTTTTCGAACGTTTCTTGTAGCTTGACTTCTCTCATAACCCTTTCTGCTGCTTCAAACAAGCTCAATTCAACAATTCCTCGTTGCCTTTGTCGTTCTGTCAGTCTTGAAGAGCTTGAGCTTAATGGAAACAACTTGCAAGGTGTTATCCCAAGCACAATTGAAAACCTAACATCTCTTGTTAGGCTTGACTTGTATGATAATGCTTTGGAAGGGAAAATACCTAAAGTTATGGGAAGTCTTTGCAACTTAGAGACCCTTAATTTGGAATCAAATAAACTTGTTGGGACAGTCTCAGAGGTCTTCGAAAGCTTTTCCGGATGCCTTGTGAGTAGCCTGGAGTCACTCTTTCTAGGTGGAAATTCATTTACTGGTCATATCCCGGATCAAATTGGAGAGTTCAAAAAGCTCATTGGTATTTCACTTTCGAAAAATAAGATTTCTGGTCCGATTCCTGTGTCACTTGGAAAAATGTCAAGGTTAACAACTTTGGATTTTTCTGATAACCAATTGAATGGATCTCTTCCTGAAATCTTAGGATCTCTTTCAAATTTAACCATACTTGATATTTCTGGGAATGTTTTAGAAGGAGTTGTATCTGAAGAACACTTTGCTAACCTAACAAATTTGAGTGACTTGTATGGTTCTGGAAATTCATTAGCTCTAAGAGTTAGTCCAGAGTGGATTCCTCCCTTTCGTATTCGTGATCTGCGATTAAGGTCCTGGAATTTGGGCCCTCAATTTCCAATGTGGCTAGAATCACAGAAAAACTTCGTTGTTATGGACCTATCAGACGCAGGAATTTCAGATTCAATTCCCAGCTGGTTTTGGAACTTGTCTCTTAACTTTTTGTGCTTGAACCTGTCTCATAACCAAATCTTTGGGAATGTTCCTGATACATTTGCTTTCATGGGTCGCCCAACGATTTACTTGGATTCGAACAAGTTGACGGGTCCATTACCTCGAATCTCTTCTGCTCTAGCAGTGCTAGATCTTTTCAACAACTCCTTTTTTGGAGAGATTGCTCGCTTGCTATGTCATCCAATAGAAGTACAACTTAAGGGATTAACTGTTCTTCGTCTTGGAAGAAATCTCTTATCTGGGGAGATTCCTGATTGTTGGATGCATTGGACATCGCTACAGGTTATAGAGTTGGAAAGTAATAATCTGACTGGGAAAATACCAAGCTCAATCGGATCTTTACAGAAGTTACGGTCATTGCACATCCGCAACAATTCCATCACCGGGGAAATCCCTGTCCATCTTCAAAACTGTACAATGTTAAGAGTTCTCGACTTTGGAATGAACAAGATCAAAGGAAGCATACCAAAATGGCTTGCAATTAGTTTGACGAGTCTGCTTGTTCTTGGTCTTCGCTCAAACAAATTGGAAGGCCCTATTCCAAATGAGCTTTGCGGTTTAACTGAGCTTCAAGTCTTGGATGCTGCAGAAAACAACTTATCGGGAAGCATACCGCACTGTTTTGACAATTTCAAAGCAATGGCCAACAAACCACAATCATTAGAGCCCATCTTCTCCGGTCCCTTCTCTTTTGCTGAGTTCTTGGAGAATGCTTATGTGGTGACAAAAGGAAGGGGAGATGAATACAACACCATCCTTTCTCTTCTAGTTAGCCTTGACCTCTCGCAGAACAACCTATCCGGAGAGATTCCAGAACAACTTACAAGTCTCCTGGGACTGATGTCGCTAAATCTTTCTGGAAATAATTTGAGAGGAAGCATTCCAGATAAGATTGGTGATATGACGTGGATTCAATCTCTCGATCTCTCAAGAAACCAACTGTCTGGTAAAATCCCTCAAAGCATGTCACATTTAACTTTCCTAAGTCAGTTGAATGTGTCATACAACAACTTGTCGGGAGAAATTCCACTGAGCACCCAACTGCAAAGCGTGGAAAATTCCAGCTTTATTGGCAACCAGCTCTGTGGACCTCCACTGTCCAAAAGTTGCAGAGCAGATCACGAGACAACGCCTGCGAGTACTGAAAATCAAGGAGGAGAAGATGATGAAGAGGAGTTCTGGTTCCGTCTGGGCATTGCAATGGGATTTGTAGTGGGCTTTTTGGGTGTCATTGCCCCGTTGCTGTTCTACAAAACTTGGAGACTCTTTTACTTTTGGTGTCTCCAGAACATGTGGCACAAGATTTCGGATTATTGCTTTGATCTTAAATACATGGTTAAGAACAAGTTCTCTTAATGTTTCTTCTAATACAACTAATGAAAATGTAGTGAATAAATCAGAACATGACACTCCTCATCGTCGGGCTGTATTTGAGAACTTTAATGTTGTTTCCTCTTGCTTGTAAGATGTTAGTTGTACTACTTGTTTGTGTTAGTCTTTTCTAATCTCAACTGTTGTGAGCTTGATTTAAGAATATATTTGGTATTAACTAATTATTATGCCGGTATAACATGAGGAATCGATCAAGGTCATGTTTTAAAAGGGGACGCACTTGTAAGATTTCATTTCCGATGAGGATGCAGTTGAATGTATGTGAATTTTATTCCCTTCGGATGTTGCACAAGAAATGTAACGACCCGCTTTGCACAGGCCGTTACACTGTCTTACATACTTATATACTGGCTAAAAACACAGCGGAAATTTTTTTTTTTTTTTTTTATACACGGATTAAAACGTGTTCCTTAGAAAATGTGTCTGGATAAAACATATTTACATAATTATAAAAACAACTCAAAAAGGTCAAAACGCGTAGCGGCTGAAAATAATCCCACGATTTCACAGTTCGCCTCGCCACGCCTCGCCAACTTGCATCACGCATTGCTGACAGGCTGCTTACCTACAGCATAGACGTAAGACAGTGAACTTTCGCTCAGCAAGTACAACTGTCTCGTCCCCAACTTACATACAATCATAGAATACATTTCTATCTTAACATTCATACAACACATAACCATTTATAACATCATTCATAATTGCATAACCTAACAATGCCTATACATGCATAATCCAGTTATGCTCATCTTTAACTTTCTTTACTTATCTTTCTATTAGGGCCCTTACCTTGGTGTTCGTACCCGGCGCGCGACTATGGAGTGGTTGGGGCGGCCAGCCCTGTCCAACTCAAACCATAGTCCTACTCGACCGCGGACGGGTGGTACTACACCGGCAAGCTCGCTTGCCTTCTTATCTTTTCTTAACTCAATCTTGAGTTTATTTATCTTGTAGGAATGTAGTGAGCATGCATCGTGATGTCACACAATCCTAACTCATGCTGAACATTTAACATCATACTTGATCATGCTTTCTATACATCAACATATAACATGGCATACTAGCACAAATAATATGGCAATTAACATATTGCATAGCATCACATATCAGCACATAGCATTTCATGACATACATCATTAGCATGCATCTAACTTTACTTGGGTAAGCATTAACTAAAGCCTATGCTGTAGGCAGAGTTGTACTTACCTCTTTTGCTGTATTTTCGCGGTCGTCGTCCTAACTTGGAGTACCGCTACAAGCCCTCTCCTGCTTGAGAAAGGACATTGGTGAGATTCTGTCTCTAGTTGTAGAATGTTGGTACCCTAACCAACATACCTACTATAACCTAGTTGTATGTCCCCGTCAGATAACTGACTTGTTCAATTTGGCCTTTTTCTACTGGGGATTAATTTGAACTTGATTAATCCCTTAAGAGACTACGTTGGATAACCTCTATGTTAGATCTTGATTTACTACTGGGCTTTCTTCTTAATACCTTGGGCTTTACTATTCTATCATAGCTTATTGGGTCAATGGCCTTGACCCACTTTTCTTGGCCCATTTTAATTTTATGGTAATCCTTAGAGTTACGTTCGATAACCTGTAAGGTTACTTCTATTCGCTTGTGGGGTCAACCAAAGTTAACATTTAGTCAACTTCTGGTCAACCCTCATCAAATCTGGGCTTTTTGGGCCTAAGCCCGGTAACTTGGGTCCTATTCCCGGCTACGGCCCGTAATCAGCTTGTTTACCATTTTTATCTTGAAAATCTATTTTCTTAACTTAAACTTCATTTTCTTAACTTAATATCACATTTCCTTTTCTTTTGCACTTTCAAAAGAATTTTACATAAAAATCCTTAAAACTCTTTATAAAATTTCGTTTTTTGAAATAACTCTTTGTAAATGTCGTTAGGGGTCGAAAACTACCTTTGGAACAGTTTTCGTGGTTAGAATAACAGTTTAGAACACTTTTACAATTTTTGAAAACATTTTGTAAGAGTTAAGGTGCAGGAATTTTCGGATTCCCTGCGCACCCTTCGTAAAACACGCCCAGTTTAAAAATCCGTTGAGAATCTGAAAAACTTTTCTTCACGAAAGTTGTAGCTCTCAAACAATGCTAAAACTTTTGTGTTTTGTAAAAAATCTAATTCTGTCTGTATCAGTACCAGTTTTCATTTGAAAACGGCTGATCCTGAAAAACTGAGTGAAAACTGGGCCCAGGGATTAGCCACGGGTTTTGCTAAAAACGAAGGCCGTTGGAGCCTTATTTTGATATTTTGTCGGCACTGTCCTCTAGGAAAAATTATTCTGAGAAACTTTTGTGTTTCGAGTTTTAACCCGTTCGGCCTCTAAAGGCCTCAAAACTTCACTTTTCCAAAACTGGTCAGATTCGACTCCGAATTTGATAGTTTTGTGTTTACGTCCGGTTTTACGTCCTATCTCGCGAATCTAACTTGACCGACCATTTCGGGAGCCTACGATTCAAGCACACAACGTTTTCTAACGTCCATTTTTAACCCATAATCCATTCCATACAATTCATGCAACCCAAAATTAAAATAAAAAGCCTAGGGTTGCTTGGTTCTAATCTAGCATCCATCACATACAACCATCACAAAATCAGCCCTAGACTAGCATGCATTCTTGGCTGCCAAAGGGGCAGATTTCCAGCCACTAAAGGGGACATACAACCTACGGTTTCTAGCATGGAAATCATACAAAAATCAACACAAATAAAGCAAGATTTAAAGCCAATCAAACCCTAGTTCTAACAAACCAAGCACACACAAAAAATTAGGGCACAAAAATAAAATTGGACTTAAGTCCTTACAACCCAATTGAACCTCAAATTGAACTTGAAATTAAGTTCAAAATAAAGAGGGTTAGGGTTTGAGAGATTACCTCAACCAAAACCAAGTTTGGTTGCAAAATCTCTCCCTTCCTTCCTAGCTCACCACCCCACGGCCACACCTAGAGAAATGGGGACCAAATTTTCGGTTTGGTCTTTTGGTTGCTCCTCCTTGAATCCGAACTCAACACAAGCAATAGCCCCAAAGAAATTTCAAGTTTCACTCACCCTATCACCTCCCTCTCTTGGTTTGGCCTCACACCCACAAAGAGACCCACAAATTCTCAAACTTGCTCTAGCTTACTCCTACCTCTAATTTACTCCCAAACAAGCAAAAGCCCTCAAGAAAAACTTGATTTTCTAGGGACGTTCTAAGGCTTATTCTTGCTATCTAATTCACAAAACATCATTCTCGGAACTCCTTCTACACTGTACTTCAAAAATCTCGAAAAGTCAACCCTTTGACTTTTTTTGTCGGTCAAACTTTGACTTTTTCTGTTAAAGTTGACTTTCGTAAAATCTTGCACTCATTCGGCCCTTTCGACTTGAAAAGTTTGTTTTCGAGCTTAGAAATAATTTTTGAGTCTTCTCGACCCATTAAAACTCACAAATCTTTTCAAAAGCTCTAAATCGAGCTTTTTCACAAATATTTTCGATAAGTGAAAATAAATTCCTTAAAAGGAAATTGTTCATGGAAAAATTTCGAATATTACAAGAAAGTTCTTTAAAGCCCAAAAAAAAAAAAAAAGAATAGACGTTTTTTTACATTGGTGCACTCTAAACTTATTGTAGAGTTGCATTTGCTATCTGAATTTTTAATTTTGACAATTTGTATTTTGAACTTACAAATATACGGCAAATTACACACCATTGATAATAATATTAATCTTTTGAAGAAAATTAAAATGTGATTTTTACATGGATTGTTAATTCATGACATATATAATTATTTTTTTTATATTTGTTAATTAACAATCTATATGCAAGTAAAGTATCAATTTTCATTAAAAAAATCAATATTGTTTATTAATGGGGTGCAAATTGCTACTTGCCAAAATTAAAAATTAATATTTTTCAATCAATTTGGAATGGAGCTTCACGCTCAATCACTGTTACAAACGCCACATGTGTTAAGAATTATGTCACTATATGCGTTTGGATTTAAGTAGCTTCGCATAATCTGTCAAAGTCAACAAAATGTGTTTTTTTTGGAAATTATCTTGCCAATTTCTTAAAAAAGAAAAAAAAAAAAAAAAAAAGGCTTATGATAGTGTATAGCATGTAATACAAAAGATAGGAAGAAGTAATTTGTAGTTTTTAAGAAAAAAATTAAAATAAATAACATGTTTTTAAGATATTTGAAGTAAATAACATATTAATCATGTAAATGATTTACTTAGGACAGATTTTATCAGGTAAACGATATATCTACATCTTGTAAACATGTCATTATCTAATAAATTTTCTATTTACTTAATAAAATTTTCATTTACCTTACAAATTTTTGTAAAAATGCTATTTACTTAATTTCCCATTTAGGAAATTATTCTGTCTGTCACGAATAAATTTTCATTTTGGAAAGTACAGATCAATACCATACAGTGTGATTTTCTTTGTAGATTCCTCCGCTGTCAAAAGTAAAGTTTGGAATATATATATATATATATATATATATAAAGGTCAAATTTTCCCTTTTTACACTATATAGGTTGTAGAAGTATAAAAATAAAACGTTTCAATAATTAGATGAAAAATATATGTGTATATATGTATACACGAATAAAACCTCCAAGTTATATATATATATATATATATGTAGAAACAAAAGCTCATTTCATGCTTGTTTGGCTATCATAATACCAACCCATTAGTTGTCTTCTTTAGGGGTGAAATCGAATTTTGAACAAATCACAAAGGGAGAGGTTTACAAAGAAAACCAACTGTATGATATCAAGCTGTAATTTTTAAAAACAATAATTTGTAAATAGATTGGAAAACAAAAAAAAAAATTGTAATTATCCCATAAGCTAATTTAAATAAATAACATAATTACAAGTGTTACATTATATATTGACTGCCAATTTAAAAAAAAAAAAAGAAAAGAAAAGAAAAGAAAAAGATGGGAGTAGTATTATTGGTAGAAGTACAGCGTGGGCCGTATGGCTGCCATTGGGTGTTGCCAAATGAAAATCAGGACTCACTTTGATTCCACACACCCAATAATATGAAATAGTAGTATTTCTCAGTTTAAAAAAAAAAAAAAAAAAAGAGAGAGAGAGAGAAAATTTTATTTACTTTCACTAATTTGACTATTCATCTCTTTAGCATTTGCTTACTTGTGATGTTTTAAGCTCGCACTTTCTTTGATTACAATGTAGAGCCCATGGAATAGTGTGGCCAGCTAGCTTTTACCAATTTATGATATCTTTTTCATTAGCTCAAAAAAAAAATTTTTATGGTATCTGTTAACAGGAGAAAGAGAAAAATAACATTTAAAAGAAACCTATTTCGTAATTAAATATTTTTTAAAGGGAAATTTACCTTCCTTAGAGATGTTTTGTAAACAAGCTGTACTTTTATTAAATATCTATTAGATCATCGTTTGATATTTTTGAGATATATTTTTCATCCAAAAACGTTTAATTATGATTTTAATATTAATTAAAGCTTATGTGTTCTGTGTTCAATTTTTGTTCAGTCTTTTATGGAATATTAATTAAGGGCTATTTGCGTAACAATATAAAAGTTCAAGGGAGTATGACGTGTAAGACCATGGCGTAAACAATCTCTCTCTCTTTTAAAATTAAAAATATAAGTTGTCCGGTAGTCTTTCTTAGTGTGCCCAACTGTTTTGTGGGGTATCAATAAAATTCCGTGTAAAATGATCTAGGCGGACTATAAACGTCTAAATGAAGAATCTAAATAATGGACAACTTTATATAATGGACAACTTTAACATCCCTTTATAGAATGAAATTTTTTTATAGAATGAAATTTTTGTAAATTTGAACAAAATTTAAAAGGGTTATTTATATAGATGTTAAAATTAGAGGTATTATTTTAAAATATGTCTATTTTTCTTTTAATTTATATAAACGTTTAAAAGAGGAATTATAAAGATGATTTTACTCTTCATAAAAAATGGAGAATAAGTAAATAAAGAAATTACGAAAAAGGGAAAAAAAAAAAAAAAAAAAGAAAAGAAACCTTAGATCTTTACCAAATAGGGTTAAGTTGATTTAATGAAATTGCAAAAAGAATTGATAGAAAAGAAAATTTTGAAATTTTTTTTTGATTTATTGTAAAAAGTGTGTAAATATTCATAAGGAACGAAAAAAGAGAATATTTTATCAAAATCAGATTTAATGAGAAAAAGCTAAATAAAGAAAAAAAAAATCTCAAATAAAATTTCATATAATGAATCTATTTTTATCATAAAGATATGTTTGATTTCATTTCTAGTCATTTATATAAATAATAGTATTTTTTCATAAAGAATTTGATTTCATTTATTGTATTATTCTTCAATTTAATTGGTTAAGACATAAATGACAATCTTTTAATTTATAGTGGATTACATAAACAAATAAGTTTTTTCACAAAGAATTCATTGGTTTTTTATTTGAAAAGTATGAATATTCATCAACCTTTATCGTTAATATTTTATGTTGTGTTTATTATTTAGTTTAAATCATCATCTATTTAGTAAATATTTATATGTATATTATAATTTCTTTGATGTTTATAACTAATTTTGGTTTATTAAAGGTAATTCATATTTATCAACAAAAAATACTCATCATTAAAATCAAAAAACAAAAAAAAAAGGAAAATAAAGGAATCTGTATAAAAATAAAAATGATGTCAATTATAGTAAAAGAATAAAATATGTATTACACACATTTATTTATTAAAAAATAGACATATACATAATATTGTTGAAAAATGGATATATTTCAAAATAAAACTCTAAAAATGGACTTTTGTGTAATTATTTCATGAATAAAATTCATTCTTTTCTTCTTCCACGTTTACTCTTCAAGCAGAATTTTTTTTTTTATCCACAAGCCTTTTTTTTGGGCAAAAAATTAACAAATTGTCCTTATTTTATGCAATTACGTTTTCCATACAAGATTTCATTTCTAGTAAAAGTTTTTTTTTTTTTTTTTTTTTTTTTCATATCATTTGAATACTGAAACGTTCTTAATAAAAGTTTTTTACCATTACGATAATGACCACATTATCGTAAACGATCAACGTTTTGATATGTTTGGAATAATATTATAGTCATATGATAATGGATGTCATCTTAATGAATACGTTTTTGTGATATCCAAATTTTCTATGTCTATATTTTCTCTCAAGGAATTAAATTCACAATATGTTCACAATCGTGAAAAAGCTTAATTTCGAGCTTTTGATCGATTTTATGAATTCTGATGAGTCGAGAAGACTCAAAATTTATTTCTAAACTCGGAAATGGACCTTTCAAGTCGAAACGGTCGAAACGGTACAAAATTTTACGAAAGTCAACTTTGACCGAAAAAGTCAAAGTTTGACCGATAAAAAGTCAACCCTTTGACTTTTCGAGATTTTTCAAGTTCAGCGCGGAACGAGTTCCGAGAATGAGTTTTGTGAACTAGATAGCAAGAATAAGCCGTAAAACGTCCCTAGAAAATCAAGCACACCGAGTTAGAGTTTAAGGGCAAAAAGGGTTCGGAAAAATTTGAGAAAAATATTTTTCGATCCGAAATTTACACAGATAAATCTTGTACTTCAATATGAGATAAAAATATTGTGTTTTGAAAAATCACAATATTAAAATTATCTGTGTAGCACAAAGGGGAAGAAAAATGAGCTGTGGAGAAGCAAAAATGCCAAACAAGCCTAGACAAGGATTGACATATGCCATGCCTTAGATGTCACCCTCCACTAGCCTTAAATTAGGCCACATAGAGCTGCTCTCCCTCCCCCTAATTTTGGCTGCACCTGCAGCAAAGAAAAGAAAAGAAAATGGAAAAGAAAGAAAAGAAAAGAATGGAAAAAGGAAGCCTTAAAATAAGGCAAGACTCCACCTACTCCCATCTCCTTTTGTCCATCAAACAAGTCTCTCATTCCCTAGGCATTTAATGCCAAATCTTCAGCCATTTCCTCCCCTCCACATCCGGCTGCAACAAGTAAAGCAAGAAAAAGAAAAGAATGGGACAAGGATGTGACAAAAAGCCATAAGTCAAGGAAGGAAACCACCCACTCTTGTCATTCAAGAAAACCCCCTTTTTCCTTTGTGCTTTTTGGTGCAAAAAGGTGAACAAGCCTTGCTTTCCTTCATTCATCTTCGGCAGCTAGGGAGAAGAGAGAGAGAGAGAGAGATTCAAAAAAAAAAAAAAACTCTTGGAGTTTCATCTCCTAGGTGCACGGCAACAAAGGGAAAGCTAGAGATAAAGTTTGATAATTTTTGTGAGCTTTTTCTAGTTGTGGCCGACCAAAGAGAAGGAGAAGAAGAGGTGAGTGATTCTTGATTTTTTTTCTTGGGGTTTTGCTCTTGAGGTTCGGCTTTGGAAGATGCAAGAAGAGCCAACAATTTTTTTTCTTGGATCTCCATTTTTCCTAGGATAGCTGTGAGCTTTGGTGAGCTAGGAGGAGGAAGAAATTCTTTTCCAACCAAACTAACCTTGGTTCTAGGTAATTTCTCAACCCTAATCCTCTTTATTTTGAGCTTATTTTGAGGTTCAATTTGAGGATTCAATATGGTTGTATGGACTTAAGTCTAATCTCTATTTTGCTCTAGATTTTTGTATATGCTTGATTTCTAGCTCTAGAGTTGGTTTGGCTTTAAATTCTTACTTGGTTTGTGATAATTTTTGTATGAACTTCATGCTAGAAAACGTGTGTGTTTGAATCTTAGGCTCCCGAAGTGTTCGGTCGAGTTAGATGCGCGAAATAGGACGCAAAACGAAAACGAAGTCGAAACTGTCCAGATTCGGGTTGAACCTGACCAGTTTTGGAAAAGTGAGATTTTAAGGCCTCTAGAGGCCGAATGGGTTAAAACTCAAAACACGAAAGTTCCTCGGAACAAGTTTTTCTAGAGGACAGCGCAGACGGAATACCAAAATAAGGCTCCAAAGGCCTTCGTTTTCAATGAAACCCGTGGCTGACCCCTGGGCGCAGTCCCACCGGATTTTTCAGAGTCAACCGGTTTTAAAAAAAAAACTGGTATCAATCTAGCCAGAATTTGATTTTTTACAAAACACGAAAGTTTTAGCATTTTTCGATAGCTACAACTTTCATGAAGACAAGTTTTTCAAATTCCCGACGGATTTTTAAAATAGACGTGTTTAATGAGAGGTACGCAAGGAATCCGAAAATTCCTTCACCAAAGTTTTACAAAGTGTTTTCAAAAAAATTGTAAAGTGTTCTAAACCGTTATTTTAACTGCGAAAACCGTTCCAAAGGCGGGTTTCAACCTTAAATGACATTTATAAGTAATTATTTCAAAAGTCGGAATCTTATAAAGAGTTTTACGGATTTTTGAGAAAAATCTTGTAAAAGTGCAAAAATGAAGAAAATGTAATTTTAAGTTAAGAAAATTTAAGAAGATGTATTTTTCAAAATAAAAATGGTAATCAAGCCGATTATGGGCCGTAGCCGGGAATAGGACCCGAGTTATTGGGCTTAGGCCCAAAGAGCCCAAAATTGACAAGGGTTGACCAGTAGTTGACCAATTGTCAACTTTGGTTAACCCACAACAAGAAAGAGGTAACCTTAAAGGTTATCCAACGTAACCCTAAGGAATACCATAAGTTTAATAGGCCAAGCAAAATGGGTCAAGGCCATTGACCCAATATGCTATAATAGAATGGTAAGCCCAAGGTAGTAAAGAAAAATCCAATAGAAGTTAAAGGAGAAAATTAAGAGGTTATCCAACGTAGCCTTTTAAGGGATTAATCAAGTCCAAAATTTATCCCCAACAATAAAAGGCCAATTAGGACAGGTCAGTAATCTGACGGGGACATACAACTAGGTTATAGTGGGTATGTTGGTTAGGGTACCAACGTTCTACAATCAGAAACAGAAACTCACGTGTGTCCGTTCTCAAGCAGGAGAGGACGTGTAGCTGTACTTCGAGACAGGACAGCGACAGTAAAGGAATTAGCGCAAGAGGTAAGTACAACTCCGCCTACAGCATAGGCTCTAGTTGATGCTTACTAAAGTAAGATTAGATGAATGCTAAGGGTGTATGAAATTGTATGCTATACGATGATGTGCTATGCGATGATGTGTTATAAGTTAATTGCCATGCTATAAGTATTAGTATGCCATGTTATATGATGATGTATAGAAAGCATGTTTTAGATGTTCAGCATGAGTTAGAATTATGTGACATCACGAATACATGCTCACTAATTCCTACAAGATAATGAACTCAAGATTGAGCTAAGAAAAGATAAGAAAAGATAAGAAGGCAAGCGAGCTTGCCCGTGTAGTACCACCCGTCCGAGGTCGGGTAGAACTATGGTTTGAGTTGGACAGGGCTGGCCGCCCCAACCACTCCATAGTTGCGCGCCGGGTACGAACACCAAAGGTAAGGGCCCTAAAAGAAAGATAAGCGAAGAAAGTAAATACGAGCATAACTGGACCATGCATGTGTAGACATTGTTAGTTTATGCTATTATGAATGATGTTATGTGATTATAAATGGTTATGTATGGTTATGTATGTTAAGTTAGAAATGTAATTCGATATGATTATAAGTAAGTCGCGGACGAGACAGTTGTACTTGCTGAGCGAAAGCTCACTGTCTTACGTCTATGCTGTAGGTAAGCAGCCGGTCAGCAATGCATGATGCAAGGTGGCGAGGCGTGGCGAGGCAAGCTGTGAAATCGTGGGACTTTATGCCGCTACGCGTTTTGACTTTTTGACTTTTTATAATTATGTAATTATATTTTATCCAGACATCTTTTCTAAGAACACGTTTTAATTTGTGTATAAAAAAAATAAAATTTTCCGCTGTGTTTTAAGCTAATTTATAAGTATGTAAGTAAGTAAGTCAGCAGTGTAACGGCCTGTGCAAGGCGGGTCGTTACAGTTTTGTCACATGACATTTATACTATAAGAACCTGATCATTATATTACATATTCTTGATCAATAATAATTTGATCATGTCATCTATATGACAATAACTACATTATTTTTTGAAAGAACTTCATACGACATATTTCAGGTTTTGTTGTTTTTCATATCACTATCATATGTATCATCGAGTTAAAAAAACATATTTATAACATATAATTTTATAGTAGGTTGACCTCATCAATAAGATATTGACAATAAGTGGAAAAAAAAAAATCAACAATAAACAATAAAATGTATCAATAAAAACGTTAATATGTATGGTCAAAGTTTTTAGGAATTTTTGAACTTCTATTTTCATATATAAAAGGTAACTGAAATTGATTTGGCTATATTTGTGTGTGTGTATATATATATATTTTCCCTAGAAAAAAGGTAACTGAAATTATCCTCTACCTTCTCATCTTCTTCCTTTCTATGATTAAACTCCTTTTCTTTTTTTTTTTTAAGAGGATAAGATGTAGAAATTGTGCGCATGGTGAGAAAGGTTTTTTATTTTTATTTTTTATTTTTTTATTTTTATTTTAGGGTAAGTTTTGATGCTTTTATTTAACTTAAACCACCCAAATCAGTTTTTACAAAACAACCCAAAAAGGAGGGCAAAGCATTATATCACACATGAGAGTATACACTAGAAAAAGCAAAACTAGCTAAGAAATGAGTTACCGAATTCCCACAACGGAAACCATAGCAAGCACTACCACCTCCTAATAATTCAAGAGTATCGCGAACGTCTTAAATGACATTTGCTTCCAAAGATCGGAGTTCCAGATTCTTGATGGCATGTACAATATTTAGAGCATCCGACTCAACGATCCAATTTGAGTGTCCTTTGAAAATAGCGTACCACACACCTTCTCTTACAGTCATGCATTCGCTTAAAAATAATGAAAAACAACCTGCCATTCGACACGTCATAGCTCCTAACACTGCCCATTAGCGTCTCTAGCCACCAAACCAATAGAAAAATGACCTTTTTTTTTTTTTTTATAATTGTTTTCTAAAAAAAAGTAACTGAAATTAATTTGTTTATTTATGTAAATGGTCCTAAACATATGTATGTTGAATTTTTCCAATCAAACATCAAACATCACAGGAAATTGTCCTCTAACTTTTTCATTTTTCTTCCTTTATGTGATTATACTCCACTTTCGTTTCTCTGTCTTTAGGATAAGATGTAGGCATTACGCGTTTGTATTATTAAATTAATTTGTTTATTAATGGCCACTTTTTTGTTTTGTCTTGTATTGTATTTCCATTTGGACTTTATTGCTTTTTTCATTCATCTTTGGAAGATTGGTGACGAGGAATAGCGGTCAGTAAACTAAGTCATCGACTTTTCAACTACGCTGCAAGACTAACGAAGCTTGTGATAAAAGCTGTATGACTAGAAAATTGCTAGCAAATATAGTCCAAGTTCCAACCGTAAGTCTATAAGTAAAATTAATGGTAAACGCAGTTTTAGAAAGAAACACAAAAACCTCGTACCCAGATTGCCTCATCATGACTATGTCCAAGAAACATGTTAGATTTCTTTTCCTTGTTACATTTTTTTTCCTAGAGGAACCTTTCAATTTGTGCTCCGGCGATACAGATCACTCCCACTTTCGCTGTGTCGAAAGCGAAAAGAAAGCCCTTTTGAGTTTCAAACGAGATCTTGAGGATCCCTCGGACAGATTGCCGTCTTGGTTTGATGGAGAGGATTGCTGCAGATGGGACGGAGTTGTCTGCGACAACATAACCGGCCATGTGAAAGAGCTCAACCTCAATGATGGTTCCTTAAGAGGCAAGATAAGTCCTTCTTTGCTCAGTTTAAAACATTTAAGTCACTTAGATTTGAGCAACAATTATTTTTGGGGGAGTCAGATTCCGAAATTCATCGGATCTCTTGTAAGCTTAAGATATCTTGATCTGTCAGGGTCATTCTTTGAGGGAATGGTTCCTCACCAACTTGGAAATCTCTCAAGTTTGCGCCGTCTTAACCTTGGACAGTCTTCCTGGTTATATGTTGAGAACCTTCACTGGCTTTCTGGTCTTTCCTCACTAGAATATCTAAATATGAACTCTGTAAACCTTAGTAAAGCATCCGATCATTGGTTGCAGACAATAAATAAGCTTCCTTCTTTGTTAAACCTACACCTGTCGTTCTGTGGACTTGGTCATATTCATTCACTGTCTTATGTCAATTTCACATATCTTGCAATTCTTGACATGTCTGATAACCAATTTCATTCTACCATACCTGACTGGGTTTTTAGCCTGACAAATCTTGTCTCTCTTGACCTATCACGAAGTGAATTTTTGGGCCCGTTTTCGAACGTTTCTTGTAGCTTGACTTCTCTCATAACCCTTTCTGCTGCTTCAAACAAGCTCAATTCAACAATTCCTCGTTGCCTTTGTCGTTCTGTCAGTCTTGAAGAGCTTGAGCTTAATGGAAACAACTTGCAAGGTGTTATCCCAAGCACAATTGAAAACCTAACATCTCTTGTTAGGCTTGACTTGTATGATAATGCTTTGGAAGGGAAAATACCTAAAGTTATGGGAAGTCTTTGCAACTTGGAGACCCTTAATTTGGAATCAAATAAACTTGTTGGGACAGTCTCAGAGGTCTTCGAAAGCTTTTCCGGATGCCTTGTGAGTAGCCTGAAGTCACTCTATCTAGGTGGAAATTCATTTACTGGTCATATCCCGGATCAAATTGGAGAGTTCAAAAAGCTCATTGGTATTTCACTTTCGAAAAATAAGATTTCTGGTCCGATTCCTGTGTCACTTGGAAAAATGTCAAGGTTAACAACTTTGGATTTTTCTGATAACCAATTGAATGGATCTCTTCCTGAAATCTTAGGATCTCTTTCAAATTTAACCATACTTGATATTTCTGGGAATCTTTTAAAAGGAGTTGTATACGAAGAACACTTTTCCAACCTCACAAATGTGAGTGTCTTTCATGGTTCTGGAAATTCATTAGCTCTAAGAGTTAGTCCAGAGTGGATTCCTCCCTTTCGTATTCACGATCTGCGATTAAGGTCCTGGAACTTGGGCCCTCAATTTCCAATGTGGCTAGAATCACAGAAAAACTTCGTTGTTATGGACCTATCAGACACAGGAATTTCAGATTCAATTCCCAGCTGGTTTTGGAACTTGTCTCTTAACTTTGTCTGCTTGAACCTGTCTCATAACCAAATCTTTGGGAATGTTCCTGATACATTTCCTTTCATGGGTCGCCCAACGATTTACTTGGATTCGAACAAGTTGACGGGTCCATTACCTCGAATCTCTTCTGCTTTAGCAGTGCTAGATCTTTCCAACAACTCCTTTTTTGGAGAGATTTCTCGCTTGCTATGTCATCCAATAGAAGTACAACTTAAGGGATTAACTGTTCTTCGTCTTGGAAGAAATCTCTTATCTGGGGAGATTCCTGATTGTTGGATGCATTGGACATCGCTACAGGTTATAGAGTTGGAAAGTAATAATCTGACTGGGAAAATACCAAGCTCAATCAGATCTTTACAGAAGTTACGGTCATTGCACATCCGCAACAATTCCATCACCGGGGAAGTCCCTGTCCATCTTCAAAACTGTACAATGTTAAGAGTTCTCGACTTTGGAATGAACAAGATCAAAGGAAGCATACCAAAATGGCTTGGAATTAGTTTGACGAGTCTGCTTGTTCTTGGTCTTCGCTCAAACAAATTGGAAGGCCCTATTCCAAATGAGCTTTGTGGTTTAACTGAGCTTCAAGTCTTGGATGCTGCAGAAAACAACTTATCAGGAAGCATACCGCACTGTTTTGACAAATTCAAAGCAATGGCCAACAAACCACAATCATTAGAGCCCATCTTCTCCGGTCCCTTCTCTTTTGCTGAGTTCTTGGAGAATGCTTATGTGGTGACAAAAGGAAGGGGAGATGAATACAACACCATCCTTTCTCTTCTAGTTAGCCTCGACCTCTCGCAGAACAACCTATCCGGAGAGATTCCAGAACAACTTACAAGTCTCCTGGGACTGATGTCGCTAAATCTTTCTGGAAACAATTTGAGAGGAAGCATTCCGGATAAGATTGGTGATATGACGTGGATTCAATCTCTCGATCTCTCAAGAAACCAACTGTCTGGTAAAATCCCTCAAAGCATGTCACATTTAACTTTCCTAAGTCAGTTGAATGTGTCATACAACAACTTGTCAGGAGAAATTCCACTGAGCACCCAACTGCAAAGCGTGGACAATTCCAGCTTTATTGGCAACCAGCTCTGTGGACCTCCACTGTCCAAAAGTTGCAGAGCAGATCACGAGACAACGCCTGCGAGTACTGAAAATCGAGGAGGAGAAGATGATGAAGAGGAGTTCTGGTTCCGTCTGGGCATTGCAATGGGATTCGTAGTGGGCTTTTTGGGTGTCATTGCCCCGTTGCTGTTCTACAAAACTTGGAGACTGTTTTACTTTTGGTGTCTCCAGAACATGTGGCACAAGATTTCGGATTGTTGCTTTGATCTTAAATACATGGTTAAGAACAAGTTCTCTTAATGTTTCTTCTAATACAAGTTATGAAAATGTAGTGAATAAATCAGTACATGACACTCCTCATCGTCGGTCTGTATTTGAGAACTTTAATGTTGTTTCCTCTTGCTTGTAAGATGTTAGTTGTACTACTTGTTTGTGTTAGTCGTTTCTAATTTCAACTGTTGTGAGTTTGAATCCTTTAAGAATTATTTTTGGTAGTAACTAATTAATTAGTTTGCCGGTATAACATGAGGAATCGATCGAGGTCATGTTTTGAAAGGGGAGGCACTCGAAAGATTTCATTTCCGATGAGGATGCAGTTGAATGTACGTGAATTTTATTCCCTTCGGATGTTGCACAAGAAAGTTCTTTAAAACCCAAAAAAAAAAAAAAAAAAAAAAGAAAAAGAAAAAGAAAAGAGGTTTTTTTACATTGGTACACTATAAACTTATTGTAGAGTTGCATTTGCTCTCTGAATTTTTAATTTTAACCATTTGCATCCTGAACTTATAAATATACGACAAATTACACCCCATTGATAATAATATTAATTTTTTGGAGAAAATTAAAATGTGATTTGTAAATAGATTGTTAATTCATGACATATATAATTATTTTTTTATATTTGTTAATTAACAATCTATATGTAAGTAAAGTATCAATTTTTATTAAAAAATCAAAATTGTTTATTAATGGGGTGCAAATTGCTACTTGCCAAAATTAAAAATTAATATTTTTCAATCAATTTGGAATGGAGCTTCATGCTTAATCACTCTTACAAACGCCATATGTGTTAAGAATTATGTCACTATATACGTTTGGATCTAAGTAGCTTCGCAAAATCTGTCAAAGTCAACAAAAAGTGTTTTTTTCGAAATTGTCTTGCCAATTTCTTAAAAAAGAAAAAAAGAAAAAAAGAAAAAAGAAAAAAAGGAAAAAAAAAAAAAAAAGCTTATGATAGTGTATAGCATGTAACACAAAAGACAGGAAGGAGTAAATTGTAGTTTTTAAGAAAACAATTAAAATAAATAACATGTTTTTAAGATATTTGAAGTAAATAATATATTAATCATGTAAATGATTTACTTACGATAGATTTTATCAGGTAAACGATATATCTACGCCTTGTATATATATCATTATCTAATAAATTTTCTATTTACTAAATAAAATTTTCATTTACCTTACAAATTCTTGTAAAAATGCTATTTACTTAATTTCCCATTTAGGAAATTATTCTGTCTGTCACAAATAAATTTTCATTTTGGAAAATACAGATCAATACCAAACAGTGTGATTTTCTTTGTAGATTCCTCCGCTGTCAAAAGTAAAGTTTGGAATATATATATATATATATATATATAAATGTCAAATTTTCCCTTTTTACACTATATAGGTTGTAGAAGTATAAAAATAAAGCGTTTCAATAATTAGATGGAAAATATATGTGTATATATATACACGAATAAAACCTCCAAGTTATATATATATATATATATATATATATATGTAGAAATAAAAGCTCATTTCATGCTTGTTTGGCTATTATAATACCAACGCATAAGTTGTCTTCTTTAGGGGTGAAATCGAATTTTGAACAAATCACAAAGGGAGAGGTTTACAAAGAAAACCAACTGTATGATATCAAGCTGTAATTTTTAAAAACAATAATTTGTAAATAGATTGGAAAACAAAAAAAAAATTGTAATTATCCCATAAGCTAATTTAAATAAATAACATAATTACAAGTGTTACATTATATATTGACTGCCAATTTTATAAAAAAAAAAAAAAAAGAAAAGAAAAGAAAAAGTGGTAGTAGTATTATTGGTAGAAATACAACGTGGGGCGTATGGCTGCCATTGGGTGTTGCCAAATGAAAATCAAGACTCACTTTGATTCCACACACCCAATAATATCAAATAGTAGTATTTCTCAGTTTAAAAAAAAAAAAAAAAAAGGAGAAAAAATTTTATTTACTTAAATTACTTTCACTAATTTGACTATTCATCTCTTTAGCATTTGCTTACTTGTGATATTTTAGGCTCGCACTTTCTTTGATTACAATGTAGAGCCCATTGAATAGTGTGGCCAGCTAGCTTTTACCAATTTATGATATCTTTTTCATTAGCCCAAAAAAATAAAAATTATGGTATCTGTTAACGGGAGAAAGACAAAATAACATTTAAAAAAAACTTATTTATAATAAATAACATATTTTAAAAATATTTGAATGCTATAGATACCATATAAATAGTATATTTTTATTTTCTTGTTACCTTTTAACAGTTATTTGGATTTGGAATTATCTATATTTATCTAATTAGAGGTCAAAGAAACTGAAACTATATGATTATAGATCTAGTTTAATAATTATTTTATCCTCAATTTTAAAGTGTAGAGTTCCAATCCTTTTATCCTAAATTCAATTAAAAAAAATTGTATTTATCATAGCGTGGTAATAATCTTGGATACATATATTTAAAAAAAAAAAAATACAATCCTACAAATCACCATGATTCTAACACGTAAAAACGACACTTTGGAATTGTTACAAAAAAACACGACAATAATAATTTTTGTTAAAAACAAGGCTTCCCTCAAAAAATAAAAAACAAAAACAAAAACAAAAAAAGGCGACAGTTGTATTCTATATCCGAGGTTCATTATCCATTCCAACTCGTAATATGGTAGAACGACTCCAATATCAAACAAAATAAATACAAAAAAATTAAATTAAATTAAAATCTTAAATAACCTAAAAGTTCACGTGTAGAATAAGAAGGTGCATGACTAGGCATTAAAAAGCTCTTTATTAGAGATGTTACGAATACATCCAACGTAAGGAACATCTTAAAACAAGGAAAAAAAAAAATTTTGTGCCATCGCCCAAACACTGCCTTTTTGGTGTAACAGCAGAAACCGATTCTTCTTCTCCTAGATTTTCCCCCTTTGGACTCGGTACTATCAAACCCCTCCAGCTTCAAAAACCTTTTTTTTTTTTTTTTTGAAGTTAAAAAAACAAATTAAAAGAAAAAAACAAAACAAAACCCATCTGACTTTTTCTCTTTTGTTTTCAATTTTTTGTTTCTGTACTGAAGAAGAACAACTCGTTCTTCTGCATTTTGTTGAAATGGCGTGCATGAAGCTGGGATCCAAACCAGAAGTTTTTCACCTCGATGGCCAATCCTGGTATGTTGTTCCTCGCCATTTCTTCATTTGGTTTTAAAACTTCTTTTTTTTTTTTTTTGGGTTTTGAATAATGGGGTTGTCGTAATTGTGAGATTTGAGTAATGGGGTTGTATTGATTTCATTTTTTGAGATTTATACCATCTGGGTTTTGTTTTTGAGTAAGGAGAAAAAAATTTACTGATTTTTTTTTTTTTCTTTTCATTCATTTTATGGCAAAGATGCTGAATTTTCTGTTTCATGCCCAATATCATTCATCTGTCATTTGACAGTGATGGACTTGCTCGGATGAATTTGAGGCACTGAGTCCTTAGTGTTTTGCATAAATTAGGGTGTGTTTGGAACTCAGGTTCCAACTCAAATTTTTCACTTCAGCTTTTGTGTTTTGACAAAAACTCAATAAAAATTATAATTAATTTTTGAAAAACTAATAAATTTAAATTTAAAATTTTCATCCCAAACAACGAACCAAACAGAAGCTTAGTGTTTTTTTTTTAGGGGTAGTTTGGCAAACATCCCATTTCAAACTTATTTCAAACTTTTTTTTGTCTTTTTTCTAAAAAGTTTTTGTCTTTTTTCCAAAAAATTTTTTGTCTTTTCTGAAAATTTAAAAAAATTTACTATTACAACTAAAATATTTCAACTCAAACTAACCAACCAAACTCACCCTTAAACTATATTTATAGGTTTATCCTCTTATCAGTTAGAATCTTTTTTTTTTTTTAGACATTTCATGTTATCAGTTTCTTTTTGTTGAAGACAACATCTGACATGCCCTTTTGCAGGTTTTGCTCAACTGGACTTCCTAGTGATGTCATTGTTGAAGTTGGAGAGATATCATTCCATCTTCACAAGGTTAATTTTATCTTTTAATAACTTTTAAATTACGTTTGAGAATATAAAACTATTATCAGCTCACCTTTTCAAAGTTGAAGCTTTCAAAAAATTGGTAAACTAGAGTTTACATGTAACGGAGAGTGTTAGAATATAAAATTATTGTTGACCCACCTTCTAATAGCTTAAGCTTCTGGAAGAAATGATAAACTAATGAATTGCAATGTTATTTGAAGGAGCTGGAAAAAAAAAAAAAAAAGGACATGTAGACCCCATGATTAGAACTTAGAAGGCATATAACTTTGAATTTTTGTTTTGGTTGATTTTGAAAGTATTAAATTTTTGAACAAGTGTAGAATTTTCAATTATACGTATGTCTTTGATTTTTGCTGGAGAAAAACAGCTACAGTCTTGTTTAGGTTCTGAAGCAGTTTTGATGTTATGTTTACGGCCCAACCTCACTTGCTTCATGTTGCAGCAGAAGAGGGGAAAAAATCCTTTTTTACTTTCATCTTGTGTCTTCTTAATATTGTAGCCCAAATTATGCTGGTGACTTGTAGATTTGTTTTATGATTAACTTTCCGTCTGATCTACTAATTATTGATAATCTTTTTCGCTTTTCTTTGGGATTCTATCAGTTTCCATTGATATCCAGAAGCGGGTTGCTAGAAAACCTTATTGCGGAATTTTCTGGGAAGGATGAGAATACATGTACTTTGCAATTTCATGACTTGCCTGGTGGAGCCAAAGTCTTCTTGATTATAGCCAAGTTCTGTTATGGTGTGAAAATCGAACTCAATGCATCGAACATAGTTAGCGTCAGATGTGCAGCAGAATATCTTCAGATGAGTGAAGACTATGGAGAGGAAAATCTCATCATACAAACAGAGAGTTTCCTGAATGAGATCTTTGGCAATTGGACAGACTCGCTTAAAGTTCTCGAAATGTGTGAAGAAGTCTTTTCACATGCAGAAGATCTTCATGTTGTCTCAAGATGTCTCAACTCGTTGGCAATGAAAGCTTGTGCAGATCCAAGTTTGTTCAATTGGCCCGTGTCGGGGGGGCGCAGTGCGGTGCAAAGCCCAGAAGGAAATATGTTTTGGAACGGAATATGCACAACAGCAAGACCACAACAAGTTGGTGAGGATTGGTGGTATGAAGATGTGTCATTCCTCACTTTACCGCTATACAAACGTCTAATTCTAGCCGTTGAAGCAAGAGGCATGAAACCGGAGAAGATTTCCGGTTCCCTAATTCACTACACAAAGAAGCATCTTTACTTGTTAGGTAGAGAATCAAGCTTCCAGAGTGGAGACCACTCTGCCCTCGGATCAACCGTCTCGTCTCCGCCAAATGCAGAGCAAAGGAATCTTCTTGAACAGATAGTGGAACTACTACCTGATCGAAAGGGTGTAACGCCAACCAATTTCCTGCTTAGGCTTTTAAGAACATCTATGGTTTTGCATGCTAGCCCTTCATGCCGAGACAATTTGGAGAAACGAGTTGGGGCCCAGTTGGATCAAGCAGCCCTTGAATATCTTCTTATCCCAAGCATGGGATACTCAATGGAGACTCTTTACGATGTTGATTGTGTTCAGCGGATTCTTGATCACTTCATGATAGTGGATCGTGATACGAGTGACTGCACTTCGAACTCTGTGGTGGATGAGGGGCAGCTGATGGGAGGTTCGCATTCACTGACTCCAATTACCATGGTGGCTAATCTGATGGATGGGTTTCTTGCCGAGGTTGCCCCCGATCCTAACCTGAAGTTGCTGAAATTTCAGTCACTGGCTGCTGTTATCCCTGAGTATGCCAGGCCATTAGACGATGGAATTTACCGTGCCATTGATATCTACCTTAAGGTAAAAACTAAAATATGCAGAAAAAGTTCTTTCTGAATGATTTTCTTCATGAAAATGCATATTATGACTGAAATTCTTGGTTTACTTGCTCTGCAATTTCCAACATTTTCCTCGTTGTTTTACAAGTTAGAGTGGAAACATTTTCATTGTGCCATTACCGAACTTCTTAAAATTTGTGACAATTACATTTGGAACATGCAAATGAGGCATCTGTAGAATGATAGTTATAAGGCGAATAAACACGTAATGGTCTGTGTATAACTACTCCGGAATGGTTAATAATCTATGGGAACTTACTGAAGATTCAGTGTAGGTTGTATGCATTTAAGGTAGACTTTTGCATGATTTAGCTTTAAGTTGTCACGAAAATTAACGTCTCTTCTTTGTTACTCATTTTCCCAAACAGAACGTTTTCTGATCAATTAAAAGATTGCATATTAAGTTGAAATCGCTAGAAGAAATTGCTAATTTATTTTCCGTCACTAGTTTACAAAAATTATAGATTACTATTTGTATTCTTTGCTTTGTATCGAACAAGATATTTCTTGATTTCAGGCCCATCCCTGGCTGACAGACTCCGAGAGGGAACAAATCTGCAGGCTCATGAACTGCCAGAAGCTCTCATTGGAAGCCAGCACACATGCAGCGCAGAACGAAAGGCTACCACTCCGCGTCATTGTCCAAGTTCTATTCTTTGAACAGCTTAGGCTCCGGACCTCAGTTGCCGGGTGGTTCTTTGTATCTGACAACCTTGAGAACTTACAAAACCACAGCGGGAATCTTGCGCTCACGAGAACAGAAGCATCTCACCAGGCTGGCACACGGCGGAATCAGGTTGTTGCGGTGGATAACGTGAGGGAGAGGGTGTCTGAGCTCGAGAAAGAGTGTTTGAGCATGAAAGAAGAGCTTGAGAAGTTGGTTAAGACAAAAGGAACCTGGAATTCGATCTTCAGAAGGTTTGGCTTCAAACCAAAATCTAACAAGTCTGGTGACACAAAAGTACCAAAGAATGGCGATAATGCCAAAGAACAACCAGCACCGGCACCGGCAGCACCGGCTGTGAACGGAATTAAGAAACCGAAGAATGGTGAAGTGGAGGGATAAATTTCGAACTTGAAGATTGAAGTGAGCTCTTTTTATTCATATGTTTTTTTTTGTTTATTTACGTTCTCTAATTTTATTAGAACAGCTTTTGGAAATAAAAAAATTTTTTTGTCCATTTGTTTTTTGGTTTAGTCAATAAGGCCAGCCTTTAATAGCAGTGTAGAAATAGGTTCTGATACGGTTGTTCAAACTTCCGTTCCACAACTATGTTTGAGCTGCCAAGTTCTGTTGTCTCTCAACCAAATTCTAGCTGTTTTGTCTATGTAATTATTATTTGGCTTTTTTTTTTTTTTTAGTATTCGTTAAAAACATTACTCAAAAATTCTTAAAGATTACTCTAAAAATTCGATATTAATTGCGTTAATTATTTTTAGATTTATTGAGTGTATCAGTTGATTTACTGAGAACAACCATCTTATAAATGTTGGGTTATAAGCAAAAATGTCATAAATTTAACACCTCCTTTTATTTATACCCTACATAACATTAAAGTTGATAATTTTGTTATTTCATAACATTAAAATTATCAATTTAATATTAAAGTGGATAAAATTATTAGGAGGTACCTAAAATTTGGCTCTCCATGTAATTTTCTCATTAATTTTTTGTAAATACACCCTCAAAGTGGCCATTAAATTAGTAAAAAAACCCAAATATGCTTCATGTGAAGACAGAAGATCATGTTTTTGATTAAATCAAAAATCTAATACAAACCCCGAATTCAAAATCTTCAATACTATGAAAAATTATGAAAAATTAACAAAATAGGACATATTACAATAACTTAGAAAATTCAATAAATAAATTATCGAGACTAAAAATTTAAGGACAAACTGCCAAAAAGTGACCAATTGTCCACTTGGGGGACGCCTGACATGGCCAATATGGAGATAGTCTATTAGTAGGGAAATGGCCTAACATGGAGATAGTCTATTAGTAGGGAAATGGCCTAACGACACCTGCTTTAACTGTCGTAAATCATGCCTAAGACCTTTCTTGCCTCAAGGAGAGACTGAAAAGTCCTTTGGGATGTGTTGGCTCTAAACGGCACTCCTTGCCTGGGCGAGCTCGAACATCCCTCTGGAGCTTTTCAAGCTTCCTGTCAGGCGTCCCCCAAGTGGTATCAGAGCCATGGAAAAACTGTATAGATAAATAATATAGTCTATATACTCTGAAAAGTATATCGTCATATCCTACATAATATTATGACAATTTTTCCTACATAGAAAATATCACGACGGTCTTAGAGTATTTATTTATGTCTATTAAATTTTACGATCATTTTTATTTGTCTTTGAATTTTTAAAAATACCCACTTTGGATTTAAATTCAATTTATCCCTTTCGGAATTTCAGTTATAAATTGATGGAAAAAAATAAGTTAAATATAGTCATACGTAATTTTTCTGTATTTTTTTAGCAGAAATCCTAACAGAATGAGCTTGGTAAAATTAATTCTCTTATTTTTTTTTATAAGTTTATAATTGAAATTTTGATAAAAGAGAACATTTAATAGATAAAATGAGAGTGATTCTAAAATTTAAACGAAATAGATAAAACTAATCTCCCTCTCAAAAAAAAAAAAAAGAAGTATTTATTCCTTAAAATTTGGAGTGCCAGGTCACTTATAGCGAATAAAGTCTTGGGAGCTCTTTCGTCTCTCTCCGACGATATATAGAACCCGCTAGCTACTCCAAAACTCGAAGTAAGTTTGCATTCTTCCTCTTATATTCCTCGTTTTTAGTCTTCTTCACTCTCTCTTTTACTCCTTCCTTCAAATATACCTCGGTTTGTCTCTTTATTACTTTGCTCTATTCATTGCTGTAATTGGATTCACCAATAGCCCATAAGATGTTTGTTGAAATTCCTGGCTGAGATTCTCTTTATTACTTGTTTTATTCAGTGCCGAAATTGGATTCACCTTATCTCGTAAGGTATTTGTTGAAATTCCTAGCTGAGAATTCAGTCCTAAAAACTTATTGTTTTATCTTTGTCATTCCTGTATTATATTGCTCAATATAGATGGGAAATTTAAAGCATTTCTTCAATTTTCTTTCATTATCTTCATGCCTAGATTACTAGAAGATTGGACCATTATACGAATAGTACATAATTTTTATCCTTTTTATGCTTACACCCGAGTGTAAAGTGCTTGATTCGGCTTCTGAAATAATATAACTCTACAATTCTATTCTGGGTCTTGAAATTATAATTATCTTGTAAGTCTGACATGTATATATATCACAATTTTATTGCAGATATAGCTGTTCTCGTTCTGTTGCCGAGTTTCTTCGTGCCTGCCATTATACCATAATAAATAAAAGTCTTGCTGTTCTTGTTCTTGTTCTATATTCTGTATTTTAAAGAATATTTTCCTACCCAGATACTAAAACTAAAATGTCTTTTGTATTCCCTTCGTTCTCTATAGTTCCCTCTTCTTGTTTTAACCAGTTCAAGGTTTTCACTTTCAACTCTTATAACACTTCTTCTCTAACTCCTTGCTTTCCCTATATTCATGGAAAGAGTCCATTTTTCATGTCTAAGAATATCGGAAAAATTTTTGGAAAGAAAGTACGAAACATTTCATGGTCTGGTGCAGTAGATTGCATGAAGACTAATTATCAGTCAGATGGAGAAAATATTGTATCTTTGGACTTTGGCGATCAAGAAAAAGAAGAGGAAGACACGGAATCTCCATGGGAAGGGGCGGTTATTTACAAGAGAAACTCTTCGATCTCTCATGTTGAGTACTGCACAACCTTAGAGAGGCTTGGGTTAGGGAGCCTTTCAACTGAGGTATCAAAATCGAGGGCTTCTGTAATGGGGTTAAGGGTCACGCAAGCTGTTAAGGATTATCCATTTGGGACCCCCGTTCAGATCTCTGTCGATGTAACGAGGAAAAAGCAAAAGTTGAGGCTTGATGGGATTGTAAAAACGGTCATCACTCTTGGATGCAATAGGTATTCTGCTTCTTAATTACTTGACAGGGTTGCAAATCTGTCTCTAAGCAAAATTTGATAAGTACGAAGCTTTAAGAAAGTGATTGAATCAATCCAGGAAAAAAAAAAAAAAAAAAAGGAATGTATTATTCTGTGTATGTCATGTCATCTGATCATGGTAATTCTTTGTTGAAGGTGCGGCGAACCAGCTGCGGAGTGCATCTTCTGTAATTTCTCCTTACTACTAACCGAGGAACCCATTGAAGAGCCCGATATTATTAACTTGGGAACGATCTATGGTGAAGTCAATAGAAAACCTTATAGCGGTCTCAGTGAGGATGGCGAGGAAGGTGATGACGGCTCCATTGATTTTGAGGACCGGCTCCACTTTCCCCCCGGAGAAAAAGCAATAGACATTTCCAAGCACGTAAGAGACTTAGTGCATCTGGAAATTAACATCAATGCAGTTTGTGATGTTAACTGCAAAGGCATGTGTTTCAAATGTGGTACGAATTTGAACACCAGCAAATGTAATTGTAGCAAGCAAGAGGCGGAAAAGAGCCGTTATGGCCCTCTTGGTAATTTAAAGCAGAAAATGCAGGCAAAGAAATGAAGTTGTAGATTTCGTTCACTTCTTGTTTTTGAAATGTAGACAAAATAGTGCTAGTAATAGAAAACCGTGAACAGGACAAGGCAAGTAGTAGCGTGTTAAATTCGTTTTTCTGCTTGTTTTTTCACTTCTGTGATACCACAGGTACATTTTGTACGAAATATTGAGCTAATTTCACAAATATGAGCATCACTCGCCCTAGAAACCCATGTAATTAGATCAGTTAAAATGAAATGAACGAGTCTGTTGATGAATTGGAATTCGTCCGATGGCAGAAGCGTTACCAGTGTGAGTGAGATTGTCTCAGACTATGCAGCTTCTTCTCTCCATGTCTAATTTGTGTCTAGTGCTATATAGAAAATCTAATTCGCCGTCATATTTCTACTCGAACGCTACTTTCTACAAATTCCATTGCAAACCCTGTTGCATTTTTATGTTCTCACTCGAAGAACTCAATTCCATTGGCTTCAAATTTATAATTGCCAAAATCAAAAACCAAACATTCTTAACTTAAATAAGTTAAGAAAACTAAATAAGAACTGTTTTGGCAGACGAACAACTTACATCAAAGAGAGACTACTCAGAAGGCCCTGACAAACCACAATCCTTAGTGCAAGTACTAGGTAACATAATAGGGTAATGACGCAAAGCGAAAGCTAGCGTGCTGATATCCTATTAGGGGTGCAGACATTTACAGACATTTGCAAAACACGACAAAAATCAAGCATCGGTAGCCTTCTCCAGTGGTGCAGACTGGTGGAGTGGCTGTGGATTTGCACGTTTAGCTTCATAGTCCTTGACGGCTGCCTTGATAGCGTCCTGTGCAAGCATGCTGCAGTGTAGCTTAACCGGAGGGAGTGAAAGATGCTTTGCAATTTCCCTGCAGAAAAACCGAAATAAAACCGTAAGCACAAGGTGAAAAGGGCCACGAGTGTCGAGTCACCACATGTACACACAAATGTTCATCTAATGAAAACATATCCACCTTCTAAGCTACATTAACAAATTAAACATATAAAAAAAAAAAAAAGTGACAAAGCATGAACATGATCGAATTCTATAGAACATAATTAGCAAGAAAATATTTATAAAAAACAGCCTAAAAGAAAATCATTTAGTAGAAACTTACTTGTTTTTAATGCTCAAGGCCTCCTCCGTTTGTTTGCCCTTCAACCATTCAGTAACTGAAACAAGAGAAAATCGTACCAATTTATATTCTCCAGCGAAGTTATATCGATTAACAGGGAAATCCAAACAATTTTTTTTTTTTTGAAAAAAAAAAAAAACAAATTGGATTTTCATCAATCCTTGATATGTCCATTCAAACTTATCAAAGAGAAAGAGTCGATCAGAACTTTCGTAATCCATTTGGTTTATATCAAAACATAGCATATTATAAAAAATCAAACGAGAAAAAAAAATTCCTGAACACTATATCGGATTTAATCACCAAAAAAAAAACCCTAAAATAGCTTCTTTGCATTCAACAATTAAATTTGTTATTCTTTCCTATCAATTATACTTATATGATATCATATATGTGAACTAGAATCAAAATATTAAAATAACGAAAAAATAATTATTATATATATATACCAAGAGAGGAAGAAGCGATGGCCGATGCACAACCGAAGGTCCTGAAGCAAGCATCGACGATCATGCCGGTGGAGTCGTCGACCTTGATCTGAAGCTTCAAGACGTCACCACAGGCGGGGGCGCCGACGAGTCCGGTGCCGACGTCGGCGTGGTTCTTTTGGAAGGAGCCCATGTTGCGAGGGTTGTGGTAGTGGTCGAGGACCCGCTCGCTGTGGTACCCTACTGCTACCACCTGACGCGCCGTTGACCTCAACGCTAGCATCCCCTCCAGGGCTCTCTTTGAACTCCTCACTCTCTGCATTTTTCTACTCTAATTCCTTTCTTTTCCCTTTTGGCCTGAAAAGTTTCTGATCTGATCTTCCTTTCTCTCTATATTTGCATGGGAGATGTTTAGGTTATATTTATCACGTACTGCGGTTTTGATCTAGGAGTGATCCGACGGATGCTGAGTTGACACGTCGACGGTGGGAAACCACCCTTTTTTATTTATTTATTTATTTTTTTGTTTTTTATTATTTGATCTGCTTTAATCCCACGATGATATGTTGATTTATCGGTATAAGATCTTCACAATTGTGATTGTGAGAGATTTTTGGAAAGCAACCGCAATAAGTTGTTAACGAGGTTTATTTATGCAAATTAAAAGATATTGTAGAGATATTTTAGGCGATTTAATTATGTCATTTTATTCATTTTAAATTATTCTGAAACATTTTTTCGATAGTTAAATTCTGCCGGATGTCTAACTAATTCTATTTCATATGTCAAAACGGAGCTTGAGATGTTATGAGTTTTTTTTTTTTTTTTCCCACCTTTTTTTAAGTACAAGGATGTCGATTTTGGTATTATCTATAAGGGAAAGTTAGTTTTAATATTAGGAAAAGTTATTGTTTTGTATGTAATCATTTATGTTAATAATTTTATTTATTTGTAATTATTGTAATTTAGAATAAGTCTTGATTTTAGTAGATTTATTAGTATTAGAAAACTTGTTAAATTCTGTATACTTGTAAAAAGAAATATGGATATTCTCTAATATTTTGTTTTGACCAAATCAATAGCAATTGTAAATTGAGGTGGCTTCATTTTTTAGCAATCGTAAATTGAGGTGGCTTCGCTTTTATAATAAAAAAGAATTCTTGTTTCTACTAAATTTAAATTATATAAATTTAAATATAAATTATAATACTATACTCTTTTGTTTGAAAAAAGAATAAACACAAGCACAGGATTAACATTTCTTTTGAGTATGCTTTATTGTTTTTAGGGTGGGGAAAATAAGAATCCCCTTCCATTTAAGAATTAAAGATTTTTCTCTTCTATTGTTTTATACCATAAAATAATAACTATAGTATTTAGTATATCTAATATACTTAATATATACTTAATTAAACTAATTATAGAAGAATATATATAACTTGTATAAATACAGGAGCTCATTCATAGTGTTCCTCGTTAATGAATTATTTATTCTTAATTTATGTAAGCACATCTATGTTAAATATCCTTGTATTCTCCTTTTTCTCTCTTATTGCTATTATTAGTTTCTTATTTAATTTTATTATTATCTAAATGCTAGGTTAAGATCCTTCTCCTAATTCAATGAAATATATAGTTTTATATTGTATATATTTACATAAACTTAGCAGTAGTTTCACTTTTCTATTAAAATTGTAGAGATCTCCAATTTCAATATATATGTATCTATTACAAGTATAATATTTATCGCTACTCAAAATCATCATAAATAATTACAAATTTTAGTCGTTTTCATTAGGGCTAGTCATAATCATCACAAATAATTTTAATTGTTAGTCTCTCTGCTAGCTAAATTCAGATGAAATCTACATAAACTTGAGATGGTTATGAGTAATAATCCAAGTATTAGTTTTAATTCGTCCATTTTCAATACTCATCGTGCCATATGGGGCATCCATGTGATGTACTTATTGGGATACGATTCGTATCTCCAACTCTAACACAACTTTTTACAAATTCTATTGCAAACCCTCTGCGTTATTTTATGTCCACACTCAAAGAATTCAACTCCCAAAAGTTTTTGGCATATTTTCGTCCTCCCTGGATAATTGCCAAAATCAAATCCCGAAACATTCGTCAGTTTAGGAAACTAAAATTAAAATATATATATATATATATATTAAAAAAAACTTATTTATAATTTGATTGGAAAGCTTTCTTTTTGTCTCTATTTTCCCATCGCAACAAATCATCCAAGAGATCCTACTTAGAAGGCCCTAACAAAGTAACAAACCACAACCACAATCCTTACCGTAGGTACTAGGTAACGATGTCTTAATAATTTGATTTCTACTAATTAGTGATTACCACATACCAAACGCCCCCATATGGGTAAAGATATCCAACACTAGACATTTGAAACATGTGACGAAAATCAAGCATCAGCCTGTGGAGTGGCTGCAGATTTCCTGCGTTTAGCTTTGTAGTCTTCGACCGCTGCCTTGATAGCATTCTCTGCAAGCATGCTGCAGTATAGCTTAGCAGGAGGGAGCGAAAGACACTTTGCGATTTCCCTGCAGAAAATCGAGAGAAAACCGTAAGCATGATAAGATGCGTCACTAGTTAAGTGTCCACCAGAACTGAATCAAACTCATTTGTGCAGTTGGTTAACGCAATTATCCAACGGAACGGAGTTGGTGCGAGTGATTAAAGGAAGGAAGAAAATTTGATTACAATTCATTCCTTCAGCCATAAACCGCATCTTTTACATAACACGACTACAGAAACAAAAAAAACGCTAGATCTACGAGTTTTTACTGTGCCTACATGTACACGATATTTTAATTGACGTGAAAGGTGACAAGAAAAGGGGACAAGAGAGTCGAATCCCTACATGCATACAAATATCAATCTAGTTAGCGAATTCATGAAAATATAACCACCTTACGAGCTACACTTACAAATTGAACATGAAATAGTACAAAAGCATGAAAATGATTGGATTTCTATAGATTTTAATTAGCAAGAACATATAGAAAACAGCCTAAAAGAAAGAAAAGTAGATACAAACATTTATTTAGAAGAAACTTACGCGTTTTTAATGGAAAAGGCTTCCTCCATTTGTTTGCCCTTCACCCATTCAGTAGCTGGAACAAGAGAAAAACTCCCCCAAATGAGAAACACAACAGCAGCTTATACTAAGAAGCAACTTATCATAACTTCAACACAACTAGGAACTTCTAAAGCCCATGTAGGCGAAAAACACAGCTGTGATAATGCGGCACTGAAGACTTCCGTGACCGTAGAACGAATTAGTGGAAGGAGAGGTAAAGAGACGGATAATGGGGGATGGCCTATGAATCGTTGGTGGACGTTCCCTTGAACCGGTCACGGAGCTCTCATCTGAGTTGTTTAGGTTCTGGAATTTCATCGCTAGTTTGAGCGAAGACTAGTGGTAGGTGGTCCCGCATACTTTTTCAGAGAAAATATACATATGTATATTAGAAAGAACATCAAATTTCTTCTTGTTGAATTGCTATGGAAAGACAAAAATTCCTAAATTTTCTCACAAGATAGGAAAAGAACCAACTTTTCAAAATCCATTGCTATAATAAATAATTTGTCACTTGTTCCAAAACTAAACATAGGGATCCATACAGTTCTCAACTGAAAATCTAACCATTTAATTTTTTATTCTCCGCAAAATTATTTTGTTTTATAGGAAAGCCAAACAACAAAAAGTTAACTCGATTCCGTCAATCCTTAATAGTTCCGTTCGAACAACTTAATAATTTAAATCAACTAAACAAAACCCACATCTAGAAACCAAAAATAAATAAATAAATAGATAAAATAAGCAAGAGACAACTAAGAACCCGTTTAGTTCGCTGTCTCCAACCTCACTTTAGGAGGTTGATTTCAAAATAACTCAACAACAAGTCCACCTCTCCTCTTGTCTCTCTTGCATTTCCATGAAACTCAATCTTTAAAAGTTATTTAGGATTTGTTTGGTTGGTTAGTTTGAGTTGAAATATTTTAGTTGTAATAGTAAGAGGGTGTTTGGTATGTTAGTTTCAGTTGAAATATTTTAGTTGTAATAGTAAGAGGGTGTTTGGTATGTTAGTTTCAGTTGAAATATTTTAGTTGTAATAGTAAATTTTTTTGAATTTTTAGAAAAGACAAAAAACTTTTTGGGAAAAAGACAAAAATTTTTTAGGAAAAGACAAAAAAAAGTTTGAAATGAGTTTAAGTTGGAATGTTTGTCAAACACCCCCTAAATTTTTTTGAATTTTCAGAAAAAACAAAAACTTTTTGGGAAAAAGACAAAAAAAAGTACAGTTTGAGTTGGAATGAAATGACCAACCAAACGCACCCTTAAAGTCAACATGAGATGATTCTTTTTTTTCTAAATACTCAGAATGACGTGTGGAGTGAAACAATGCTCTTATCGCTCATCAAAATCCAAACATATTTTAGGTTTTTTTCACTATTCAAATGTCAGCGCAATTTATTTTCAATTCATAGTTCAACCAAACACATATTTCTAAATACTCACTCATTTCCCATAATAAGAAAAATCTCCAAAAGTTGTGCGCAACGTATTATCCAGGCCCTAATTAAAATACTCGAACATTTAATTTATCATTCGGTTCCTATCAAATATAGCATATTATACAGAATCAATCGAAAAAAGAAAGAGCATAATTCCCCCACACAAAAAAAAAAAAAAAAAAAAAAAAAAACCCAAAAATACGCCTTGAATTACCATTCTTTTCCATCAACAAATTATAGCAGATTTTTTTTTTAAACTATCATAGCTGAACCAGAATCAACCAAGAACATTAATGCACATGTATATATATATATATATATACAAAATTTTGCCCCATATATATAGATACATAATTTTGCAGGAACCCTAAATCTAGAGGATAAATTACAGACCTAGAGAAGAAGAAGCGAAGGAGGATACACAACCAAAGTTCTTGAAGCAAGCATCGACAATCGTTCCGGTGGAGTCATCGACCTTGATCTGGAGCTTCGTGATGTCACCGGAGTCGGGGTCGGCGACGAGTCCGGTGCCGACGTCGGAGGCATTCTTGTCGAAGGATCCGACGTTGCGAGGGTTGCTGTTGTGGGCGGCGACCCGCTCGTGGTGATGGTGGTGGAACTGACGTGGCAGCACCTGGAGCGCCCGTGACCGTGACGCCAGCCCCTCTAGCACTCTCTTCGACGTCTGACACAACATTTTAGGGCTTTTCCCTCCTTTTTTTTTTTTTTTTTTTTTTCCATTGATGCACTTAACTTTTTATAAGAACTTGTTTACTTCGTCATTTTATTTCAACTCAAACTGTATTTTTTTTTTGTCTTTTTCTCAAAAATATTTTATCTTTTTTTCAAAAAGTTTTTTGTTTTTTCTGAAAATTTAAAAAAATTTACTATTACAATTAAAATATTTCAACTCAAACTAATGAACCAAACGGACCCTATACTTATACACCTCTTTTGTTTGACATTGCTTTTAAAGGCTTCACTCGTATGTTTGATTCACGTGTTTATTTTAAATTAAAATATATTTTTTATCTTAATTTTTTTTTTGAAAAAGTTTTTATTTTTTTGAAAATTTAACAAAAATTTTCAACTCAAATTTAAAATTTTCAAACTCAACTAACGAATCAAATGAAGTCTTAGATCATTAAAAAAATCTACAGTAAAGAGTATTGATAAACCATGTTTTTTATCTAGCAGTTTTTAGAATCTACAACAACGTAGTAGAATTTGAAAAGTAGGTCAGACGGAGGTTCTTTCTGTACAACAGCATCTGTTGTCATTAAATAAAAAGCAAAATTTTAAAAAAAAATTTAAAGACATTGGATAACATTCATTTTTAAATTTTTTTCTAATAAATGACTTGCTTTATAAAATTAGCAAAATGATTATTTTTAGACATTTGTCAACTAGACCATGGTTAATAAACTATTGATTGATAATTATTTTCCTAAAAAAAAAAAAAAAGGGTCATTGAATTTGATTTCAAAAACTATATTTTTACTTAACACCGCAGGAGTGAATAAGATGGCAAATGAGTGGGAAGTTTTTGCCGGGTATCTTCCTTTTATCCAGGTTCGATTCCTATTGCCTCCCTTTAGATTCCGCTTCAGTTTTGACTATTGAACCATGGTTTTGGTAATATCATAATGGGCCCCAAGTGGATAACTAAGATAAACTGGTATAAAAAATATGTCTCTACCGTACCTAGGAAAAGTGCTTCTGCCTATAGGACTGTAAACCTAAAAAAAATTGAGTCGCCCCCATATCCTTTTTCTACAAAAAAATATTTTTTTTTCCTTAACTTTTTCTTAAAAAATTTCACTATTAATTAGTTAAAATATTGCTTGATTTTTTATTTAGAAAAAGGGTCATCAATCATTAAAGAATATTTATCAATAGTGATCAACATAAATTTTCACAGAATTTTCAAACATTTGTTAAAAAAATTTAAAAAGTCATTTACTCATATAAATATATCGAAATTAAAGACTATTTACCACGGTGTTCTGCAAATAGAATGAATGTTTGTTTTATAGAAGAAGAAATTTCATATCAAGGATTAATGGCGGAATGACAATATTCTTCCTCTTCTTCTTCTTCTTTCTTTCTTTCTTTCTTTCTTTCTTTTTAATGTACAGGCTAATATTAAACACACAAAAAAAAAAAAGTCATTACTACTTTTGCCAATGAATAGTAGATCAAATTGCATGGAGTAGAGTGGACGTGTGTTTTATCCCACATTGTATTAAAAAAAAAAAGGTGTCATTGTTTTGGCATGGCATGATATTTGTAATTTTACTTAAAAAGTAGTGTGTGAAGAATAAGTAGTACTGTTTGCCGATTTAGCCAATTAGAGATGGTGAAATTGGAACTTGGCCATTAGAATCTTATTTAAGAAAAAAGAAAAAAAAAAAAAACTAAATAATATTTCTTGTTTAATGAGGAATTTTTCATGAACCCTCTTTTTTCACTTTTTGTATAGCAATCACATAATAATTAAAAATTTTAAAGAAATAATTACATTAAGTTGAAAAGGTTTTAGATTTTAGGAGTTTTGATGATGAGGAAATTTGTATACTTAGTATAATTATTTTTGTAAGCTTTTATCGGGTATTTAACACCGATACCCTTAAATTTATCATCTTTTGACAATTTACTTTTAAAGTTCTAATTTTTATAATTTGTCCTTGAATTTGTTAAATTATTACAATATATCCCCTATAACTTAAGTTTTTATTGAATTAGTTTTGAAAAACTCGCATGGGCCTCATGTAAAGATAGAAAAATCCATTTCTAACTAAAAATTTTCAAATCTAATACAAATCCTAATACAGATATTCAAATTTCAAATATTTTATTTAGGGTAGAATTAACTAAATGGTACATTGTGACAATTTAACAAATCCAGAGAATAAATTGTGAGAATTATAAATTTAAGGGGTAAATTACCAAATGATAACAAGTTAACAGGGCATTAGTGTTATATACTTAATTTTATGTTAAAAAGGAGTTAAAACATGATTATATACATTAAATAAATAAATAAAAATCATCAATTTCCATATTAGGGACTAAAACTATTAAAAATAAAAAATTTAAAAAGTAATTTAACAAAATCAAATATTTAGAGACTAAAATGGCAGAATGTACATAATTCACGGACTAAACCAACAAATTTGCCATCTTATTTACAGAGTTGTTCTGAAAATGGTATTTTAACCCCTTAACTTTAGAAAATTATCTTTTAGCCCTCAAAATTCCCCTAATTTCTCCCCTTCCTTTTCCCTTGCTATTTTCTCTGGCCGCCTACCCTCTCTATCTCTCGACGGACCTTGGCTTCATCACCGAGCTTTCCACCGAGTAGAACGCCAATTTCTGCAGCCGAACTTTTTGGTTCGACGAGAAAGTTCAGAAAATTTCAAGTTTTTGAGGTAGGGTTCTCTCTAAAATCACCTTAATCTGAAAATTTTCGCTACTGAATCGGTGTTTCTTTCTTGATTTCAATTCTAAGTGTGCTAACTCTGTTTTGTGATCCCGGTTTTACACAAAATGAAAAATTCTAAAATCCCCAAATTCTCAGTTCTTAGATATGAATCAGCCTATTGAGTTTTTGCTTCATGATTTTCTTGTTAAATTTTTGCATTAGTTTTGAATTATGATCCTTTAAAGGCTCTTTTGGAACAATGGTTGTAGCTGGAGTTTTGTAGGTTGGAATTGAAATGTGTGTTTGATATCTGTTCAGTAAAATATGTAATATGGATAGTGTTTCATTCCTCTTTTCGACTTGAAATGAAAAAGTTTCGGATTTTTAAAATTTGAATTTCATGAAAATCTAAAAGAGAGAGAGTGAGATGTAGTCATGTAGATTAGGGAGTTTTGGAATTGAATAGGCAAATTTCCGTCTCCAATGATTGTTCCAGACGGCCCTTAACTCTTTCTCACAAACGAGAGAACTTTGATTCTGAACTTCAAATTTGAAGTTAATTCTATTGAGATAGGGCTATAAACTCTGTATAGATTGAGGCGTCTCGGTTTCTTGCCAGAAAGAAGTTGTTTTTGCTTGATAAGTGTGATTTTGATGCTGCAAAATTAGGCTCTGCTCTCTCATGGTGTGTGGAAATGGCAACAATTGAGCCAGCAACAGGTCAGCCCCAGAGGAAATCTGCTGGTACTGCTTCAACCCGTGCTGGGATTCAGAGTTCGGCTCCATTGTATAAGCGTTGGGGTAGAAAGCACCCCTTTATCCGATACGGACTCCCGATGATCTCACTTACCGTGTTTGGGGCTGTTGGTCTTGCTCATCTCATACAAGGCAGGTTAGTACTTGGTGCTAATCAGTTAGTTTGTAATTTTAGTACTGATCAGCTGACAATTCATCAAGAGTATGTTCGTTTTCGTTTTGCTGATCAGGTTACGAGTAATGTTGTTTCATTCTTTATCCCGCATTTTTCATGGTTTTATTGAATGTCGCCACCTGCGGTATTAAGAATTTCGTTATCTTGAGATTGTTTACAATGATATGTCAAAAGGTGACCGTTGTACTTGTTTTCGTTAATAAAGTGTTGGGATTTTGTAGTTCAGCAAGGATATTGCAAAGGTGAAGGATGATCAGGAATGGGAGATACTTGAGACCAAGAAAGCACTATCGAGAACGGGACCTATTGAAGCCTATAAGCCAAAGAAGATTTCGTTGGAAGAGGAGCTTAAGGTATAAGTTTCTTGCTTGTATATTTTCAAATACTATATTCTGATATTTTTAGCGCTCACTTTGCCAATCTCGAATATAGGCTTTGCAAGAGAAGGTCAACATAAACAACTACGAGTATAAGAAAATCCCTCGGCCAAATGAAGGCAAGTCAGACTAGTTTTGCACTCTGTATTTGAAGCATAAATCACTGGAAGCATTTTCGGGGGTTTACTTTTTTGATCTTTTAGTCTCGCAACGGCTTCCTAGGCGGGGCTTATGTAGGCAGAAAAAGTACCTATGAATTTCACTTTTGCAATTGTGCTCTGTTAGTTGCTTGATATAGCTACTGATTTCCTAAATGATCTCAATGATTCTCACTTTGGCCAAAGTAATTTTCCCACTGTGACCCTTGCTCTGAACAGATACTTACATTCCAAGTCATCTTGGGTAACAGATTGTCATTCCTTCAACTTGCGGCTAAAATCATTCTCTGGGATTTGATGTAAATGAACTAGATTTCCTTAAATGGTACTATGCGTTCTGCCTCTCGCTCGTTTCAAACTACATTAAGGAGGATAGAGAGGAAAATATAGAGTATGATTGTAATCATCCTCGTCATTGAAGCATACTATGATTGTATTCATCGTCGTTGTCGAAGCATACTTGAAGAGTTCAAGTTTGAAAACAGAGTTGAAGTAACTTGGAATTAGACCACAGCCGAGGGAAAACCACAAGCTACGAGACTGTTCATCTTGTACTTGCTGTAAAGAGCACTTGCGAGAGCCAAAAACTCAAAAGACAGTTGATGTTTTTCGCTGAAAGGAAAAAGAGAGGCAATACTACGACATTGTGCATAGGAAGTTATGTTGCAGGCTTCCATGTTCCGGTTAATTAGCAGCGTTCACCTTGAACCTTTGATCCGCAAAAATTCAACCGTCATCGTTTGCGTTTTGCATCGACGAATAGCTTTGACTAGTCGGTACTTTCATCTTCATGGGAAAATAATTAATAAATAAAACACAGGCAGTGTTCCTCCAATGGAGGTTAAAAGGGTTTGTTTATCCTGTATGGTTTCAGAGAAAACAGTAGAAATTGAGGTGAGACCCAAAGAGGGGGATCAAAATCTTGGGGATGTTCCTACCCTATCGAACAACAAGTGACATGATTTTGTCATTGACAGGAAACAATAAACGACAGCATGTTGTTTTATTGGACAATAATGGGACGTTGAGTACGATGGATTATGGATCTCTAAATTTCCGAGGCATAGACACGACAGGGTGCGAAACATGGCTCAACAATCAATCTAATCTATCATTGGTGGTGGTGGTGGCATGGTAGCAAAAGAGGTTCTACTTAAAGCTTTTGCTTTTATCACGTCAGGGGTTAATGGACTTTATGAATCCTTAGCCAGTAAGTTGTTAAAAGTCTTAGGATAGGATCATTTGTCATCCCATTGATGGTTCTAACCATTACTTTAACACGCTGGATTGGGGGACGTTAAAGACACTATTAACTCCCTTTTTCATTTAGGGAAAAAAAAAAAATCAATCTCATCTATCTTGAAAATGAAACTATACAAACCTTAGTTGTCATGTCCCCCAAGTTTCATGGCAGGCAGGCAGGCTTGGTCCATCATTTTCACTGTTATTGTCTGTTTGTCACTAAGTCAATAATGTTGCCTTAGATACTAAATAAAATTAAAAAAAAAAAAAAAAGCATTCTTTTGATTTTTAGGGTTGATAATTCCTGAATTAACATTGTAATAATTTGATTCTTGAATTTTTTTTATTTTTTTATTTTTTATTTTTATTTTTTTGACTCTTGGCAACCGTTGAATCATCAAGATGGCATTGTCCCACCATCCCACCCTGCAACGACTATAAAGGATCAATTCGCATTATGAATTTTGGTGCACGGGTGGCACTTGAACCCCTTTTTTCTTTTTTTTTTTTTTTTCCTTTTTGCACTGGCAGGAGAGTACTTGACTTTTTAAAGGCTTCCTTTTTCTTTTTTTTTCCCTCAACTTTTACAAATTTTACCCATGCGAAATAAACAAACAAAGTAAAAAAATAAAAAATAAAAAATAGAACACTACGGGGGATGGAAATGCCACGTGACATCCCAGGAAAGCAGCTACAAATTTATGCTTTTAATAAATATTAGGTACAGGACCATTTGAGAGAGAATGATAAAAATGAACTAAACTAGCAAAACTTTGTGAAATGAATCAAGAGCAGGGAGATTATACATTCAGGAGATGAGTTCAACCCAACCATTTGTCACAAAATACCATACTTTTTATACCCAATTTCTGAGAAAAAAAACCCATTTCTCTTTATGTACACCACCCCCAACACAATTAAAAGGGAAAAAAACAAAAACAAAAAACAAAAAACAAAAAACTTATGTAATATAGAGTAGTGTACCCTTTTCCTTTTCCTTTTTTTTTTTTTTTTTCTTCCCAAAATATATTATCCCTACACAATCTCCATTCCCTTACTCTTTTTATTCATTTACACATTACAAGGCAAAGAGGACCAAAATGAAATCCCAAGAAACCTTCCTCCAACATCTCTTCTTCAAAATGGACTTACAAAAATGAAAAAGCCACCAGAGAAAAATGCCTTTTGACTACTTTTGTGATGACCCCCATATCATTTTACCTGGGCTTTGGTTGTAGGGACAGTAATGGCTGAACCAGCCTCTGAGCCGATGGGCTGCCCAGCAACATAGCCTGGGACCGAGTGAGCATCTCAACCATCGACGGGGTCTGGTACGCCTGAACGAGACTCGAACCATCTGTGGAGTCACCTCTTGCCGTTGCCCTTTGCCATGAATGTGAACTCAACCCTGAGAGAATGTAAGCCCTCCCAGATGCCTCGTATACATGCCTGCTTGCCATCCTCTCTTGCATTTCTTTGAGCTCAGCATCCAACGCCACACACAGCCTGTCACGGGATTTTGCCGAGACGGTCTCTGACAAGACCTTCCGACAGTTCTCGAGTATTGAGACTGCGCCTGCTAAGTCTCCTTGCTCTGCAACGGCACGTGCCTGCGCCATTGCCTCAGCGGCTTGCAGCCTGTTGCGCTGCCTGTCCACTTCTACCGACACCACTGCTTGTCCTGCTATTTCGGGTCTCTCAATCCTAACTTCCTGGCTTTCCAGTGTTGCCAGTTCTTTTGTTATTGGATCCTTGTACACGCATTTCACCTTGAGTAATGATGTTTTATTGCCAGACTCTGCTGGGACACGAACTGAAACCAGAAAATCTCTCTCCTCATCGGCATACAAGTCCCCCAACATCAACAAATCCCGCCCGTCCATCAGCCATCACTCGGCTCGGGTAGCTCCCTGCTTTTAGCGATCTAACCCGAACATTTTGGTTCAAACACTCAACGGATACTTGCAACTCCTGGACCACAACACTCAAAAGCCCTCCAATGCACTGAGCAAATGCATCCTGGATCACAGCTTCGGTCTCTATGAATGAAAAAGTTCCCCCTGATGTCTCTGAAATTGAGTGCATTGAGCACGCATCATGGTCTGCACCAAATCCAAAAGCATGGACAGGAATCTGGAACCCTGCATTGTCACCACCGTGGATGGACACGGGGAGGAGCAGTTGGTAATTCGGTTGAGTCTGGTTTAGCTCCTGAGCCACTTACGGTGTAGGTGTCCTGTCCATCGGACAGCAATATAATGCTAGACACTGGATTTTTCCCCCTTCGGTCTTCCATTACCTTGGCACCCTTTCTCAGGCCTTCGGCAATGTTGGTCCCACCATTTGCAACTAAAGAGTTGACTGCTTGCAGTGCCTGCTGCCGCCCTGCATCAGTCATTCGACAGAGAGGAAAGAGGCGACGTGCTGTCGATGAGAAGGCGATGACTGAAAGTCTGTCGTTGGAGCCAAGATTCTGTATCACAAACCCCATTGCCCGTTTTAGCAATGCCAATTTTGTTCCCGCCATACTACCACTGATGTCGAGCACCGTGACGAGGTCTACAGGAGCACGGGGAGTTTGACAGAGTTGTTGCAGGCTAGCATGGTTTCTGCTGGGATTTTGTCTCTTGATTGCCGCAGCAGCTTTTAAATGGACTAAAACGGTGAAATCATTGTAGGCATTGGACCGCGGAGCAGCTGAGACTTCTGGGTATGTTTTGATCTCAATTGTTCTGGGGGGAATATTATCTGCAGCGTCTTTATTGCCGGTGTTTCTCTCAGAGAAAGCAGGTTGGTCACCCAAAGATTCGTCATCATCAAATATGCCTGGCTCAGGAGCCTGGCATAGAGGAACAACATGCCTCCGGTTCAAGTCTCGTCGAGGAGAAGGTAGTCTGCGGACCACAGTCATCACGGCATCGTTTTGAGGCCAACCCACCGGACCAATCACCGCTCTCCCGGGGGGAGGATCAAGAGTCGGACCTTGAACAGGAATCTCTTTCCATTTTGCTCTACAAACCGGACAAATCTGGTTGCCGTGCTTCACATTCGAGGTGATGCAGTGGAAATGGAAAGAATGCGAACATTCTGCCGTGAAAATGGCGTGGCCGCCTCCTTGTTTCATTTTGGTCAAGCATATGGAGCACGTCTGCTGAAAATGGCATAAGAAAGAACATCATTATCAGAAACAACTGCATCTACATACGCACATATGCATACAAAATCTAATCCGATATCACGAATTTAAAATTGTTTAGTAACATCTTAATTAATCAAACTTTCAAATCTCTGTCCTCTAGATAAGAAATATGCTGATATCAAAGTGGGCAGGCATGAATTATGAGTCAGAAACGTACACAATGTTTTTCTTATTACCTTTAATGTAACAAACAAAAACAAAGATAAAAAAAAGAAAAGACATAAAAGAAGCAGATTGAAGAAGATGGTCAACCTACCGGCAACTTGTAATTGGAGGGGACCATCAAAGTGAGTGACAATAAAACCAAAGGCAAAGTAGTAAATTTTTTTTTTTTTTTTTGGGTAACCAATTTGAGAAAGCCCAAAACAATAAATTCTTTCAAGTCTTTAGTGGTTGTGCACGCACACTGCTATGAAAAAAGATGAGCCTTGCTATTGGGCAGGCCAAAAAGTACAATTATCAAATACCGACAAAAATTCAAAGGGTTTTAGATCTAGTTTAGTAAGCTAAAAAAAAAAAAAAAAAAAAGGTCAAAGTTAGGTACCCAACAAATAGAGGGCATAATGGGAAACAAGAAAAACTATTCAAAAAAAAAAAAAAACCTTACTTTTGCCGGATGGTCATGGACCAGAAAAATAATAATAACAACAACAAATAAAAAAAAATAACAAAATCAAAAGACAACACCAACAATAATTAGGTAGTTTTTACGGTATCTCTAGCTTAAGCTTAAGTTTTGTTTGGTATTCGGGTTTGAAATGAAAATTTTAAATTAAAATTAGTCAATTTTTTAAAAACTGGTTATAATTTTTGTTTGACTTTTCAAAAAAAAGATAAAAACTTATATGAAAACTTTAAATTCAAACCTAAAAGTCAAACAGAAACTAATTTTATACTACCAGTAGGAACTGTTGTCTAACTGTTGGAATAATTTTTTATCTATGACTGTTCGTGTGAAAAATTTACAATGCACGACACAAAAATACTTCAGTTATAGATCCTAGTTATAGATCATACCGTTAACAAGCTAATTTAATGACTAAAATTATATTTTTTACAAGATAGAGCAGAGAAAAGAAATCACCTTAGAAAATTCCCTTCCCAACAATTATTTCTGTTGATAGTTTTCCCAATAATAATTGTATACGAATAAAAATGATAAATACTAATAAAAGAAAATAATAATAAGGTTGAAAATTTTTAACAAGAAGAACTATAATGATAGAAAATGAAGTAATGCTTTTGGGGAAAAAAAAAAAAAAAAAAAAGCATCAACCAAGAAAAAGGAAATCACAAGTTGCTCTATTATGCCATAACTTTCACTTTCTTTCTACTTGTTTGATGAAATTCAATGGCAGAACACTAGCCGTATCAGAACGAGGCCAGCAAATGAACAAACCAGATATGACTTTCCTTTTTTTCTTCCCCTTTTTTTCCCTTTCATTTTTCCCCTCCAAGGGAAAGATGAAAAGGAAAATGGGTACAAAAAAAAAAAAAAAAAAAAAAGAACTAGTTGTCCTCTTTCACTACCAAGGCATCAAAAAGATCGTCTTGAAAGGGACTTGTGCATTAAATCCATCACCCCATAAAAATACATTACAATAAATATCATTGGATCCTTGATATTTGCTAAATCATGTCATCATTACAAATCCTAATTCTAAATTAATTAATTTAAAAAAAAATACGTGAAAAAAATATATGTATATATATAAATTTGTAAATATATATAACCAATAGTATAGACGTAGGATTCACTAGTGTCAACCGAATTAAAGCACATATCTGGTAGTGAACATTTATGCAAAATTTCATCCAAATGCAACTGAGATTAACAGATGAAATCAAATGATTTTCAATAAAGTGAAAACATATTAAAGAGCTTATTTCTTGTCCATGTCATTTGATTCCAAAACATCATAAATCATTGGTTAACAACAGTATGGGGAAAAAAAAAAAAAAAAAAAAAAAAAAAAAAAAAAAAACCCTTTTAGAAATATCAAGCATCCCCTTGACTAAGCTGAGCTGAAATTGTCGATTTGGTCAAGAGATGAAAACACCCAGAACTAGATTTTCTCAGCTTCCAAACAAAACATAGCTAAGCAAAAACAAACCCAAAAAAGAAAAACGAACCTTGGAGGATTTGCTGAAACTCTTGGAGAGCTTGAAGGCGTGGAAGAGGGGGTGGGGGTATTGGGCCGGGACGAGGTGAGGGCCCAGTGGGCCGCCGGCGAGAGGAGGGCGGCGTCCGACAGTCGCTCCGACGAGGAAGAAGGCGGCGACGAGGACGACGTCAAGTTTTCCTCGTTCTCTCTCGTCCTCGGAACGTACAAACACAGATTCATCCCAGAGCCACCTTCGCTTTTCTCCATTTGCTTCCCATTTCTTCTTCTTCTTCTTCTTCTTCTTCTTCTTCTTCTTTCTTCCTTAAAAAACAAAAGAGAGAGAAAAAAGAGCAAACAAAAACCCCGAGTCCAAAAACGAAAAGAAATCAAAACCAGAGCAAAAAATTTGCAGAACCCAGATCTCAAAAGCGCCCAAACTCAGCTGGGTCGTTTTCCTTTTTCCTTTTTTTTTTTCCTTTTTCTTTCTCGTGCAACGAGAGAGTACAGAGAGAGAGAGAGAGAGAGAGAGAGAGATAATGGGCTTTGAGAAAAGTCTGAAGCTGGACACGAAAACCAAGACACGGAGAGAGAGAGGCTTTAATGGAGGAAGGAGAGAGAGAGAGAGACGAGTGGTTGTTGAGAAAGGCTAAACGTGAAAAGCGAAGGACTGGGTCTTATGAGACGAAGTTTGAGACTTATACAAGTCGTCTCTTTCTTGTTGGTGCCCTCTTGTCCATGGCCGCCATGGGAGAAATAGCGAGAGAGAGAGAGAGAGAGAGAGAGAGAGGTTTTAGCTTAAGCTTTTACTTGAGCGTTGTTGTGTTTTTGAGGATTTTGTTTTGACCTTTTTTTATTTTTTGTTGTTGGTGTTGATGAATCAAAGAGGTAAAAAAAAAAAAAAAAAGGACGCACGTAAAAAAGCACGTTTTGGTTGAATAATGAAAAAAAAAAAAAAAAGTAGCTACTTTCTTCTCTTTATATTCCTCTTATCCATTAAACTTCCTTTCTTACCCTTGGACTTCTTATATATTTTCACTGAAGGGACTATTATGGTCCGTTTGGTGAATGAGTTGACTTTGAGATAAGATGAAATTTTTAAGTTTAATTTAAGTTAACTTTCTAAAAAGTAATTATAAATTTTGTTGATTTTTCAAAAAAAGATAAAAATTGATATTAAAAAGTATAATTCAATTTGAGTGAAACTGATTCACCAAACAAAGTCTTATTTTCACTATATCTATGCAATTAAGGTTTCGTTTGGTGAAACGGTTTAAATTAAAATTTTTAAGTTTGAGTTGGTTGACTTTTTAAAAACTAGTTATAATTTTTGTTGACTCTTCAGAAAAAGAAAAAAACTGAAATGAAAATTTTGAGTTTAAGATGTAATACCAAACGGAGCATAAAAAATCCCCAAAACTATAATATTATAAATTCACAAAACAAAAAAAAATCAATTAGAAAGATATGCTTTTTTTTTTCCCCAATCTCTCTCCAAACATATTAAGTAAAGCATAAGGTAATTGTCAAATGAAACAAAATCAGATGTATTTATGCTAACCAGCCTCACGATTTACACTGTCTTGTATATATGATTGTTGATTAAGCCATTAATGCTACAAAAAAATAGTTGGGAAATGACAATATGATGTACCATTCAAGAGAAAATACAGATATATTTTAATAATAATTTCATATTTAATTTTATTATTTATTATAAAATATAGAGTTGAAATTCTTGATATTCTCACGTTAAAAAAAATCCTAAAGTAATAAATTAATAGTCCGTTTGGTGGAGTAGTTTGAGTTGGGGTTTTTAAGTTTTAATAGTAATTTTTTTTGAATTTTAGAAAAGATAAAAAATTTTTTGAAAAAAAGACAAAAATTTAAAAAAAAAAGACAAAAATTAAAAAAAAAAGATAAAAAAAATATTTGAGTTGAATGATTTGAATGGATTTACCAAACATATTATAAAACTGTTTGAAAGGGTTTTAGGACAAATTAAAGTACTGCAGCGACTCTACTGTTGCAGTTTTGCAGCTTTAAAGTACTGCCCCAAATTAAATGTAGTTTTGCAGCTTTAAATTTGTCAATTCTCCTGCAAATCTTAGCCATTGCTCCCCTAGCGAAACTGTGAAAGTTTTAAAGTTTTAATTGAGAAATTCTAATAAAAAATTTAATTTCCTTATAATTATTATCTTTATTACTTTTTCAAGCAAAAATTTAGTATATGTTTCGTAAAACAGTTTGAGTTAAAATTTTTAAATTTTAATTTGTTGATTTTTTAAAAATTAGATATAATAATTTTTATTGAATTTTCATAAAAAAAAACAAAAACTGATATGAAAAATTTGAGTTTAAGATGGTTTGCCAAACGGAGGCTTATTGTTATATTACTGCCTCCAAGAGTATTAAATTTGGGAGAAGTTGTAGTAACGCCTTATTTATATAGCGTCTCGATAGAGTTTATTTTGAAACTGTTAAGATGTAATCGAACAGCTAAAATGTTGTTTCTGTATAATAATTATAATGCACCTTATCTCGTATTAGTATAGACTAATAAATGAAAAAATAATTAAAAAAAGAAATTTTCAAAAAAAAAACTAACATCGATTTCAGTTGATGGCATCGGGGGGAGGGGGATGTCATCAATTCCTGGGCAGGTGGGGGCATTGGGGGGCTAGTCACTGGTTTTTGGGCCAATGGCCGATAAGGGGAAGGGCACCGAGGAGAAGGGAGAGCTTGTTGCCAACATCAGGAGTAGGGGGCGTGGTGCAGATTTGGTTGAGGGAGGGGTTTGTCATTGTCGTGGGGGAGCGCGTGCAGATCTGGCATTTGGATGGAGGGACTGGGTCAAAGCAAGGGGGAAGGTTCGTCGGAAGTGTCAGGGGAGGGGGACGAGTGGGCTCGTTGCCAATGTTGGGGAAGGGCCTCTTCGTCAGTGTTAGGGTGGGCGGCACAGATTTGGTTGGGGGAAAGGGGTCTGTCGTCGACATCGGGGAGGGCAGTGCCTACCACCCACCAAATGTTAGTTTTTTTGATAATTTTTTGATAATTTTTTAATTTAGTAATCTATATTAATATGAGATAAGGTGTATTATAATTATAATACATAAACAACATTTCAACATTTTCATTATTTTTTAATGGTTTAAATATGAACTATATCAATATGATATATAAATGAGTTTCTACCATGGCTTCTCTTATTAAATTTTATAATTTCCTTATTTAAAAAAAAAAGAGTACTAAATTTTATATTTATGTCTTTTTTTTTTAAATAAAGAAATTGTATTTATGTCTTTTAGTGTGCCATGGAAACTGAAAATTAGATGCTAGAACCTTCTCTGCAGCCTAAGTGTTTGGATGGTGGTAATGATTCTTCCCCTAGGTCAGAGGTTCTAGGGTTGCAGAGAACTGGGGAAAAATAAGAATAATAATTATAATAATGATAAATAATTAGATGCCAATTTTACCTCTATTAATGTCTATCGAAAATTACTCATTGAATAGTCCTTAAATATTAGATTGTCTCCCAATTTTGTATAATTCAAGAAGTATTTCTCATTTTATGTTTTTCTACAATCTAAATCATCCCTTGTATTTTGAAAGAATTAAAAAATACCCTTTAATCAGTTAAAGTTTTTGAAATGCCAAAAAAAAAAAAAGTCCTTAATGAATAATATTAAATATCATTTAACGCATTAATTATAAAAAAATTAAAACTAAAAAAAATCTGAAAAAAAAAAAAAAAAAAAAACTGGATCTCTCGCCCGACCACTCATACACAAAAAGGGGAGGAGGGATCCGATGTGTAGCAGAGGTTGTTAGCAAAGTGCTGCTTGATTGTTCTTTATTATGGTAACCGAGTTGCTTAAAAAAAGAGGGGAGAAGAAGAGGTTTTTTTTTTTTTTTTTAAGAAAAAAAAATTTTTTTTTTTCATTTTAGAGCTTATTTAATGATTTTTTGTTTTTGTTTTTTTCTCTGATTTAACTTCTACTTCATTAATATTAAAGATAATCATTAAGCATTAATTATTATAACGTGAATTTCAGTTATTAGAAATGTAAATTCATATAAAAGAAAATATAATTAAATCGAATACATCATCAATTACAATCTGATACCGAATAAGAGACTAATCCTAAAAACTTAATATACTTTTTTATTATAAAAATACAGATAAAAACACCGTATTGAGCAAAAACTCATGTCATCCTTTTTAGGTTTTTTCATAGCATGTCTTAATTTCAAGAAAAATCGTATATATTTTATAAAGTAGAGGGTATTATTATAATCCCCTATTAATATTGTTCGAATCTTTGCAGCACTCATTTAATTTTATATTTTCAAGTGCCTAAATTATGCACACATTCACATACTCTATAACAATTGTAGGGGATGATTCTTAACTCTCTCTCTCTCTAATTATTTATGCCTAGTATTATGTAGTTTCCCTCTAAAGCCGCACATGAGTAACAATTCAACTTTTAATTATAATGTATTTTACAATTTGAGATGATATATATGTTTTTTTTTTTTTAATATGGAAAGAGACGGTGAAAAAACAAATATATGTGGCCGGTGATCAAATATCTCTCATCATCTTCTAAAACATATCTTTGACTAACAAAATAATGCTAATCATGCTTTGTTCAGTGGATTACATCCGTATCCACATGCCATTGCACACATATTATATATATATATATATATATATATCTATATACACACACTTCTTATATGTTTCAATTATTTTCATGCATACTCGCTTAACTTTAGATTTATTTTCATTTACCTTCTTAAATTTTAAAAGCTCTCATTTTACCTCTTAGTATTGAATATTTTTCATTTACCCCTTTAACTTGATTTTTAATTTAAAACAGAAAAATAAAGAGAATTAGTCTTATTAAATCCATTATGTTAGGATTTTTGTTAAAAATAAATATAAAAAAATAACTACAATTAACCTATTTTTTTCATATGCTTTTCATTGAATTCTAAAAAATCAAGTTAAGTGAGACCGATTCAAAATTTATATCATAAATTAAATTTTTTAAAATTTAGAAGATAAAGTGAGAACGATACAAAAATTTAGTAATATTAATGAAAACAACCCTATACATGTTTATATATATATATATATATAACATGAATGTCTTGGCCCCTCCATGCATGATCATCATCACGATTCATGATGAATCATTGTTGGGCATGGAGTCAAATGGTGGGATTTTCCAAATGATGTTAAATTGCCATCTATCCTAAAAATATATTATTTCTTTTTTCTTTTTTCTCTTTTATTTTTTTAATTTTAAAAATGGGCACATGAGATGATGATAAGTATCGCCACACGTGCGCATCATCACAACAGTCGTTTTGTGGTTCCCATGTCAACCCCTGTAGTGATGTCAAATGAGTTGGATTTGCCTTTTGTTTTCTCTTTTGTAGTTTTCACTGCCTTTCCCAACCTTTGACTTTTTAGGACAAGCATGATAAAAAATAAAATACATAAATAAATACACGAATTACTTTAGAATCTCAATTATATTTTTAGGATTCGTATTTAAGTTAGTTTATTGGTTGTGGAAAATACATTTTTGAGGTTGCCGATTCGATTTTTTTTATTTTTTTATTTTTTTAAGGAAATCTCTCAAAGACAAGTTTCTTGAAGTACTATTCTTCAAAAGAATATTCTATTCCCTTTTCCTTCAGTCTTTACGAATTTGTTAAATATATATATATATATATATCATATCCTCCTTTTTCCATGCTTAAGATAAATATTGGAATTTATTGTTTCATTTTTTTATTAACCCTTATCAATCACGGTGATGTCTTTACCGTCCAGACTTATAATTTATCAACGAGAGTTACGTCTTGATTGTTTGTTTGTTATACTAAACTTATGTTTATGAGAATGGGGGGTGGCTTTCATGTTACAAGATCATGGCTTTCAATCAATCGAAAAATTTCATTTATTGTAAAAATTTATTAAGAAAAAGTCTTATACATAGTCGATATTGGTGTACCGAGATATTTTCTTATTTTTGGACCTCAAGTATACACTTTTTCACTCTGTGCGTCAACAGATTTTACTAACATAATCGGTCTAATTAAGGATTGTGTCCATTGAATAATGGGATCATCACATGATCTTGTTTGATTTATACTATCTTATTTGTGTGACTGATATTCTCCTTTTCAAAAATAAAAATAAAAATAAAAAACAAACAAATAAATAAATAAATAAAATCCTTCTCTAGTAAATTCATTTTGGCTCTGCTAAAGTTAAGAAATTGATCTTCTTTTGTTACATTGGTCAGTTTTTCCAGTCTTTCTTTTCTTCTTTTTAATTAAAAAATGCACTATGATGAGTTTGAGCATCGAAAGACAAACTTTGTTGGGTAATAATCAAAAACACGCATTGAACCATTCTACATTTATATTATATTATATAAAAAAATGTTGAACTTTCCTAGGATCATATATTAAAAAATTTATTGAACTTGACACCTAAAATGATTATTAGTAATGAGATCAATTTTTCTTTTCTTAAAAAAAGTTCTTCACCTTTAGTCTTAATGATCTTGGCGCCCTCATGATCTTCTTTTATAATTTGGTCTCATTTGACAATTTTAACTCAAACTGTATTTTTTCATATCAGTTTTTGTCTTTTTCTGAAAAATATTTTTTCTTTTTCTGAAAAAGCTTTTGTCTTTTATGAAAAGTCAACAAAAATTTTTAACTCAAACTGTATTTTTTCAACTCAAACTCATCACCAAACGGACCCTTATTAATAAATAACTTGGCTTCTTATGGGTTTTTTTTTTTTTTTTTTTTCAAATTTCTGTCTAGTACAACACAAAATCTTGATCCGTGAACCAAACCCATGTGACAATGAAATTGACAATTCAATGGTCAAAAACTTAGCTCTTGTGAAATTTCAACAAAAAACCCAATTTAAAAATTTTTTGATTGGTTTGTGCAAAAACCACCATGTCAATTAATTATGAACTTGGTTAATGCTTCAATTTATTAATGCAAAAATGTTCTTGAAAGTTCCTCCATAGAAAGTTACAACATTGGGTGCGTATACTCTTCTCGAACATCCAACTATTGACTTTGACTGAGTGGTAATTTTGTCTTAAATTGACCTTTTCTTTTTGAACTCCCATGATTTGCATTTATGAATACTCTTCAACACTATTTTTGGCAACATCAAGCAAGTCTTTTTATAGTATTTTTCCTGGAAAATCAAGAAATGAGTAGAAGTTGGGGACTTTAACAACCATTAACATGCCCTCACGGCAGTGTGTATGTTTTTCCAGCATTTTGAAATTAACATAATAAGACACAGATTTAACAGTTTTACAATATGACTTTATTGGTAAATGATTGGACTATTTTCATGATCTGATATGTCCACTTAAATATTGGTGTCATTTTCATTTTGTGTTATTAACTTTGTTATTTTGTCTCCTAAATTTTAATTTAATCTTACTAAACTTCTTTTATGGAGAAAGAGTAAAATCTCATTTTTGAATAGAGTAATAATAATTTATAGCATAAAATTTTAAACATAGTAATAATTAGCATATTATCAAATTTATGACCACACAGAATTAAAAAAAAAAAAAAAAAACCCTTCCCCTCTCTCTCTCTAACATAAAATCATGCACATAAATTTATTATTAACAATTAACTGTAAGTATTCGTTTGTCTCATCATCTTATTTCAACTCAATTTGTACTTTTTTTGTCTTTTTCCTAAAAAAATTTTATCTTTTTCTCAAAAAGTTTTTTGTCTTTTCTGAAGATTCAAAAAAATTTACTATTACAACTAAAATATTTCAACTCAAACTAATGAACCAAATGGACCTAAATCTGTTATTCTCTAGAAAATCCAAAGAAATCTATGGATTTACTAGAAAATAAGTTATAATTTATCATCTTTTAAAAAACCTGTTATAAACTTCAAAGTTCCTATAAAATATATTATTTATTGCAATTTTCCTTTCTTGTTTTAGAATATTTATTGAAAACATACAGAGAAAATAAAATTAAGTATGGTTATGTGATATTTTATTTATTTTTAATAAAATTTTAATATAAAGAATTAATAAGACCAATTTGATTTTTTATTTTTACTTTTTTTTTTCTATATATCTTTAACCAAAGCTCTAGTAAGGCTGATTAAATTGGACTTACTTGAAATTCAAAAGATAAAGAAAGAATTTTTAAAGTTCAATGGACAGCATAAATGTTTTTAAAATTGAAGGACAGAAGAAACCAATAATTAACTTCTTCTTCTTCTTCTTCTTCTTTTTTATTTTTCTAAGAGAGAAAAAGGAAGCCAATAATGTCAAACGCACCACAAAAAGATCTGGCAAGAGGACTGTGGCTAATAAAGACGTTACACTCTGGTGGACTAGCAAAAAAGAAAAAAGAAATATCAATTATTTTAGGAGGAGATTATTAATTTGTCAACTAGGAATAAAAATGGAGTTTGGAAACGTTTCTTTGGTACCACTAATTCCAGAAAGAGAGGGGGCAAAAAAAAAAAAAAACATGCAGTATTTGGGTCTTCGGTAACAGGACAATATCTCGAGAAATAAAGCAAGGATTCTAGACGATTTTTATGCTTCAAAATGGACCATTAAACCATTATAGGTGCCTTTCAAGAAAAAATAAAAGAAGAAGAAGAAGAAGAAAGGAAAAAAATTAAATTAAATTAAATTAAAGAACCATCCATACATGGGATGACCAATAGAAGTCAATGTGTTGAAGTTGGGTGTCCAATATTCCAATCCATTATTTTAGAATATTATATAGGCATTTATATCTGTATATACATAACAATTATATATATATAGATAAGATGTTGTTCGATTTCTTCATAAAATGATATTTATAACTTTTTTGTGAAATATTTAATAATAAGATAATTTCAATGTAATATTTAACGGTGATATTTATATTTAGATCAATATCTAAATAATATAATATTATAAGATTCTAAATAAAAAATTAGGATCGTCGTATGTATCTGTATATATATTGTTAAGTATATATGTAAGTTGGTTCTCTATGAGACAAGAACCTTTTCCCAATCTGTACGTATTATTCAGTGGCAAATTGAGAGAGAGAGAGTGGAGAAGATTTTGAAGTTTGAAATTTTGTTGGGGAACCTTCAATGGTGGAAAATTTCCCATCCCATTTCAAATGTTTGGTATTGGTGCCTTTTTGGGCATCACAAAATCTTTTTTTTTTTTTTTTTTTTTTCCTTTTACTTTGTACATATTGTATTCCCTCTCTCTCCTCGTTCTCTCTCTCTCTAAATTTGAGGAATCTTTTGGGCTTTTGACACCTCATTATCTTTCTTTTTTCACTTCAAGTTGGGGAGTGCAGCTTCCTCTGATGCACAATGAGCAAAGAAACACAAAAACATGCAAAGACAGTATTTAGATGAGTGAGAAACTTTTTGCATGATATATATAGACATATATATATATATATCTGTATATATATCCTCTTTCTAGTGATGTTTGAGTGGAGTTCCTATTCCCACTTACTTTACTATATCGCGTTAAAAAGACAACCTTTTAAAAGAAAGGAAAGAGAAAATAATAAAGGGGGGGAAAAAAAGAGGACAATATTTATTTATTTTTTTTAGTTTTTTAGAGTGCAAAAGTTATTCCTCTCCCCCCACAAAAGAACATCAACAAGGAACCAAGAAAGTGAACCCCTTTTCATTTCACCCCTACTTTTGAGAGCACACATGCCTCACACAACTTGAATGTGTGTGTATATATATTTATGTGTGTGCTATATATATATATATATATATTTATAGAGAGAGAGAGAGAGAGAGAGAGAGTTGTGAAATGTAATGAAGGGGGGGTTTCGTAGAGAGAATGAGTGGAGATCCATTAACAAAGAATCCTCATAAAAACAAACCCTTTTGTGGGGAGGGGATATGATTCCCTTTACTATAGCTCTTAAAATTTGCCAGACTTTCTGGGGAAAGTCAACGAGAAAGCTGATGATCCACACACACACAAACACCCCCCCCCCCCCCCCTTCCCCCTTTTTTTTTTTTTAAATTAATAACCGATGGAATCCATTCCCCCTCTCTTATGGTGCTTCCCACTAGGGAAGTGATTAAGAGCAATGGCACACACACACACATCTCTATGTATATATATATATATATATATATATATTTGTCTTTCACTTGAAAATCATCACTCATCCACACCAATATCATGCACATCATTACTGCCCAAAAACCACTATCAGTGTGTAACAAAAATGTTATACTTGTGGCTGTAAACTTAGCCTAACGATAAATTCACAGGGCACTAATTTTAGACAGAAATTTTCAATTGTTTTTTTTTTTTTGGGGTCTTTTTGTTTAGAAGTAAACTAATTTAACTATTTATATCTCCAAATCTTTTTTTTAAATTGTTTTTAAAAAATAAAACTTTAAAAGTCTAGAACTTTTTTACTTCAAGTCAAAATGATATGACTTTTCAATAAAAATTATTATTGACATGTATTTTTTTAATATTTAAACAGTGGCAACAAAATCAAAGGTAAAGGGTAGTATGATCTGCTAGCTAAAAACCAATTTTAGTTCAAGAAAAAAAAAAAAAAATCAATTTCGGCTCATGAGATTTAGTACATGTGGTTAAATATGCATCTAGGTGATCAAAATAAACCAAAATGGGACCTACAAACTCTAGTGTTTTATATTCCTATAATGCGAAAGAATATAAACTAAAATACTTAAAAAACCATGGGGAGGATTTTGGAACCCTCAAAACATTATCTTAAAAACATTATCCTAAAAACTAGGGTGTCTAATCGCACATAGTTTATCGCCTTCTAAATGGGGCACAATATAAAGATATGCTAATGATTTACCTTAAGAAATATATATATATATATATATATAGCTTAGAGAACTATTCTTTAATTTAGTATTAGTGGAGAGATGTAAATCATGTCACAAAATATAAAATAATGCAAAAGTTAGAACATTAATAATTATGAGCAAGAGTTGCATAGCGTCACTATTTGAGATATATAAATAATATTACTGTACTTCATACTAGGGCATGTTTTTTCCCTATCGTGTCTCATTGATATAATATTTTTTTAATTATTGGATTAAATTTTAATGATTGATTGACACCTTTATTTTGTGGGATATATATTTTTTAAATATGAATTATAAATCTGATCGTTAAAATTCTAATCTAATAGTGAAAAAAATATTTACTCTACTGATAGAATAAAATAGTGTGTCTTATCATAAAATATCTTAATATTTATGATTTCTAGCTAATATGAAACATGATAAGAACGTCAACTTTAATCTCAACTTTTAATTATCAATCTGTATAATATGTAAGTTATTTAAAGGTATTTAAAGAATTATCCTATCAATTAATTGTATATATCATTAAAAAAATATAATTAATTATCTCATGAATTGATACTCAAAAGTTGATATTATAATATTACGGGGGGTTTGGGAATGTGAACCGATGCGTATGCCCCACTAATACAAAGAAAACAACAAAGGGTAAGCAGCTTTCCTCAATGATGATGTCACATGTATTGATCATGATCAACAACAACAAAGGTCAAACCTAATCCATACACATTTGCATTCATCGGGGTCCATATGCTTAACATCATGTCCAAATATTGCTTATGTGCTAGTCCCTTTCCACCACTTTTTTTTTTCCCCTTAATTTTCTTTTCTTTCCTTTTCTTTTCTAGGATGATTGCTTCTATTGAATATATATCTGTGTTCCTTGCACATATGCCCCATGTAACATGTTCGAACGTATGTTTATATTATATATATGTATATATCATATAAGTATACTATTTATGTGTGTGTGAATGTTAGGTTTATGTTTCTTCAAGGATTTCTTTAATTAGTTTATAAATCTGTTCCCTCATATGTCTTGCAAGTTGCAACCTTGGTCGGGCTGGTCATTATTGGGCAAGTTAAAGGGTTAACTTATATGCTAAAAAGTCATAAATTTGACATTTTCTTATATTTATACTCGTCATAATATTAAAGTTGATAAATTTTTCATTTTATATAACATTAAAATTATCAACTTTAACGTTAGAGTGGGCAACATTATAAAGTGATTACTGGTTACTAAGATCAGTGGATCATTAAATATGAGAAACAACATTTTTACAAAATTAATTGAAGTAAATAATAAGATTTTAAATTATTTGAAGTACATAATATATTTATTAGGTAAATAAATAAATTTACTAGATAATTAAAAAATACATATTTACAAAAGATAAATAAATAATTCACGTGATAAATTTACTAATTAGTGTTATTTATTCTAAATAGTTTCAGAACTTATTATTTACTTCAATTATTTAATGTAAAAACACTATTTACCTCTTTATCCCATTAACTAGCTAAGTGGAAATGGGCTAGAGATCCACCTTAATTGACTTGGATTGGAAAAAGCCATGTCATGCCATATCGCTATGTTTAAGATGTCTATTAGTAACTGCCAATATACAAACATGTAACTGTCGGTATCCGTAACCGACGGTGACTGGTCGGTAACCGACCAATAACCAACATGATACTGGAAGGCTTAAAGTCACCGACCAGTACATAACTACCGTGATACCTACCGATAGCTGCTGACATTCACAGTCATTCGGCCGGTTATAGGCCGGTGATCGTAGGTAATCCACAATGATACTTTGCAGTCATCGACCGATTAACTGCATGCATCCAATTTTCCTTACATACCATTGGTTAATTATTTGCATCCTGAAATCGTCCGGGTCAAAATATGGTTTTCAAATCAAGTTCCGCATTGTCAAAGGGAGTGACGATGTCATTCGCAAAAATATACATTTTACCTTGAGGTTTTCTTTGGAATTTGGTTTTATATCTTCCTCCTTTATTCCCCCTTTTCTCTTTCACTAAGTCCACAACGTAAATTTATTATAATTATAGATTCAAATTATAATTAGGCAACGGAAAACTTGCAGGGAATCCAAAACTATGTGGTCGAACCAGAACACAGCTATGACTTTAATAGTTGATTGAAATACGCACACACACTCACACACACACACACATATATATGTATATTTCCTTTCCAAAATAAAATTTACTTGTACATCTTTCTATTGTAATAACGAAACAATATGAGCCTATATATAAAAATTTCTCTTCCTCTTCTCTTTCAATTCTTGATTTGTAGTTTAGTTAGTAATTCAGATGAGATGAAGATCCTCTGCTGGTTGAAGTTACTAAATCTACAGAAAATTTGAACTCTATACCTCATAATAGAGTCAGGTATAGAATTATCGTTTGTACTGCTTTTAATCAAGCCATTTTCCAACTTAGCTCCACATGTATTTTCCCATTTTTCGAGTCGATTAGATGGTACTCCTGGTTGAGGCGTCCATTGTTCACAACATCTCCGAGATTGATTTCGACGAATCCCAATGATTCCTACATGAAAAAAGAAACGCAAAATTTCGACACATTATTGTATCTACGTCGGAAAAAATGAGGCAGTGATCATATTAAAAAAACCAAAAACTTTGAGAGGATATATACCTTTGATCTAAGATGAATACCTGTCCTTTTGCTGAGAACCTCAATGTAGATCTTCTCATGCAAAGGAGGCTCCTCAAGCATGTATTGGAATTCTTCGTTCCAAATCGGATCGCGAGTTTTCTTTATCATCTGATGAGAACATCTTGGACATAAGTGAAACAAAATTTTGCATAAACTGCAACTATCAGGGGAAAAAAAATGTCTGTTTACCTTTGTCTTTCTTTTTTCTCCTCGAAAGCGAATCAACGCATAAGGATTGCTGTGATGCTCCCCTTCTACATCCTCAGCTGCCTGGATCATTACCAAGAGTAAACCGGCGCCTCCCAAGGCGCCTTCATCTGGCGACCTACTTCCCTCGCATTCCTTGCTTTCAAATCCATTCCCATTTCCATTCGACTTGAAGCTGTCTGGTTTGAAGTGAACATAAGTCAGCTCCACCACAAGCTTCCCTCGTCGCTTCTTGTTTTGAGGATCATTGATATTCGTGTTCTTGACCAGATCCAACGTGAATTCCTTCGTCTCGTTTGGTGTCAGTAGCTTTAGA
>CM046378.1:12738361-12763361 GCA_025413485.1 Ficus microcarpa | reverse complement strand
TTATAGATTGCATGCCAAACATGATGATCACTACCACAGGGCAATAAATGGTATTTATCACACTCATTATTATCATAATTATGTCTCACTCGTAAAAAACGACTTTGTTTGGGGTAGCACATATATATAGGTATATAAGGCATGTGGAAGGGCGAAATGGTAAATTTGTACATGTGTTTAACACTCTTTTCCTTCGTTTGGAAAACTAGTTAAAATTTTTATCTCAATTTTTATTTTTTTCTAAAAATTTTTTTTATTTTTTTTGAAAAATTTTTGATTTCTCTCAAAAATAACATAAATTTACTATTAAAATTTAAAATTTCTAACTCAAATTCATTTTTCAAACGGATTTTTTATTGTTGCTAAATGACACCTAATTGAAGAGACAGAGTAGTTAGAAGAACCTGTAGAAGAATTTTACCTGGTAAAGTGATGATGGCTTGTAGATCAATCATAATCAACTATTAATCATGATTAGTATTAACCAAAAACAAAATTTAATGTTTTTTTAATCTATATTTATTTATTTATTTATTTATTTTTATTAATTGGTTATGAAAGAAACAAAACTGCCATGGTGGGGCCCAAACAGAAAAGGGCAGCTGTCTTTTTACTAAATATAAATAAGAATTCTGGGCTACAAGTGGTTGGTGCCTAATCAAATTTCCCTTTTTAAAGATTTGTTAAAATCTATGTACTACTTATCTGTCTTTTTTTCTCGTTTGTTTTACTTGGTCAAACCAATTTGGACAAAGGCTTCTTTTCAACTAAAATGGGCTAATAAACTTTTCAGAAACCAAAAAAGAAAAACAAAAAACTAATATCTTGGAGTATTGCATAATCGAATTTAATGTCTCGTTTGATAAATAAATTTAAACTCAAATTTTTCATTTTAATTTTTATCATTTTTTAAAAAGTCAATAAAAATTATAATTAATTTTTAAAAAGTCAACCAACTCAAATTTAAAAATTTCAACTCAAACCGTTTCACCAAACGGATCACAAGTTCAAAAAGTAAAAAAATAATTTTAAACAATAAATTTAAAATTTTGTAGTAGAAAAAACTGTTAAAAAAACTTTTTAAATAGTGTCAAAAAACAGTTTCAAAATTGATGATGAAAATAGAATATATTAGTTTTGTAAAATTATTATAAAGCTAAAAGAACAACATGCTACTATTAATATACAAAATATTAATAGGATACTTTATCATAAAATTACTTTTCTTTTACGAAGAAGTTAATAGATTTAACCTCACTTAGTTTTTACTCTTTAAGTACAGATATGAAGTAAATAATACAGATGTTAATCACACAGAGTTAATCAAAGTACGTTGTTTCTGTTCATAAATAATATCCAAAAATTAAGTTTAACATTATATATATTCAAAAACCTTCTTCTTCGTAACGACAGTATTGTTATTTGTTATAAATAGTGATCGATCATGATATGCATGTGGCAAAAAAAAAAAAAAATAAATAAATTTAATCACAAACAAAAAAGGAAAATTGTAACAAATAACATATTTTATAGATACATTTGAAGTTCATAGCATATTTTTTAAAAGTTAAGAAATTATGGCATATATTTTTAGTAAATTCTTAGACCTCCTTTGATTTTCTAAAAAATTTTTGACTTACAGTCAATTTTTAATAATAAATTTATGTACATAATTTTATATTAGAGAGAGAGAAGAGAAAGGAAGAGGGATTTTTTTTTTTTTTGAGTATAATGTGATTATAAATTTAATTATGTTATTTATTACTATGTTTAAAATGTTATGCTATAATTTACTCTTATTTTATTCAAAAATGTTATTTTGCTCTTTTTCTAAAATATACATACATATATATATGAGTGGAGTCTCATGTTATATAATGTGATTATATCACCAACTACTTTTTCGGTAACAAACTTTTTAGATTGTTGCCTTTGATTATATAGCTCGAACTAAGAATCAATAACAAATGTAACTATCTATTTAAAAGTACTTTAAAATTATTAGTGTAAAAAAATAAATATCACTAAAAATATTAAATTAAAATCAATTAATTGATATAATAGCACACAAAAACATTATAACTATCTATTGTATAGTGCGTATAGAAGAGCTCATGTATTTTTATTAAGGCTTCGTTTAGTTCACCAGTTTGAGTTAGAAATTTTAAATTTCAATAGTAATTTTTATTGACTTTTTAGAAAAGACAAAAAGTTTTTTCAAAAAAGATAAATTTTTTTTAAAAAAAGATAAAAACTGATATAAAAATTTTAAGTTGAAATGGTAAACCAAACGAGGATTAAATGTTTTGCACGTGCATAATTTCCAAAGCGGAGAGTAGAAATCGATTTTGAAAATTGGGATACATGTACCAATGAATACACTGACGGACAGGACAGTTCCCAAAAAGTTGAGGAATTGCAGGCACTCCTGAGGGCCAAAGAGACATCCTCCTTTGCAGCACCAAAGAAACAAAATAATAAAAAGAACCCAAAAAAAAAAAAAAAAAGAAGATGAAGAAGAAGAAAAAAGAGAGACATAACGTTTATTTACATACGTTTTTTTTTTTAATATAGAAAATACCTATTATCTACACTATTGGTAACAATAATATTTTAACTATTTAATTAATTTTTTAATAATTTGATATATGAGTGTTCGTATTAAAAATTTACAACGCGTAATACAGAACTACTTCAGTTAAATATTATACTGTTGAAAAATTAACCCAACTAAAACAACAGTTTTTATTGATGGAATGAAATAAAAAATTCCAACATAAAATTCCCCAAATAGTTATAAGAAAAAGAAAAAGAAAAAGAAATTAGCATGTTATGGCATTAAATTGATGCTGGAATAGAGCCCCAATTGCCCATATTCAATTATATATCATCTACACTTGAATTGAATGATCTACATCTTGTCTTAAAGAGATACTGTCGGCCAAAGGAACTGGTTTGCTCATTATAAGGCTTTTTTTTTTTTTTCCTCCTCCTCCTCCTCCTCCTGGCTTATTGTAATAATTACATTACAACTTTATTGTTATTTTTTTTTATTGAAGCTTTTAATAATTTGGTATTTTTACTGATAGTTCATGTCTGTTTCTTTTAATATAAGTTATAAAGATTTTGAACTTTTTATTTTATGATAAAATCCTGACTTATTGTAATAATTACATTACAACTTTATTGTTATTTTTTTTTATTGAAGCTTTTAATAATTTGGTATTTTTACTGATAGTTCGTGTTTGTTTGTTTTAATATAAGTTATAGATATTCGAACTCTATATTTTATGATAAAATCAGGTCTGATATTATTACTATACTATATTCATAATCGTAATAAATTCATGTTTTTAAACATTAAATTTAATATGCAAAACTATTAAAACTTGATAACTATCTAACGATTTAAAATAGTTTTTTTTAATTTATTTTTTTTATTTTTTATCCTATCATAAAATTCTCATTTTTTTTCCTCCCTAATACTTCTGTAGTTACCTTAAAGCATGGCTAACTACAGTAACTCTTTAGATTTCAGTTATATTTTACTACATAATATATATAATTTTTTTGCTGAAGGGTAACTCGTTCCATTTTCTTTTCCCTGACATCATAGATCTACAGTACAAAATCGTGCTGTCCAAGTTGCACCTCTTTAGCAGTTTTTTGGGGTAACATTGCCGAGTAACATTTTGTCATCTAGATTTTAAATTTCAAATTATATATTATACTTTCTCTCTCTTTGATTTTTAAAAAACTTAAATTTTAAAAATCCGTAACTTTATTATTTGAAATCAGAATAAGATGATTTTTATGTTAAAATGCCTGTAACGATAAAACGAACAAAATGATCAATTTTGCATTTTTTTTGCAAACACATTTTAAATTTTTACACTATTTTTTAATGTCATAGAACTTTTTCAAAAATTTTCTCCTGAACATACATTTTCAACTCTACTTCTAAAACACCATATCCAGATGTTACTCCAAACGGGTGCTAGTTTGTTTGTCACCTCGTTATTTCTCGTGCGAGATATTAAGTTCCTATTTGGCTTGCATATCCATTTTCAAAATGAACTTCAAAATCATTTGACAATACATTTTGAACTCTTCTCTCCTCTAAAAAAAAAAAAAAATGAAAACCCATCCCATTTTAAAAATGAGATGATGACTTTTTAATTTATTATTCAAACATCATTTCACAATATTTTTACACGTCCAAATGACAACTTATTTTCAAAATAAAAAGACTTTCTCATTTTAAATAAAAAACCTTTCCATTTTGAAAATGTTGTCAGAAAAAACACAGATAAATAGACCAGAATCTTCTAGTTTTTTTATTTTTTATTTTTTTAACAAGATAGATTATGACGTTAAGGTTAAACGCAAAAGATTTTTTGCTTTTGGTTTTTTTTTTTTTTTTTCATTGTCCCAATTAAATATTTCTCCCTCCTCATCTTCTTGATTACGGAATGAAGGTCCATTTTCTCGAGTAATTCTGCACAAGGATATTTGCTCACTATTAAAACCACCTCTAAATCCTTGTAATTGTATTAACTATCACAACATTCTAAAGCCCAATTCACCTCATGTGTAGGTTTTTTTTTTTATGTCCAACTTCAAGGAGGGGTCAAAGCATAAATTACAAAATTTTTAATAGCTATTCGGTATTATCACAGAACAAGTTTTCAAAATCCTGTATTCCTACTCGGTGTCCGACGTACGCTTAAACCCGGTCGCTTTGGTTCAGTCGGACTCTGCATAAACCAAGCAAGCGAAAAGTGGTAAACACTTTGAGCTACAAAGGTCAACGATTTTGTTAAACTTCCTTGTGTAAAACAGATCAAGATGAAACATACCTTTAGGATCCTACGAAAAAAGTTCATGATTTCCTTAAGGAAAGATCTACATGGATGTAAGCTACACTCGCCATGAAACATAAGAAGAACGCTATTGCCAACATTAATGGTTCCGCGAGCATGAAAATTGGATTGAAATTGTAGTAAACCTGAAAAAGAAAGTGACGGAAATACTTCACGTTAAGAGTGATGACCAAATAAAGATAAGGATAAGTTATGCGGGAAATGACCACAGTTTTCTCGTTAAACATTGAGCAGATATCATCATGTAAGGCTTTATTAGCGGAAGCAAAATAAAGAAGGAAAAAAGTAAGGCTTTGTGACATTTACGATGTTGGTCGTTTTGTATCAATTTTAATCATGTCAATATTCAAAGAATCTTACACTTCAATCAATCAATTTCATTTTAAAGCACAAATGCGCTATTTCTCAAAATGGTCAGACAAAACTGAAATATTCTTTTACTCCACTGACTTGACTATATGTAGAGAATCAATAGCTTCTAATTAGGGCCTGACAGATTAACTTCCAAAGTTATCTTTGCATGATAGAATCATCGACTCACCTGGAAAGGAGAGTTGTGCTCGGGAACTACGTTTTTCTTTTCAAGAACCACCACTGTCCTTCCAACCACATCAAGATAAGAATATTTGGTCTGCAGAGATTGAAATGGAAGAACAAGAAATTTCAGTTGGTACAGAGTTATAATTCAATTGCTGTACATGTTCATAGTCAATGTCATTATGAAGCATAATTTGTTATTTGAAGCAAAAGAAAATACAACGGAGAATGTTTTGGAAAGGAAAATTATTAATGCACACTAGACAAAATTAAACAGAATCAAAGTATGGAGATGTCACTGCAGATTTGGTGAACAAGCAGTGTTGAGAAACAATAGCAAGTTTTATGCCTAATATGATTTATCATGCCCAAATTTCAAGATTTAATAGTTACCTCCAAACGCTGCTCCACCGGAAAAGGAGTTAGAACAGATGGGTCTTTTGATCCCTCTGGCAACACAACCTAAAACATAGCATTTCCCAAGACAGTTTATCCCTCTTAAGACAAAACGGTGAAGAAAACAAATGCAGAGAATCAGATAATAACAATGGGTGTAAACTGCGTACTTTGATGGTCAACTTGTCGACCACTGTGTCAGCAAGGGGGCAACCAAAAGTGAAGTTAAGGTATCTCCTCCCATCAGGTGATTCAAAAAGGAAATCTTGCAATGGTAGCACATAGCCGATGACAAAAGTAGCTTTCCAGCCTCCAAATAAAGGGTACCTAGGTTCAATTTCAAGTTCTGACTGCAAGGTAACAAAATGGAAATTGATAAGCCTTAAACTGATATACCATTTCACATTGTTTCCCACATGAAATAGCAAAAGAAAAAAAAAAAAAAAAAAAAAAAAAATATATATATATATATATATATATCTTGTTCGGCATTTTGAATAAAAACATGAGCACAATTTCTACATAGACATTAGTAAAAAAAAAAAAAGACTTTTAGCTAGATTTCTTATAATTGTTAACATGTGATGCAGATAAATACTACTAACTTAAAGAACTCCAAAACTAATGTATAAGATAAATAACATTTGATCGAATCGCTTGAACTATTTGCGCTCTGTATTCGGTATGGAAAGCAAACGTCAAATATCAATTTGAAACTCAATTTCACAATGAGGTGATACCAATTGTAAAATAGGGCAGGTATGACCTCATATTGAACATGCATCCTACTAGTTAAGAATACCATTCAAACACTAAAACTTGTACTAAAAATTTGAGCATGATTAACTTGATTGGATATAGCTGTTTGCCTATTTGTGAGTAAGAACAAAAATTAAGGGAAAAAGAAAAAGAAAAAAAGAAACTACCTTCTGGTAGTCTGTTCGTAGATGTGATGATGAGATGTTTCCTATCTCATCGCGGTAGTAGACTGAGTGAACCCTAGGAGGTAGTCTTGCTAGAAGATTCTTGAATGATGAAACGCCACTAAAAGACGGTCTCGACTGATATTCAACCCTGCCAAAAGGAATCTTCAAAGATTAACAACAATATGAACTAAAGATTTGAAAAGGGGGGCATGAACATGGGAGTGTAGTTTAGCGAAATTCAAAGTTCAGTAAAAACAAGAAGTTTCTTGGTTTGAGGCCCTGATTGCTAGCAAAATAAAAGAAAGAAGGGCGAAAAAAACCCTGAAAGTATTCAAGTAGCATATCAAAAAACAAGCGCTTTTGTCTAAAGTCAGTGCTCTAGTACATAACTCTATGAATTCTAAGCAAAATAAAATATAAAATCCCGTCATATCACGTTCCTCTACCACCTCAGACTTGGTATAATTATGCATACAGAACATGTTTCGCTTATGCATTCCGTATTTTCACTAACATACAGTCCTTCGTTAGAAAAAATCTACCACAGTTCGACCAATTATTACTTGTTCAAGCAGAATAAGATAGTCAACTTCTATACTTAAAGGCATGTTAATTTTCTGTTCTGTTTTGTTTAGTTTTTGTTTCTTAATCTTACTCAAATCATATCATAAGCACTCTGTACATAAACACGCTGACTAATTCTTCTACATCAAGGCACTAGTCTATGAAATGTGTACATGTACTTGTCATTCTGTCAGTTTATAACTTCATATCTTATCGTGGTCTGAAACTGAATTTCCATTGTACTTTCCATGGATTCAAAATATAGTAGGAACAAAACTGAAATATGGTGAAGATAAGCAACAGCACCTTGAAAAAACACCTTTGTGCCGAGCACCAGCATGGACGAGCTTATAATGTTCAGTGATCTGAAGACTGCCCCAGTGAGATATTTCCACTTCACGTACAAGCTCCTCAACAACAGCAAATGGATTGTTATTCTCAAAATGGACAAGGATGGGCGAAAACGAATAGGGTGCACGATTGCTGTAGGGCCCGTACTTTAGATCTGTACCAGCACGGTTAGTGGATTCCACTCTGGTGAATGATTCCACCTTATTACTAGGCGTCTTAAGAAAAGTTGTCTGTTGCTTAATGTAGTATGGTGACAATATTAATGCACTGTCACGGTAGTAGACCAACTGAGACTCTGATTGGCTTATCTCTGCTGGGAAAGGCTCTAGTGAGTGAGTCAACACATACAACACTTCTAATGTTGCAGTTTCACCTTTGCTTAACGGATTGAGCAAAGTTATGCTGAAAATTTTGGCCCCATTTGGTGCATTGGGTAGTTCAGTAGGTTTCACATCAAGGGGCAGATACGTCTTCTTTTTTTGTTTCCCAGCAGGAACTAGTGCTTTAACGAGTGCTAAACGATCAACCTCAGTAGGCGGAAATGCAAGAAGAACTTCTGCAGCAGGAGCTTCCCCAGTATTTTCAATCTGACGGAAAACCAATTTGCCAAATAAGAAATCCCCTTAACAATTTCAAACTACTTTGAGCATTCAATCACACAAATTTTTTCCAAGCCTTCAATGAACTCTAGAGAATTAAACAGGCATCATGGCAACAGCAAAAACAGCCGGGGGGTAAAAAAAAAAAAAAAAGGAGGTCAACCCAAGATAAAAATAAAAACGATACACATCATGAAAAGTAGTTTTATGACACATCATGAAACTAAAATATAAGTTGTCAAGGGCAAAAAATCTGCAACAAAACAGTTGCTACAGATTCACAGAATCTACAAAATTTGGAAACCTTGACCAACCGGCAAAACCATGATTTTATTTTTTTTAATTTTCCAATGGGACAGGAATATTGAAAAAAATTGAAGAACCAGACTCCTAAAAAGAAAAGTCCTAGAAATTGCTACCAGTGGTTCTCATTTTTTTTTTTAATCTAGTAAAAAATTTCCATGTAAAAACTATTTGGGTCATTGGATTATAAGTGGGGTTTTAGCATGTGAATTTATGATCCGTTAAATCATAGTACATTATATTGCTATAATTTAAAATCCTTTAACAATTATTAGTACGGAGTATTTGCAATACCAAACCCAGAAAATATTCCGATTTGCGAACACATTTTATGAAAATCAAATTAACCAAAAATTTGTTGCGAAAACTAATATTGATCCATAAAAAGTAGGTGGATTTTATCCAACAAGATCTGAAAAACCGTACCTTTAACGTTAAGAAGACCTTGATAATATGAGAAGTCAAGTCAATCTGCCAAAAAAAAAAAAAAAAAAAGATCAATCAAAAAGTTCAAAGCTAAAAGAATAAAACGGAGATCAAAGTAACTCCTTGGATGAACAATTGATTTCTAAATTGAAGTGTGTGTGTGTGTGTGTGTGTGTAGAAATTATGCGAAATTGAGTGATGAAAAGGCTCACTCTTCGCTCGGCGTTGAGGATCTGGAGGTCCTGAGGAGAAGGGGAAGCGGTGACGAGCGAGAATTGGGAGGAGATCGACAGTACTAGCGCTAGCATTAGGCCTGTTATGCCGATTCGAAGCTCAGCTGCCATGGCTTCCCTCTCTCTCTCTCTCTCTCTCTGTCTCTGCTTTCTCTCTCTACACTGCAAAATCAAGTTTGACGAGTAGAGGAGAGCCACGGAGACTTTTCCCTTGTGTAACAAAATGGGTGTTGGGCTGCTTTGATGTTTGGGCCTAGAAAATTTTGGGCTACTAGTTTTGGGCCTCTTTTTAGAGGCCTATAAGCACAGTGGCTCAGTTTGTCCTTCTCTCTGCCATTGCCCGAAATAGCATTTTTCACGAAAATAATTAAAATAAATAGTAAGATTTTAAACTACTTGAGATAAATAACAAATTTATTAAGTAAAAGAAAATTTTATTAGGTAAATAGCAGATTTATTAAGTAAATCACATATTTACAAGACGAAAATAAATCTTTTCCTTGATAATTTTTTTTTGTTATTTACTCAAAATATTTTAAAAACCTGCAACTTACTTTAAATATTTTATGAAAGCTACTATTTACTTACTTCCATCTCGGAACTTGAGCATCAAAAACCTTGATGAGTAGAAATATGAATGTAATTTATAAATAAAGGGAAAATTCAAGTTTAGAACTTATCTTGAAGCTAAAGGGACTAAATAGCTTTTCGTTTTGCCGTTGTTGGCAGCCTCATGATTATTGTGATTATGGGCTGAAAGTAAGTCAAGAAGGGCAATGAGCCCTTCCTTACTCACCTTCGTATAAACGTTGGTGAGACATAATAAATTACTTTTACAACTATTATAAAAAGAGATTTATGAATATTAAAACTTTTTATTATTTATTATAACGTGATCAGTCAGAGTTTGTCATTTTTTAAATTTGCCCAGTCTAGCTCTTTCTGAAAGCTATTGATGCCCAAAAATGCATAAGACCTAAATACGAAGCCCATATCCAATAACTATTCCGAAACTTGAAAAAGGTATGCATGTGTGCCCAAGTCACACTCGGGGATTCTTAATGGATTGTTATTGGGTGGACCATAAGAGCATAAATGGGTCTACTTATTTTATGGTTTTAGTAGTTTTTAACCCCTTGGGGGTATTGAACTCATTGAGCCACAAGAATAAGGTGGACAAATGGAGGTAAAACAATTCGCTTCTTCATTTCAACTAGTCCATCAAACCTAGTTTTTTGAATATCGCATTAGAATATTCATTAAGTAGAGAGCCAAAATTAAGCTTTCGGACTTGCCTAGAGATAAAGATAGTGCCCAGTCATATTTCAAAATCCACTTGTACGGTTGACTATCACGTAAAAAATACATCGCTTAGCTGAGTATACTTCCAAAATACTCAAAGAACCCAAAATAGAGTTCCAAAAGTAGCTTATTGGTCTCAATACCTATGTGCATTTTTTACATCAAAATTAAAGTTTGACCATTTCCAAATATTAGTATAAATCTATTGTACTTCTTACTACTATCCTAATTAGTTATGTAGGAGTAACAAAGTGTGAGAATGGAACCAAAATTCTTCCTTTCCAGGTAAGGGAGCTAACTAGCTTCCCCAGGGCTAGTTAGGCGGAAAAGTTCTACCACACTATTAAAACCCCTCCACCTTAGAGACATACTCACACAAGCGACATACTTACATTCTCTAGAAAAAATATGTTGAAAGCTTTCTTGTGCTCTCAAAGGTCTTAAAGATAAGTATGGAAGCCTCAATTCATAAATCCCTTACCAAGCATGTGCCTTTCCATAGTCGTCTCATTCCTATTAATATTTGTCTCGGAAACTCTTTATCTTTAGAGGTTTTCTTTGATTTTATGGCCAGAGACTTTCTTTGTAGACTTTTTGTCTTTGGTCTTCTTTGGATTCGTGGCCAGAGACTTTCTCCGGAGACTCTTTGCCTTTAGCCGTTCCTTTTTGGTTTTGTGGCCAAAGACTTCCTCTGGAGACTCTTTGCCTTTATAAGCTTTCTTTATTTTTCTCGCTAGAGCCCTTTCTCCTTTACCTCCAGAAAACTGTTTATGTACTCCTCCCACCTGTCCTTGCTTGTAAAGATTCTTATCTATATTGAAGCTCTTATCCATTGAAGTTTAGCAACATTAGAGTCCTTAGAAACCATCTCTTTGAGTTCATTTGGGCCCCGTTAGATCCCTAGACTTGGGGTTTTGCATCTACTATTGCAGATTGACACTGCATAAATTCTCTAGAGACTGGGCATCATACAAAAGCCAGTGTCTCTGGTCCAATCAAAGTGAACCACGGAACACCATCCTCCACGTCAGCAAGTCAGCTCGATTTGCCTCAACAAAAGCTATACCACAATTTACAGGATTGTTGATGTGGGAGGTTTAGTTTTAATTTGGTTTTTGTTGTTAGGCTCTTGGAATGTTGTTTGGCTTACTTCATTACTTATGTTGTCATTTATTTGATAATACCATTATGGGAGGGACCTTTTTTGCTTGGCATATTGAAATTGCATAGGTTGGTCTGGTACAGAGTTACGCCTTTCTCTTGTCGCTTCCATCTCATACATGGATTTGGCTTTCAAAGCTTCTTGCTGCATTTAATTTTGGGCAGTTCAAAAATCTTATTTGAACTTTCAATTTGGAACAATACAATTTCCGGTCTCATTACATTATCATTTGGTAAACTGTCAGCTTTGATGATATTAGATATGCCAAACAACCAATTGAATGGATCTTTTCCTAAAAACTTTGGATCTCTCTCAAATTTATTGAAACATTATAATTCTAGAAATCTTTTTGAAGAAGTTGTATCAAACGTACACTTTGCCAACCTCACAAGTTTGAGTGTCTTCGATGGTTTTGGAAATTCATTAGCTCTAAGAGTAAATCCAAAGTGGATTCCTCCCTTTTGTATTAACTATCTGCATTAAGGTCCTGGAACTTGGGCCCTCAATTTCCGATGTGGTTCAAAACACAAAAAAAACTTCTTTGTTATAGAACTATCGGACGCAGGAATTCTAGACTCAATTCCCAGTTGGTTTTTGAAATTTTTTCTTACTTTTGCTTGAATCTTTCTCATAACCAAATCTTCGGGGAAGTTCCTGACACGCTTCCATTCACAGGTAGCCCAACGATTTACTTGGGTTTCAACAATTTGAAGGGTCCTGTACCTCGAATCTCTTCTAGTTTAGAAGTGTAAGATCTTTCCAACAATTTCTTTTTCGGAGAGATTTCCTGCTTGTTGTGCCATCCAATGGAAGTAGGAAACATGTTGACATCTTGGGAGAAATGTGTTATCTCGAGGGATTCCTGATTGTTGGATGCATTGGATATCACTAAAGATGATAGAGTTGGGATGTAATAATCTAACCGGGGAAATATTGAGCTCAGTGGGATCTCTACTGCGCCTACATTCAATGCACATCTGCAACAAATACAATCTCCAAAGAAATCCCTCTCTTTCTTCGAAACTGTACAAAGTTAAGAGTTCTTAACTATGCAAAAAACAATATCAAAGTAAGCATACCACAATGGTTTGGAATCGGTTTCTCAATTCTATTAATGGTTCTTGGTCTTCGCTCAAACAAATTGGAAGGCCATATTCCACATGAGCTTTGCCGCCTAACTAAGCTTCAAGTCTTGGATGTTGGTAATAACATCTTATCAGGAAGCATACCGTGTTGTTTCAACAATTTCAAAGCCATGACCACTAAACCGTAATCATTAGAGCCAATCTTCGACAAGCCCTTTCATTATGCTGAGTTCTTGGAGAATGCACATTGTGGTGATAAAAGGTAGGGAAGATAAATATAGCACCATCCTTTCGCTACTGGCTAGCCTGAACCTCTAACAGAACAACTTATCCGAAAAGATTCCCGAGCAACTTACTAGTCTCTTAGGGTTAATGTCACTAAATCTTTCTGGAATCCACTTTGAGAGGAAGCATTCCAAATAAGATAGACAATTTGATGTGGATTCAATCTCTCGATTTCTCGAAGAACCAACTGTCCAATAAAATCCCTCCAAGCATGTCACATTTAAAATTTTTAAGTTACTAACATGTTGTACAACCTATCAGGAGAAATTCCATTGAGCATGATAAGTTAGTTTTATACTAATTAATTGAGTACTTTTAACTTATTATTTTGTTGGTTTTCAATTTGTTTTTATGATTTTTTACTTTGTTTTATTCTCTTTTTGAGGATTTAGGTAAAAAAAAGGTGGATTCGTCGTTTTTCGGTGCGTTTGGAGCTAAAATGGAGCGTTTGGCATGCTTTGGTGTGAAGATCTTGTTTTGAGAAGTATTGGGCGCCTACGCATCGATTTTATGGGGCCTAGGCGCTTGAATTAAATTTTCCAGTACAAAAACCCGAGACTACGGCGCCTAGGCGCTGTTTCAGTGGCGCCTAGGCACTAAAAGAGAAGTTCCGCCTACGTAGTTTGGGGCCTAGGCACAGAAAATTGAGGCCTAGGCACAAATCGCGATTTCCAGTTTGGGGCCTAGGCGTAGAAAATTGAGGCCTAGGCACCAATGCGATATCATGCAGGATCCGATTTGATTATCTAAATTTGAAATTCAAATATCAAATCTTTCGGTTTGTGACTATAATTAAAAACAAGCCTTTTAGGGTTCCAAAAGGGGATTTTTTCGGAGAAAAAAATAGAGAAAGAAAAAGAAGAGCAATTGGTGAATTGAAGAAGAAGAGAAGCAATTCCGGAGACGGAGCGCGGCAATTCCGAATCATAAATCAGTTCTTTTCCTTTTCTCATCATGCTTAGAATATTATTTAGGATGGTTTTTAGTTTCGTTATGAACTAATTTTCTTTTTCTAGGGCTACGATGTAGCCGGATTATGAATGTTCAATTTCATTATGGTTTAATTCAATTTTGATGTTTATTCATATCTATGCTGAGTGTTTAATCTATTCTTAATGCTTGTGAAAGTGTGCGCGCCCTTTCCCATTGATTTGTGATTCAATTTGAGACTGAGAAGTGATAGTTGGATTAGACCTTGATTAAATACCATGAGATTGTCATAGGATAGAGATATCTATGAGGCTTGTGTGATACTATGAATTTCTTGTTCTTAATGAATCATGATAGGTTTGGAGTTTGAGACCGAGAGGTGAAAACTGACTTGTTGTGGTAGTTTGCTAATGTTTGAGAAAGATTAGTGATTATATTAGAGAAATTTGTCATCAGCATAGGAATAAGCAACAGTTGATTAAATTTGGTGTTTTGAACAGGATTAATTCGGTGAAATCTGAACCCCTAGATATCCTAAAATATTAAATTTCTCCGTATTAAATTCATGCTTTTTGTTTAATTTAATTTTCTTTTCTTTTATTGCATCTCTTAAATTTATTGTTCAATTAGGATTGGAATTAAAGTAATTCGGTAATTGGTAGTAATTAGTCCTCGTTAGGAATGATATCTTTTCACTACTTTATTACTTGAACCGGCTCGTACACTTGCGAAAAATCACCTATCAGAGCACCCAACTGTAAAGCTGGACAATTCGAGCTTTATCAAAAACAAACTCTATGGACCTCTAATCCTCAATAGATGCACAACAAAACACGAGACAACGGCTACAAGACAACGGTTGTGAGTCCTTGTTCTGATTGGGGAATTTAGTTCATATGTCCCCTAATTTGTTTTCTCATTCATGTCCCTCCAATAATAATATGACACGTGTCTAACTAACATTATCTTTTAATTGATTTGTTATGATATTGCAATTGAATATACAATTTTAATTGACGTGTCATGGTATTATTGGAGGGACATAAAAGGGATATGAATAAAGAGACACATGAGTTGGCTTTTTGAATGTCATAGCTCCCTTGTGGTTGTGCAAAACTTGGAGAGTGGCTTACTTTTAATGTCTCAAAAACATGTGGTACAAGAATTTTTTTTTTTTTTGAGGTTATGTGGTACAAGATTTTAGATTGCTGTTTTTATTTTAAGTACATGGTTAGACAAATTCTCTCGAATTTTTTCGCTGATTTTAAGTTATGAAAATGTGGTGAATATTGAATAATCAGTTTATGATGCCTGTGTACTATATCTAAGTATTTTTTTTTGCCCTACTTGCCAAAAAAGAGAAAAATAAAATAAAAAAAAATCATTTGTCAACTTTTTTTTTTCCCTTAGCAACGATAGGCATAATATGGCATTGATTTTTCACTGATTCTATGTGGAAATTTTTGGGGGTAAAATAAAACCCAGCTAGAGATGTCAAATGGGCTGGCCTGGCTTATTTATTTTGAGCTCATTAGTGCTTTGTATTGTGCTTGTGCTGACCTATTTAATAAATGTGCTGTGTTGTGCTAATAAAAAATTTATAACGTCAAGCCCAGCCCACGACCCATTTATAAACATGCCGTGCCGTGCCGTGCAATGCCGTGCTCATGTCTTAATCGTGTCCAATAATAAAATTTTTTAAACAAATAAAAAAAAGTAAGTTTTGAATATCATAGAAAAAAAATTTAACAAAAAACAAAACATATTATTTTAAAGAAACTACAATATTGAAAACCTTATCAAGTAAAAACTCAAAAGAGATGAAATCTCCCCAATTAAATAAAAAACACAATAAGTCTTATATAAAAATTATTAAAAATATCTTAGAAAAAGAGTAATATTGTCGTGCCCCTTATCGTGTCCGTGCTTGTAATGTGCCCGTGCCTTTAGCATGCTTCGTGCCTAAAACTCGCGTCAAGCCCAACCCATTTAATTAAACGTGCTGGGCTAGGCCCACGTTATAATCTTGTCGTGCCGTGCCTATTATTTAGTGTGCCTTACGCATGCCGACCCATTGAGCCCGGCCTATTTTGACATCTCTAAACCTAGCAAAGGCAACAACACAGAGGGACAAAAAAAAAAAAATCTAGAGAGAGAAAGAGAGTTAATTTTCTTTCTAATTATGTTTTAAAACATTTTCAGTTGTTGTTTAATTCTCTCTAATAAAAGGAATTTTATGTTGAAGTTTAATCCATGAATTTTTGGTAAAATTAGTTTTCGTTTGCTTTTATTTGAATGCCCTTAAAATTGTGTGCACGTGCATGACATGTGAGCTTTTCCGTTACTAAATTTGACAGAGGTCGAAATTTGCAAACCTTCAAAACTTTAGGGAAAATGAATGTTACAAATTAAAGTTTAAGAGCCATTTTGTGACAATACCTGAAGTTTAAGAGAAAAAAGTGAAATTTGTCCTATTATCAATTAACTCTGCCTCCAAAGCCGTATAAACTACTTATTGATACGTTCTTCTGGTGTGTGGGATTCTTAGAAATCAAAGGACCATTTTTTTCTGTAGATGGTGATCGGTGGCGGTTTCATTGGAGCCTCAATCTTCTTCCTTTGATTTTTCTGTGAAGAAGTTCTGGTGAAAAATAAAAAAACTATGGAGATTGATGATCTGTAGAAAGATTAGTGTGTTCATTCTAGTGTGTCATTCAATAGCCACCTCAAATCGTCGTAAAATTCTTGAGCACTTTCATTCTTGTCCGATTTTGGAAGAAAATGCTAGTGACGCCAACTTAAGCCCTATTTGGCATCTGACAAATTTTAAGATGAACAATGACGGAGTCAGAAATTTTTTTTAGAGGGCTTGTGATCAAATTAAAAGTTTGAATCAAAGCCAAAATGCCTAAATTTTTATTTTCAGTTGTTTCTTTCTTTCTTTCTTTCTTTCTTTTTTTTTTTTCAATAAATGAACTAAGATTGTGATAAAGTTTAATTTAATTTTTTAGAATTTAAAAAATTATGAATTTATAAGGTAATATAGTTGATTTTCATTCCTTTAAGTATTGAGATATTAAATTTTAAACATGAGTATTTAAAAATCAAAATTTATAGGTGAAATTGAATGTTTTTTAATATGTAAATATAGTAATTGAAAAAAATACAGGGGACAAACAAGGAATAAAGTTGTAAAAAGTTTTGTCAATAGGATGGGAACTATAGGAAATAGTTGGAATTTTTAAAACTTAGAGAGGATCAAAAAGAAATTTTCAAAAATTCAGAGGACGCATATGCCCCCCGACCTCACCTCCCTCCGCCCCGTGAACATGGACGGTTGGAGATTTTGGAGTTTCTTAGACCTTTAGCATAAGATAGCATCCTTAATTTTTGTCTCATGTTTTGTTGGAGTGGTATGTAAGTAACTCTTAGGTCTTTCTGTCAAAAGCTTAGTCGAGATTTCTTATATGGAGTTGAGTGTAGATATTCAAGAATTCAGAAAAAGCTCAGTTAAAAAAAAAATATGGTACATTCTTGTAGATATATATAGGCATATAGCAACAAAAGCTGCACATGGGTTGGCTAGATTTGCTCTTTAGGCAATATAGTTAACCAGTTTGGTTGGAAAAAAATTCCTCCCAAAAAATTACGCAAAAAAGGGAAAAAAAAAAAAAAATGCTGTACAAATTACAAATTTGAAAATAGAGAATAAAAGTTTTACCCCAGATGAAAGATTTTTGGCTTCATTACTCCTCTTTTTCCTGAGATTTTGAGTTTTTATCAATTCTGTTTCCCTTTCTCTCTACATTATTTTTATAAATGGTTCAAAATTTTACACCATTTTCAGGACTTTTGATTTTATACATTATGCTCAAATGACTTTTTCTACTGTTACGCTAATGATCACTCTATCAATATTCTATAGAAAAAAATTAAATAGAAATTAAATGCGTTCTGATTATTTGAGCTTTATTATAGTAAAGTCGTAATTAAATATTTTTTAGAGGGAAGTTTACCTTCCTTAGAGATATTTTGTAAACAAGCTGTACTTTTATCAAATATATATTACGTCATCATTTGATATTTTGGAGGTATATTTTTCATCCAAAAACGTTTAATTATGATTTTAATCTTAATTAAAGCTTAAGTGTGTTCAATTTTTGTTCATTTTTTTATGGAATATTAATTAAGGGTCATTTGCGTAACAATATAAACATTCGAGAGAGTATGACGTATAAAATTAAAAAATTAAGGAATAGAAATTCAACAATCCTAATTTTTCTAATTTTACATGTCACACTCTCTCGAACTTTTATATTATTACATTAATGTATAAAAAAAACTGAATGGAAATTGAACATCTTCGTAACGAAAATTACTATGTGTGAAGAATATCTTCCTAAATGTGTAATATATAATATCTATATATATATTATATATGTCAACAAGGACCAAAATTAAACTGTGTATAATTCGAGCACCATGGCGTAAACAATCTCTCTCTCTCTCTCTCTCTCTTAATTAAAAATATAAGTTGTCCGGTAGTCTTACTTAGTGTGCCCAACCGTTTTGTGGGGTATCAATAAAATTCCGTGTAAAATGATCTAGGTGGACTATAAACGTCTAAATGAAGAATCTAAATAATGAACAACTTTATATGATGGACAACTTTAACATCCCTTTATAGAATGAAATTTTTTTATAGAATGAAATTTTTGTAAATTTGAACAAAATTTAAAAGGGTTATTTACATAAATATTCAAATTAGAGATATTATTTTGAATTATGTTTATTTTTCTTGTAATTTATATAAACGTCTAAAAGAGTAATTATAAAGACAATTTACCCTTCATAAAGAATGGAGAATAAACAAATAAAGAAATTATAAAAAAGGAAACAAAAAAAAAAGGAATCTAAAATGTTTACCAAATAGGGTTAAATTGATTTAATGAAATTCTTTTAAAGTTGATTTAATGAAATTGCAAAAAGAATTGATAGAAAAGAAATTTTCGAAATTTTTTTTTGATTATTGTAAAGAGGGTGTAAATATTCATAATGACCTAAAAAAGAGAATATTTTCTCAAAATCAAATTTCACATTAATGAGAAAAAGCTAAATAAAGAAAAAAATATCTCAAAAAAAAATTTCGTATAATGAATATATTTTTATCATAAAGATATGTTCGATTTCATTTCTACTTATTTATATAAATAATAGTATTTTTTTCATAAAGAATTTGATTCCATTTATTGTGTTATTCTTCAATTTATTTGGTTAAGACATAAATGACAACCCTTTGATTTATAGTGGATTACATAAACAAATAAGTTTTTTCATAAATAATTCATTGATTTTTTATTTGAAAAGTATGACTATTCATCAACCTTTATCGTTAATATTTTATGTTGTGTTTATTATTTAGTATAAACTATCATCTATATAGTAAATATTTATATATATATATTATAATTACTTTGATGTTTATAACTAATTTTGGTTTATTAAAGGTAATTCACATTTATCAACAAAAAAATACTCATCATTAAAATCAAAAAACAAAAAAAAAAAGGAAAATAAAAAAATCTTTATAAAAATAAAAACGATGTCAATTATAATAAAAGAACAAAATATGTATTATATATATTTATTTCTTAACAAGTAGACATATATATAATATTGTTGAAAAATGTATATATTTCAAAACAAGACTTTAAAAAATAGACATATATATAATATTGTTGAAAAATGGATATATTTCAAAACAAGACTCTAAAAATAGACTTTTTGTGTAATTATTTCACAAATAAAATTCATTCTTTTCTTCTTCCACGTTTACTCTGCAGGCAGAATTTTTTTTTTTAATCCTCAAGCCTTTTTTTTTTTAGGGAAAAAATTAACAAATTGTCCTTATTTTATGCAATTACGTTTTCCATACAAGATTTCATTTCTAATAAAAGGTTTTTTTTTTTTTTTTCCCATATCATTTGAATACTCAGGAAACACGTTCTTAATAAAAGTTTTTAACCATTACGACAATGACCACATTATCGTAAACGATTAATGTTTTGATATGTTTGAAATAATATTATAGTCATATGATAATGGATGTCATCTCAACGAATACATTTCGTCACACGATATTCATACTATAAGGACCTGATCATTATATTACATATTCTTGATCAATAATAATTTGATCATGTCATCTATATGACAACAACTATATTATTTTTTGAAAGAACTTCATATGACATATTTCAGGTTTTATTGTTTTTTTGATCACTATAATACTGACTGTATCATCGAGTTAAAAAAACATATTAACAACAACTAATTTTATAGTATGTTGACCTCATCAATGAGATATTGACAATAAGTGGGAAAAAAAAATCAACAATAAACAATAAAATGTGTCAATAAAATCGTTAATATGAATGGTGAAAGTTTTTAGGATTTTGAACTGCTATTTTCATATATAGAAGGTAACTTAAATTGATTTGGCTATTTTTTATGACAAAATTTGTGTGTATTTTTTTTTTTTCCTAGAAAAAAGGTAACTGAAATTATCCTCTACTTTCTCATCTTCTTCCTTTCTGTGATTAAACTCCCTTTTTTTTTTTTTTTTTTTAAGAGGATAAGATGTAGACATTGTGCACATGGTGAGAAAGTTTTTTTTATTTTTATTTTTATTTTTATTTTAGGGTAATTTTTGATGCTTTTATTTAACTTAAACCACCCAAATCAGTTTTTGCAAAACAACCCAAAAAGGAGGGCAAAGCATCATACCACACATGAGAGTGTGTACTAGAAAAAGCAAAACTTGTTAAGAAGTGGGCTTCTAAATTCTCACAATGGGAACCATAGTGAATACTACCATGTCCTGATAATTCAAGAGTATCGTGAACGTCTTGAATGACATTTGCTTCCAAAGATCAGAGTTCCAGATTCTTGATGGTATGTACAACATTCAGAACATCCGTTTCAATGATCCAATTCGAATATCCTTTGGAAATAGCGTACCACATACCTTCTCTTATAGTCATGCATTTGATTAAAAATGGTGAAAAGCAATCTGCCATTTGACGGGTTATAGCTCCTAACACCACTCATTAGCATCTCTAGCTACCAAACCGATAGGAAAATGACCTTTTTTTTTTTTTTTTTTTTTTTTTTGTTTTCTAAAAAAAAAAGTAACTGAAATTAATTTGTTTATTTATGTAAATGGTCCTAAACATATGTGTGTTGAATTTTTCCAATCAAACATCAAACATCACAGGAAATTGTCCTCTAACTTTCTCATCTTCTTCCTTTCTGTGATTATAATACAATTTCGTTTCTTTGTCTTTAGGATAAGATGTAGACATTACGCGTTTGTATTACTAAATTAATTTGTTTATTAATGGCTGGTTTTTTGTTTTGTTTTGTTTTGTTTTTCTGTTTGGAAGGTGACGAGGAAGCGGGGTCAGTCAACTCAGCCATCGACTTTTCAACTACTCTGCAAGACTAACGAAGCTGATGATAAAAGATGTATGACTAGAAATTGCAAGCAAATATAGTCCAAGTTCCAATCGTAGTTCTATAAAGTAAAATTAATGGTAAACGCAGTTTTAGAAACAAACACAAAAACCTCACACCCAGATTGCTTCATCATGACCGTGTCCAACAAACATGTTAGAGTTCTTTTCCTTGTTACATTATTTTTCCTAGAGGAACCTTTCCATTTGTGCTCCGGCGATACAGATCACTCCCGCTTTCACTGTGTCGAAAGCGAAAAGAAAGCCCTTCTGAGTTTCAAGCGAGATCTTAAGGATCCCTCAGACAGATTGTCGTCTTGGTTTGATGGAGAGGATTGCTGCAAATGGGACGGAGTTGTCTGCGACAACATAACTGGCCATGTGAAAGAGCTCAACCTCAATAATTGTTCCTTAAGGGGCAAGATAAGTCCTTCTTTGCTCAGTTTAAAACATTTAAGTCACTTAGATTTGAGCAACAATGATTTTTGGCAAAGTCAGATTCCGAAATTCATCGGATCTCTTGTAAGCTTAAGATATCTTGATCTGTCAGGGTCATCCTTTGAGGGAATAGTTCCTTACCAACTTGGAAATCTCTCAAGTTTGCGTCGTCTTAACCTTGGACAGTCTTCCTGGTTATATGTTGAGAACCTTCACTGGCTTTCTGGTCTTTCCTCACTAGAATATCTAAATATGAACTCTGTAAACCTTAGTAAAGCATCCGATCATTGGTTGCAGACAATAAATAAGCTTCCTTCTTTGTTAAACCTACACCTGTCGTTCTGTGGACTTGGTCATATTCATTCACTGTCTTATGTCAATTTCACATATCTTGCAATTCTTGACATGTCCAATAACCAATTTCATTCTACCATACCTGACTGGGTTTTTAGCCTGACAAATCTTGTCTCTCTTGACCTATCAGGAAGTGAATTTTTGGGCCCGTTTTCGAACGTTTCTTGTAGCTTGACTTCTCTCATAACCTTTTCTGCTTCTTCAAACGAGCTCAATTCAACAATTCCTCATTGCCTTTGTCGTTCTGTCAGTCTTGAAGAGCTTGAGCTTTATGGAAGCAACTTGCAAGGTGTTATCCCAAGCACAATTGAAAACCTAACGTCTCTTGTTAGGCTTGACTTGGATGATAATGCTTTGGAAGGGAAAATACCTAAATTGATGGGAAATCTTTGCAATTTGAAGACAATTAGTTTGCAATCAAATAAACTTGTCGGGACAGTCTCAGAGGTCTTCGAAAGCTTTTCAGGATGCCTTGCGAGTAGCCTGAAGTCACTTTATCTGGCTGCAAATTCATTTACTGGTCATATCCCGGATCAAATTGGTGAGTTCAAAAATCTTGTTGAAATTTCACTTTGGAATAATAAGATTTCCGGTCCAATTCCTGTGTCACTTGGAAAACTGTCAAGGTTAACAACTTTGGATTTTTTTGATAACCAATTGAATGGATCTCTTCCTGAAATCTTAGGATCCCTTTCAAATTTAACCAGCCTTGATATTTCTGGGAATCTTTTAGAAGGAGTTGTATCTGAAGAACACTTTGCTAACCTTACAAATTTGAGTGTCTTTTATGGTTCTGGAAATTCATTAGCTCTAAGAGTTAGTCCAGAGTGGATTCCTCCCTTTCGTATTCAATATCTGGGATTAAGGTCCTGGAACTTGGGCCCTCAATTTCCAATGTGGCTCATTTCACAGAAGAACTTCTCTTTTTTGGACCTATCAGACACAGGAATTTCGGATTCAATTCCCAGCTGGTTTTGGAACTTGTCTCTTACTTTTACATACCTGAACCTCTCTCATAACCAAATCTTTGGGGTGGGTCCTGATTCGCTTTTTTCCACCATATATGGGATGACTATTGTCTTGGGTTACAACAAATTGACGGGTCCATTACCTCGAATCTATCCCGGGTTAGGAGTATTAGATCTTTCCCACAATTCCTTTTCTGGAGATATTTCTCGCTTGTTATGCCATCCAATGTATTCGCCAGCAATGTCAAATGAATTATCAGTTCTCCTTCTTGGGAAAAATAACTTATCAGGAGAGATTCCCGAATGTTGGAAACATTGGCCGTATCTACAGGTGATAGAGCTAGGAAGTAATTCTCTGACTGGAGAAATACCGAGCTCAACTTCTTGGGAAAAATAACTTATCAGGAGAGATTCCCGAATGTTGGAAACATTGGCCGTATCTACAGGTGATAGAGCTAGGAAGTAATTCTCTGATTGGAGAAATACCGAGCTCAATAGGATATTTACAGCAGTTACAGTCATTGCACATCCGCAACAATACCATCTCTGGAGAAATCCCTTCCTCTCTTCGAAACATTACAACCCTGAAAGTTCTCGACTTTGGAATGAACAAGATCAAAGGGAGCATACCGAAATGGCTTGGAATGAGTCTCTCAAATCTAGTGGTTCTTGGTCTTCGCTCAAACAAATTGGAAGGTAATATTCCACATGAGCTTTGTAACCTAACCAAGCTTCAAGTCCTTGACGTTGCGGATAACAGCTTATTGGGAAGCATACCTCATTGTTTCGACAATTTCAAAGCCATGACCACCAAACCACAAACACTAGAGTCGATCTACTCCGCTTCCTATTATGAGACTGAGTTCTTGGAGAATGCATATGTGGTGACAAAAGGAAGGGGAGATGAATACAACACCATCCTTTCCCTTCTAGTTAGCCTCGACCTCTCACAGAACAACCTATCCGGAGAGATTCCAGAACAACTTACAAGTCTCCTGGGACTGATGTCGCTAAATCTTTCTGGAAACAATTTGAGTGGAAGCATTCCAGATAAGATTGGTGATATGACGTGGATTCAATCTCTCGATCTCTCAAGAAACCAACTGTCTGGTAAAATCCCTCCAAGCATGTCACATTTAACTTTCCTAAGTCAGTTGAATGTGTCATACAACAACTTGTCGGGAGAAATTCCACTGAGCACCCAACTGCAAAGCGTGGACAATTCCAGCTTTATTGGCAACCAGCTCTGTGGACCTCCACTGTCCAAAAGTTGCAGAGCAGATCACGAGACAACGCCTGCGAGTACTGAAAATCGAGGAGGAGAAGATGATGAAGAGGAGTTCTGGTTCCGTCTGGGCATTGCAATGGGATTCGTGGTGGGCTTTTTGGGTGTCATTGCCCCATTGCTGTTCTACAAAACTTGGAGACTCTTTTACTTTTGGTGTCTCCAGAACATGTGGCACAAGATTTCGGATTGTTGCTTTGATCTTAAATACATGGTTAAGAACAAGTTCTCTTAATGTTTCTTCTAATACAAGTTATGAAAATGTAGTGAATAAATCAGAACATGACGCTCCTCATCGTCGGTCTGTATTTGAGAACTTTAATGTTGTTTCCTCTTGCTGGTAAGATGTTAGTTATACTACTTGTTTGTGTTAGTCGTTTCTAATCTCAACTGTTGTGAGTTTGAATCCTTTAAGAATTATATTTGGCAGTAACTAATTAGTTTGCCGGTATAACATGA
>CM046378.1:12556261-12738261 GCA_025413485.1 Ficus microcarpa | reverse complement strand
GGAATCGATCGAGATCATGTTTTAAAAGGGGAGGCACTCGAAAAATTTCATTTCCGATGAGGATGCAGTTGAATGTATGTGAATTTTATTCCCTTGGGATGACGCACAAGAAAGTTCTTTAAAACCCAAAAAAAAAAAAAAAAAGAAAAAGAAAAGAGGTTTTTTTACATTAGTGCACTCTAAACTTATTGTAGAGTTGCATTTACTCTCTGAATTTTTAATTTTAACAATTTGCATCTTGAACTTATAAATATACGGCAAATTACATACCATTGATAATAATATTAATCTTTTAAAGGAAATTAAAATGTGATTTGTACATGGATTGTTAATTCATGATATATATAATTATTTTTTATATTTGTTAATTAACAATCCATATGCAAGTAAAATATCAATTTTCATCGAAAAATCAACATTGTTTATTAATGGTGTGCAAATTGCTACTTGCCAAAATTAAAAATTAATATTTTTCAATCAATTTGGAATGGAGCTTCATGCTTAATCACTATTACAAACGCCATATGTGTCAAGAATTATGTCACTATAGACGTTTGGATCTAAGTAGCTTCGCATAATCTGTCAAAGTCAACAAAATGTGTTTTTTTGGAAATTGTCTTGCCAATTTCTTAAAAAAAATAAAATAAAATAAAATCTTATGATAGTGTATAGCATGTAATACAAAAGATAGGAAGAAGTAAATTGTAGTTTTTAAGAAAACAATTAAAAGAAATAACATGTTTTTAAGATATTTGAATAAGTAAATAACATATAAATCATGTAAATGATTTACTTATGACATATTTTATCAGGTAAACGATATATCTACGTCTTGTAAATATGTCATTATCTAATAAATTTTCTATTTACTTAATAAAATTTTCATTTACCTTAAAAATTTTTGTAAAAATGCTATTTACTTAATTTCCCATTTAGGAAATTATTCTGTCTGTCACAAATAAATTTTCATTTTGGAAAATGCAGATCAATACCATATAGTGTGATTTTCTTTGTAGATCACTCCGCTGTCAAAAGTAAAGTTTGGAAAATATATATATATATATATATATATATGTCAAATTTTCCCTGTTTACACTATATAGGTTGCAGAAGTATAAAAATAAAGCGTTTCAATAATTAGATGAAAAATATATGTGTCTATATGTATACACGAATAAAACCTCCAAGTTATATATATATATATATATATATATATATGTAGAAATAAAAGCTCATTTCATGCTTGTTTGGCTATTATAATACCAAAAATATTACCCATTAGTTGTCTTCTTTAGGGGTGAAATCGAATTTTGAACAAATCACAAAGGGAGAGGTTTACAAAGAAAACCAACTGTATGATATCAAGCTGTAATTTTCTAAAACAATAATTTGTCAATAGATTGGAAAACAAAAAAAAAATTGTAATTATCCCATAAGCTAATTTAAATAAATAAGATAATTACAAGTGTTACATTATATATTGACTGCCAATAAAATAAAATAAAAAAAAAAGAAAAGAAAAAGATGGGAGTAGTATTATTGGTAGAAATACAGCGTGGGGCGTATGGCTGCCATTGGGTGTTGCCAAATGAAAATCAAAACTCACTTTGATTCCACACACCCAATAATATCAAATAGTAGTATTTCTCAGTTAAAAAAAAAAAACAGATAAAAAATTTTATTTACTTAAATTACTTTCACTAATTTGACCATTCATCTCTTTAGCATTTGCTTACTTGTGATATTTTCAGCTCTCACTTTCTTTGATTACAATGTAGAGCCCATTGAGTAGTATGGCCAGCTAGCTTTTACCAACTTATGATATCTTTTTCATTAGCCCAAAGAAAAAAAATTTTATGGTATCTGTTAACGGAAGAAAGAGAAAAATAACATTTTAAAAAAAAAACCCATTTATAGTAAATAGTATATTTTAAAAATATTTGATGTAAATAGCATATTCAAGATACCATATAAATAGTATATTTTTATTTTCTTGTTACCTTTTTTAATAGTTATTTGGATTTGGAATTATCTATATTTATCTAATTAGAGGTCAAAGAAACTGAAACTATATGATTATAGATATAGTTTAATGATTATTTTACCCTTAATTTTAAAGTGTAAAGTTTCAATTCTTTCATCCTAAATTTAATTAAAAAAATTATATTTATCATAACATGGTAATAATCTTGGGTACATATATTTAAAAAAAAAAAATACAATCCTACAAATCACCATGATTCTAACACCTAAAAACGACACTTTGGAATTGTTACAAAAAAAACACGACAATAATAATTATTGTTAAAAACAAGGCTTCCCTCAAAAAAAAAAAAACAAAAACATAAAAAGGCGACGGTTGTATTCTATATCCAAGGTCCATTATCCATTCCTACTCGTAATATGGTAGAACGACTCCAATATCAAACAAAATAAATACAAAAAAAATATATAATTAAAATCTTAAATACCTAAAAGTACACGTGTAGAATAAGAAGGTGCATGACTAGGCATTAAAAAGCTCTTTATTGGAGATGTTACGAATACATCCAACGTAAGGAACATCTTAAAACAATGAAAAAAAAATTTTGTGCCACCCCCAAAACACTGCCTTTTTGGTGTAACAGCAGAAACCGATTCTTCTTCTCCTAGATTTTCCCCCTTTGGACTCGGTACTTTCAAACCCCTTCAGCTTCAAAACTTTTTTTTTTTTTTTTTAAGTTAAAAAAACAAATTAAAAGAGGAAAAAAAAAAAAAAAAACAAAACAAAATCCATCTGACCTTTTCTCTTTAGTTTTCAATTTTTTGTTTCTGTACTGAAGAAGAACAACTCGTTCTTCTGCATTTTGTTGAAATGGCGTGCATGAAGCTGGGATCCAAACCAGAAGTTTTTCACCTCGATGGCCAATCCTGGTGTGTTGTTCCTCGCCATTTTTTCATTTGGTTTTAAAACACTTTTTTTTTTTTTTTTGGGTTTTGAATAATGAGGTTGTCGTAATTGTGAGATTTGAGTAATGGGGTTGTCTTGATTTCATTTTTTGTGATTTATACCATCTGGGTTTTGTTTTTGAGTAAGGAGAAAAAAATTTACTGATTTTTTTTTCTTTTCATTCATTTTATGACTAAGATGCTGAATTTTCTGTTTCATGCTCAATATCATTCATCTGTCATTTGACAGTAATGGACTTGCTCAGATGAATTTGAGGCACTGAGTCCTTAGAGTTTTGCCTTTGCCTTTAGCGTGCTTCATGTCTCAAACTCGCGTCAAGCCCAACCCATTTAATTAAACGTGCTGGACTAGGCTCACGTTATAATCTTGTCATGCCGCGCTCACTATTAGTGTGCCGTACTCATGCTGGCCTACTAAGCCCGGCCCATTTTGACATCTCTAAACCCAACAAAGACAACAACATAGAGGGACAAAAAAAATCTAGAGAGAGAAAAAGAGTTAATTTTCTTTCTAATTATATGTTTAAACGTTTTCAGTTGCTATTTAATTCTCTCTAATAAAAGGAATTTTATGTTGAAGTTTAATCCATTAATTTTTGGTAAAATTAGTTTTTGTTTGCTTTTACTTGAATGCCCTTAAAAAAATTGTGTGCACATGCATGACATGTGAGCTTTTCTGTTACTAAATTTGATAGAGGTGGAAATTTGCAAATGTTCAAAAATTTAGAGAAAACAAATGTTACAAATTGAAATTTAAGAGGCATTTTGTGACAATGCCCGAAGTTTAGGAGAAAAAAGTGAAATTTGTCCTATTATCAATTAACTCTACCTCCAAAGTCGTATAAATTACTTATTTATACATTCTTCTGTGGGATTCTTAGGGTGAGTTTGGCATCCAATTTTAAACTCATTGATTTAAATTCAATTTTTGTCTTTTTCTGAAAAAGTTTTTTGTCTTTTCTAAAAAAGTCAACAAAAATTACTATTGAAACTTAAAAATCTTAACTCAAACTCATACACCAAACACCCCCTTAGAAATCAAAGGACCATTTTTTTTTTTTGTAGATGGTGTTCGGTGGCGGTTTCATTGGAGCCTCAATCTTCTTCCTTTGATTTTTCTGTGAAGAAGTTTTGGTGAAAAATAAAAAAAAAAAACTATGGAGATTAACGATCTGTAGAAAGATTAGTGTGTTCATTCTAGTGTGTCATTCAACAGCCACCTCAAATCATCATAAAATTCTAGAGCACTTTCATTCTTGTCCGATTTTGGAAGCCCTATTTGGCATCTGACAAATTTTAAGATGAACAATGACGGAGTAAAAAAATTTTTTTAGAGGAATTGTGAATCAAACTAAAAGTTTGAATCAAAGCCATGATGCCAAAATTTTTATTTTCAGTTGTTGATTTCTGTCTTTTTTTTTTTTTTTTTTTTTTTTCCATAAATGAACTAAGCTTGTGATAAAGTTTAATTTAATTTTTTAGAATTTGAAAAATTATGAATTTATAAAGTAATATAGTTGATTTTCATTCCTTTAAGTTTTGAGATATTAAATTCTAAACATGAGTATTTAAAAATCAAAATTTATAGGTGAAATTGAATGTTTTTTAATATGTAAATATAGTGATTGAAAAAAATACAGGAGACAAACAAGGAATAAAGTTGTAAAAAATGTTGTCAATTGGATGGGAAACTATAGGAAATAGTTGGAATTTTTAAAACTTAGAGAGGGTAAAGAAGAAATTTTCAAAAATTCAGAGGATGCATATGTCCCCGACCCTGACCTCCATCCGCCCCGTGAACATGGACAGTTGGAGATTTTGGAGTTTCTTGGACCTTTAGCATAAGATAGCATCCTTGATTTGTGTCTAATGTTCTGTTGGAGTGGCATGTAAGAAACTTTTAGGTCTTTCTGTTAAAAGCTTAGTCGAGATTTCTTATATGGAGTAGAGTGTAGATATTCAAGAATTCAGAAAAAGCTCAGTTAAAAAAAATATATGGTGCATTCTTGTAGATATAGGCATATAGCAACAAAAGCTGCTCATGGGTAGGCTAGATTTGCTCTTTAGGCAATATAGTCAACTGGTTTGGTTGGAAAAAAAATTCCTCCCAAAAAATTACACAAAAAAGGGGGGAAAGAAAAAGCTGTACAAATTACAAATTTGAAAATAGAGAATAAAAGTTTTACCCCAGATGAAAGATTTTTGGCTTCATTACTCCTCTTTTTCCTGAGATTTTGAGTTTTTATCAATTCTCTTTCCCTTTCTCTCTGCATTCTTTTTATAAATGGTTCAAAATTTTACACCATTTTCATGACTTTTGATTTTATATATCACAATCATCTGAACTTTTCTACTATTTACCCTAATGGTCACTCTGTCAATATTCTGTAGAAAAAAATTAAACAAAAATTAAATACATTCCAATTATATGAGCTTTATTATAGTAAAGTTGTAATTAAATATTTTAAGAAGGAAATTTACCTTCCTTAGAGATATTTTGTAAACAAGCTGTACTTTTATAAAATATATATTACATCATCGTTTTATATTTTGGAGGTATATTTTTCATCCAAAAACATTTAATTACGGTTTTAATCTTAATTAAAACTTACGTGTTCTGTGTTCAATTTCTACTCAGTCTTTTATGGAATATTAATTAAGGGCTATTTACGTAACAATATAAAAGTTTGACAGAGTATGACATATAAAATTAAAATTAAGGAATAGAAATTCAATAGTCCTAATTTTTTAATTTTACACGTTATATTCCCTCGAACTTTTATATTATTACGTAAATGTATAAAACAAACTGAATGGAAATTGAAAATTCGTAACAAAAATTATGTTGTGTGAAGAATATCTTCCTAAATATGTAATAAAATATGTATATATTTATATTATATGTCAACAAGGACCAAAATTAAACTGTGTATAATTCAAGGATCATGGCGTAAACAATCTCTCTCTCTCTCTCCATCTTTTTTTTTTTTTTTAAATTAAAAATATAAGTTGTCTGGTAGTCTTTCTTAGTGTGCCCAGATGTTTTGTGGGGTATCAATAAAATTCCGTGTAAAATGATCTAGGTGGACCATAGACGTCTAAATGAAGAATCTAAATAATGGACAACTTTATACAATGGACAACTTTGAGCATCCCTTCCATAGAATGAAATTTTTGTAAATTTGAACAAAATTTAAAAGGGTTATTTACATAGATGTCTAAATTAGAGGTATTGATTTGAAATATGTCTATTTTTCATTTTTTTTACATAAATATTTAAAAGAGTAATTATAAAGATAATTTTACCCTTAATAAAAAATGAAGAATTAGCAAATAATGAAATTATGAAAAAGGAAATTAAAAAAAAAAAAAAGGAATCTAAGATGTCTACCAAATAGGGCTAAAGTTGATTTAATGAAATTGAAAAAAGAATTGATAGAAAAGAAAATTTTGACAATTTTTTTGATTTATTGTAAAGAAGGTGTAAATATTCATAATGAACTAAAAAAGAGAGTATTTTCTCAAAATCAATTTTCACATTAATAAGAAAAAACTAAATAAAGATAAAAAATCTCAAAAAAAATATTTTATATAATGAATCTGTCTTTATCATAAATATATGTTCGATTTCATTTCTACTAATTTATATAAATAATATTATTTTTTTTCATAAAGAATTTGATTTCATTTATTATGTTTTTCTTCAATTTATTTGGTTAAGACATAAATGACAGCCTTTTGATTTATAATGTATTACATAAATAAATAAGTTTTTTCATAAAGAATTCATTAGTTTTTTATTTGAAAAATATGAATATTCATCAACCTTTATTGTTAACATATTATGTTGTATTTATTATTTAGTAACCATCTTCTTTATAGTAAATATTTTATATTTATTATAATTACTTTGATGTCTATAATTAATTTTGGTTTATTAAAGGTAATTCATATTTATTAACAAAAATACTCATCGTTAAAAGAAAAAAACAAAAAAAAGGAAAATAAAAATGATGAGTTTACTCTTCAAGCAAATTTTTTTTTTTAAAATTCACAAGCCTTTTTTAAGGGAAAAAAAATTAACGAATTGTCCTTTTTTTTTTTTTTAATGCAATTACGTTTTCCATACAAGATTTCATTTTTAGTACAAATTTTTTTTTTTCATCATTTGAATACTCAGGACACACGTTCATAATAATATTTTTTTACCATTACGATAATGACCACATTGTCATAAATGATTAATGTTTCCATATGTTTGAAAAAAAATTATAGTCCTATGATAATGGCTGCCATCTCAACGATTACATTTCATCATAAGATATTCATACTATAATCCTGATCATTATATCGCATATTCTTGATCAATAATAATTTGATTGTGTCATCTATATGACAATAACTATATTACTTTTTGGAAGAAATTCATATGACATATTTTAGGTTTTATTGTTTTTGAGATCACTATCATATCAACTATATCATCGAGTTAAAAAAACATATTTACATCTAATAATTTTACAGTACGTTGACCTCATGAATAAGATATTGACTATAAGTGGAAAAAAAAATTTCAACAATAAACAATAAAATGTATCAATAAAAACGTCAATATGAATGGTCAAAGTTTTTAGGAATTTTTGAACTTCTATTTTTATATATAAAAGGTAACTGAAATTGATATGGCTATATTTTAGGAAAAAATTTGTGTGTATTTTTTCCCCCCAGAAAAAAGGTAACTTAAATTATCCTCTACTTTCTCATCTTCTTCCTTTATGAGTTAAGACTTTTTTTCTTTTTATTTGAGGATAAGATGTAGACATTATGTGTATGGTGAGAAAGGCTTTTTTTTTTTTTGTTTTTTTTTTGTTTTTTTTTTTTGAGGGTAAGTTTTGATGCTTTTATTTAACTTAAACCACACAAATCAGTTTTTACAAAACAACCCAAAAAGGTGGGCAAAGCATCATACCGGACATGAGAGTGCATACTAGAAAAAGCAAAACTAATTAAGAGTTGGGCTATCAAATTTTCATAACGGGAACCATAGCAAACACTACCACCTCCTGATAATTCAAGAGTATCGCGAATGTCTTAAATGACATTTGTTTCAAAAGATTGGAGATTCGGATTCTTAATAGCGTGTACAACATTCAGAACATCTGTCTCAACGATCCAATTTGAGTATCCTTTGGAAAGAGCATACCACACACCTTATCTTCCAGCCATGCATTTGCTTAAAAAGGGTGAAAAACAACTTGCCATTCAACGAGCCATAGCTCCTATCACCACCACATTAGCATCTCTAGCTACCAAACTGATAGGAAAATGACTGTTCTTTTTGTTTTCTTAAAAAAAAAAAATTAACTGAAAATAATTTGTTTATTTATGTAAATGGTCCTAAACATATGTATGTTGAATTTTTCCAAATCAAACATCAAACATCACATGAAATTATCCTCTAACTTTCTCATCTTCTTCCTTTTTGTGATTATAATCCACTTTCGTTTCTTTGTCTTTGGGATAAGATGTAGACATTGTTGGGGAAAAACTTTAATTGATATAAACTATCACCAAATTTAGAATTTCATGTTAAACCATCAAAAGAAATTAATCGAAAACGTACTTGAATTCATGAAAACAAATTAGAGAAGGATATAGTCTTCCATAGTCAAATCTCCTTAGGTTCCTAAGATGTTCTATGGATTCTCTCTCTTAATGGGAAAGAAAAAGGAGAGCAAATATTACATATTATGATTTCACTTGTGGACCACAACCCTTATATACTAACTTAAATTAGATTTCCATTAACCCTAATTTAATTAGTATTAGGAGTGGTAATTCGTGTCGTGTTCGGGTTCACGGGTCCAATCCGAACACGACCCGTTCTTTTTCGTGTCAATTTTGGGTGACCCGAATTTGACCCGTCCACTATTCGTGTCATTTTCGATTTGCAAAATTCGTGTCGTTTTCGATTCGTGTCATCGTGTCGCGACCAGGGGTGGCAATTCGTGTCGTGTTCGGGTCCAACCCGAACACGACCCATTCTTTTCCCTGTCAAATTCGGGTGATCCGAATTTGACCCGTCCACTATTCGTGTCGCTTTTGATTCGTAAAATTCGTGTTGTTTTCGATTCGTGTCGTCGTGTCGTGACCCGTATTGCCACCCCTAATTAGTATTAGGTTTTTATACATTAAAGCCATACCCAATAGATATTTCTAGAACTCAATTAATAGATCACTTATTTGACCCTATTAAATTAGATAGCATATAATATAATTCCCATTTAATATGTAAGCCCATAATAGGAAATTAACAAAATCCCAACAATCTCCCACTTGGGCTACATATGTTTCCTGAAACAATTATATTATATATAGTCTTGAGTATGCACTGAAAAGATATCTAAAATATCCATTTAGTTACAATATAGTTCATCGACTATATTAGCATGGGATTAAAGTGACATTTGTAATATATATTCGTAACTAGACCTATCAGTAGTCATTATATCAATATATTCAATGACATAGATCGAGTATAGATGCGTAGCATAGAAATTACGTGCAATGTAATCTTAAATATGCCCATTTCCTACTGGACCAGTTTTATTCTTTAGTGAGATTAAATATAAATAACATTCAGAATTTATAAATAAACCATATACTTTATTCTGCAAAATATAAATACAAAACGTGTTTGTAACAAAGAACATCAAAAAATTCAAACTCCCATTAAATATCTACATTGTCAAATAAAACAACACCCATATGAGCAGTGTGCTCATGAAAGACCTTGGGTAGTAAACCCTTAGTAAGCAGATCCTTAATCATGGAGTTTGTTTTGATATGTTCTATAGCCACTTGATGACTCTAAAGTCTTTCTTTAACAATGTGAAACTTAAGGTCTATGTGCTTTAATTTTGCAGAGCTTTTATTGTTATTGGAATAAATCACAGCCAAATTATTGTTACAATATATCTTTAATGGTCTTTCAATACTATTCACAATTCGTAGCCCAATGACAAAATTTTGTAGCCGTATCCTATGATTAGATGCTTTATAACAAGCTATAAACTCAGTTGCCATATTGGAAGAAGCTATGAGTGTCTGCTTAATGCTCTTCCAGAAAATAGCTCTTTCAGCTAACATGTATACATAGCTCAATAGAAACTTAACTTATAGGGGATAAATTGTAACAATTTAACAAGTTTAGAGACAAATTATAAAAAATTAAAAGTTTAAAAGTAAGTTATCAAAAGATAATAAGTTTAAAGGCATCGGTATTAAAAAAGCTTACAAAAATAATTATGTTAAGTGTAAAAATTTCCTCATTATTAAAACTCTTAAAATCTAAAACCTTTTCAACTTAATGTAATTATTTCTTTAAAATTTTTAATTATTATGTGATTGGTGTTCAAAAAGTGAAAAAAGAGGGTTCATGAAAAATTCCTCATTAAACAAGAAATATTATTTAGTTCTTTTTTTTCTTTTTTCTCAAATAAGATTCTAATGGCCAGATTCCAATTTCACCATCTCTAATTGGCTAAATCAGCAAGCAGTACTACTTGTTCTTCACACACTACTTTTTAAAGTAAAATAACAAATATCATGCCATGCCGAAACAATGACACTTTTTTTTTTTTTTTTTTTTAAATACAATGTGGGATAAAACACACGTCCACTCTATTCCATGCAATTTGATCTACTATTCATTGGCAAAAGTAGTAATGACATTTTTTTTTTTTTTGTGTTTAGTATTAGCCTATACATTAAAAAAAAAAAAAAAAAAGAAAGAAAAAAGAAGAGGAAGAAGATTGTCATTCTGCCATTAATCCTTTATATGAAATTTTCTTCTATAAAACAAACATTAATTTCGATATATTTATATGAGTAAATGACTTTTTAATTTTTTTTAACAAATGTTTGAAAATTCTGTGAAAATTTATGTTGATCACGACTGATAAATATTCTTTAATGATTGATGACCCTTTTTCTAAATAAAAAATCAAGCAATATTTTAACTAATCAAAATTTTTTAAGGAAAAGTTAAGAAAATATACTTTTTTTTTTTTTTTTGTAGAAAAAGAATATGGGGATGACCCGATCATTTTTAGGTTTACAGTCCTATAGGCAGAAGCACTTTTCCTAGGTACGGTAGAGACATATTTTTTATATTTGTTTATCTTAATTATGCACTCGGAGCCTACTATGTTATTACCAAAACCATACTTCAATAGTTAAAACTAGAGCGGGACCTAAGCGGAGGCAATAGGAATCGAACCTGGATGGATGAAAGGAAGATGCCTAGCAAAAACTTCCCACTCATTTGCCATCTTATCCACTTCTGCGGGTGTTAAGTAAAAATACAGTTTTTGAAATCAAATTCAATGACCCTTTTTTTTTTTTTTTAGGAAAATAATTATCAATCAATAGTTTATTAACCATGGTCTAGTTGACAAATGTCTAAAAATAATCATTTTGCTAATTTTATAAAGCAAGTCATTTATTAGAAAAAAAATTTAAAAATGAATGTTATCCAATGTCTTTAAAAATTTTTTTAAAATTTTGCTTTTTATTTAATGACAACAGATGCTGTTGTGCAGACAGAACATCCGTCTGACCTACTTTTCAAATTCTACTGTGTTGTTGTAGATTCTAAAAACTGCTAGATAAAAAACATGGTTTATCAATACTCTTTACCGTAGAGTTTTTAATAATCTAAGACTTCGTTTGGTTCGTTAATTGAGTTTGAAAATTTTAAGTTTGAGTTGAAAATTTTTGTTGAATTTTCAGAAGAAACAAAAATTTTTTAAAAAAAAGATAAAAATTTTTTAAAAAAAAAATAAAAATTGAGATAAAAAATATATTTTAATTTAAAATAAACCTGTGCGCAAACATCTCCAGACTGAAGCCTTTAAAAGCAATGTCAAACAAAAGAGGTGTATAAGTTTATAAAAAGTTAAGAGAGGTGTATCAGTAATCAAAAAAAAAAGGAAAAAACCCTAAAATGTTGAGGCAGACGTCGAAGAGAGTGCTAGAGGGGCTAGCGTCACGGTCACCGGCGCTCCAGGTGCTGCCACGTCAGTTCCACCACCATCACCACGAGCGGGTCGCCGACCACAACAGCAACCCTCGCAACGTCGAATCCTTCGACAAGAATGCCTCCGACGTCGGCACCGGACTCGTCGCCGACCCCGACTCCGGTGACATCACGAAGCTCCAGATCAAGGTCGATGACTCCACCGGAACGATTGTCGATGCTTGCTTCAAGACCTTTGGTTGTGTATCCTCCTTCGCTTCTTCTTCTCTAGGTCTGTAATTTTTCCTCTAGCTTTAGGGTTCCTGCAAAATTATGGGTGAGTTTGGTTTATATCTCCACTTAAATTAAAGTGTATTTTTTTAGTCATGATTTTTATCTTTTTCTAAAAAAATTTTTTTTTTTTTCTGAAAAATTTTTTTGTCTTTTCTAAAAAATTACTATTGAAACTTAAAAATCTCAAACTAAACTCATTCACCAAACACCTCCTATGTATCCATATATATACGGCAAAATTATATATATATATACATATATATGCATTAATGTTTTTGGTTGATTCTGGTTCAGCTATGATAGTTTAAAAAAAAAATCTGCTATAATTTGTTGATGGAAAAGAATGGTAATTCAAGGCGTATTTTAGGGGGGTTTTTTTTTTTTTGGTTTTTTGTGGGGGAATTATGCTCTTTCTTTTTTCGATTGATTTGTATAATATGCTATATTTGATAGGAACCGAATGATAAATTAAATGTTCGAGTATTTTAATTAGGGCCTGGATAATATGTTGCGCACAACTTTTGGAGATTTTTCTTATTATGGGAAATGAGTGAGTATTTAGAAATATTTGTTTGGTTGAACTATGAATTGAAAATTAAATTGGACGATATTTGAATAGTGAAAAAACCTGAAATATGTTTGGATTTTGATGAGCAATAAGAGCATTGTTTCGCTCCACACGTCATTATGAGCATTTAGAAAAAAAAAAAAAAAATCATCTCATGTTGACTTTAAATAACTTTTAAAGATTTAGTTTCATGGAAATGCAAGAGAGACAAGAGGAGAGGTGGATTTGTTGTTGAGTTATTTTGAAATCAACCTCCTAAAGTGAGGTTGGAGACAGTGAACTAAACGGGTTCTTAGTTGTCTCTTGCTTATTTTATCTATTTATTTATTTATTTATTTTTGGTTTCTAGATATGGGTTTTGTTCAGTTGATTTAAATTATTAATTTGTTCGAATGGAACTATTAAGGATTGACGGAATCGAGTTAACTTTTTGTTGTTTGGCTTTCCTATAAATCAAAATAATTTTGCGGAGAATAAAAATTTAAATGGTTAGATTTTCAGCTGAGAACTGTATGGATCCCTATGCTTAGTTTTGGAACAAGTGATAAATTATTTATTATAGCAATGGACTTTGAAACGTTGGTTCTTTTCCTATCTTGTGAGAAAATTTAGGAATATTGGTCTTTCCATAGCAATTCAACAAGAAGAAATTTGATGTTCTTTATAATATACATATGTATATTTTCTCTGAAAAAGTATGCGGGACCACCAACCACTAGTCTTCGCTCAAACTAGCGATGAAATTCCAGAACCTAAACAATTCAGATGAGAGCTCCGTGACCGGTTCAAGGGAACGTCCACCAACGATTCATAGGCCATCCCCCATTATCCGTCTCTTTACCTCTCCTTCCACTAATTCGTTCTACGGTCACGGAAGTCTTCAGTGCCGCATTATCACAGCTGTGTTTTTCGCCTACATGGGCTTTAGAAGTTCCTAGTTGTGTTGAAGTTATGATAAGTTGCTTCTTAGTATAAGCTGCTGTTGTGTTTCTCATTTGGGGGAGTTTTTCTCTTGTTTCAGCTACTGAATGGGTGAAGGGCAAACAAATGGAGGAAGCCTTTTCCATTAAAAACGCGCAAGTTTCTTCTAAATAAATGTTTGTATCTACTTTCCTTTCTTTTAGGCTGTTTTCTATATGTTCTTGCTAATTAAAATCTATAGAAATCCAATCATTTTCATGCTTTTGTACTATTTCATGTTCAATTTGTAAGTGTAGCTCGTAAGGTGGTTATATTTTCATGAATTCGCTAACTAGATCGATATTTGTATGCATGTAGGGATTCGACTCTCTTGTCCCCTTTTCTTGTCGCTTTTCACGTCAATTAAAATATCGTGTACATGTAGGCACAGTAAAAACTCGTAGATCTAGCATTTTTTTTTTGTTTCTGTAGTCGTGTTATGTAAAAGATGCGGTTATGGCTGAAGGAATGAATTGTAATCAAATTTTCTTCCTTCCTTTAATCACTCGCACCAACTCTGTTCCGTTGGATAATTGCATTAACCAACTGCACAAATGAGTTTGATTCAGTTCTGGTGGACACTTAACTAGTGACGCATCTTATCATGCTTACGGTTTTCTCTCGATTTTCTGCAGGGAAATCGCAGAGCGTCTTTCGCTCCCTCCTGCTAAGCTATACTGCAGCATGCTTGCAGAGAATGCTATCAAGGCAGCGGTCGAAGACTACAAAGCTAAACGCAGGGAAATCTGCAGCCACTCCACAGGCTGATGCTTGATTTTCGTCATGTGTTTCAAATGTCTAGTGTTGGATATCTTTACCCATATGGGGGCGTTCGGTATGTGGTAATCACTAATCAGTAGAAATCATATTATTAAGACATCGTTACCTAGTTCTTACGGTAAGGATTGTGGTTGTGGTTTGTTACTTTGTTAGGGCCTTCTAAGTAGGATCTCTTGGATGATTTGTTGCGATGGGAAAATAGAGACAAAAAGAAAGCTTTGCAATCAAATTATAAATAAGTTTTTTTTAATATATATATATATATATATTAATTTTAGTTTCCTAAACTGACGAATGTTTTGGGATTTGATTTTGGCAATTATCCAGGGAGGACGAAAATATGCCAAAAGCTTTTTGATTAATGGTAAATAGCAGAAAACTTTTTTGGCGATGATAAATAGTAAATTCACAATAAATAATAGGTTTACGAAACATTATTCCCGATAAAATTATCTTAAAAATGTTCTTGTAAATAAAATATTTATGGTAAATATATATTCTTGTAAAATATGGTATTTGCTTTAAACATTTTTAACATGTGGTCTATTTATTGTAATTCTCTACAAATTGAAACCTTTGGAGTTGAATTCTTTGAGTGTGGACATAAAATAACGCAGAGGGTATGCAATAGAATTTGTAAAAAGTTGTGTTAGAGTTGGAGATACGAATCGTATCCCAATAAGTACATCACATGGATGCCCCATATGGCACGGGGAGTATTGAAAATGTACGAATTAAAACTAATATTTGGATTATTACTCATAACCATCTCAAGTTTATATAGATTTCATCTGAATTTAGCTAGCAGATAGACTAACAATTAAAATTATTTGTGATGATTATGACTAGCCCTAATGAAAACGACTAAAATTTGTAATTATTTATGATGATTTTGAGTAGCGGTAAATATTATACTTGTAATAGATACATATATATTGAAATTGGAGATCTCTACATTTTTTAATAGAAATGTGAAACTACTACTAAGTTTATGTAACTATATAGAATATAAAACTATATATTTCATTGAATTAGGAGAAGGATCTTAACCTAGTATTTAGATAACAATAAAATTAAATAAGAAAATAATAGTAGCAATAAGAGAGAAAAAGGAGAATACAAGGATATTTAACATAGATGTGTTTACACAAATTAATAACAAATAATTCATTAGCGAGGAACACTTATAAATGAGTTCCTGTATTTATACAAGTTATATATATTCTTCTATAATTAGTTTAATTAAGTATATATTAAGTATATTAGATATGCTAAATACTATAGTTATTCTTGAATCGATGGGGATTCTTATTTTCCCCACCCTAAAAACAATAAAGCATACTCAAAAGAAACGTTAATCCTGTGCTTGCGTTTATTCTTTTTTCAAACAAAAGAGTATAGTATTATAATTTATATTTAAATTTATATAATTTAAATTTAGTAGACACAAGAATCCTTTTTTATTATAAAAGCGAAGCCACCTCAATTTACGATTGCTATTGATTCGGTCAAAACAAAACATTAGAGAATATCCATTTTTCTTTTTACAAGTATACAGAATTTGATAAGTTTTCTAATACTAATAAATCTACTAAAATCAAGACTTAGGCTTTGTTTGCCTCATCATCTCATTTCAACTCAAACTGTACTTTTTTTTGTCTTTTTCCTAAAAAAATTTTTGTCTTTTTCCCAAAAAATTTTTTGTCTTTTCTGAAAATTCAAAAAAATTTACTATTACAACTAAAATATTTCAACTCAAACTAACCAACCAAACGGACCCTTATTCTAAATTACAATAATTACAAATAAATAAAATTATTAATATAAATGATTACATACAAAACAATAACTTTTCCTAATATTAAAACTAACTTTCCCTAATAGATAATACCAAAATCGACATCCTTGTACTTAAAAAAAGGGGGGAAAAAAAACTCAGAACATATCAAGCTCCGTTTTGACATATGAAATGAACTAGAATTAGTTAGACATCCGGCGGAATTTAACTATTGAAAAAATGTTTCAGAATAATTTAAAATGAATAAAATGACAGAATTAAATTGCCTAAAATATCTCAACAATATCTTTTAGTTTGCCTAAATAAACCTCGTTAACAACTTATTGCGGTTGCTTTCCAAAAATCTCTCACAATCACAATTGTGAAGATCTTAGACCGATAAATCAACATATCATCGTGAGATTAATGCAGATCAAATAATAAAAAAATAAATAAAATGAATAAAAAAGGGGGGGTTTCCCACCGTCGACGTGTCAACTCAGCATCCGTCGGATCACTTCTAGATCAAAGCCGCAGTACGTGATAAATATAACCTAAACATCTCCCATGCAAATATAGAGAGAAAGGAAGATCAGATCAGAAACTTTTCAGGCCAAAAGGGAAAAGAAAGGAATAAGAGTAGAAAAATGCAGAGAGTGTGGAGTTCAAAGAGAGCCCTAGAGGGGATGCTAGCGTTGAGGTCAACGGCGCGTAGGTGGTAGCAGTGGGGTACCACAGCGAGCAGGTTCTCGACCACTACAACAACCCTCGCAACGTGGGCTCCTTCCAAAGGAACCACGCCGACGTCGGCACCGGACTCGTCGGCGCCCCCGCCTGCGGTGACGTCGTGAAGCTTCAGATCAAGGTCGACGACTCCACCGGCATGATCGTCGATGCTCGCTTCAAGACCTTCGGTTGTGCATCGGCCATCGCTTCTTCCTCTCTTGGTATATATATATAATAATTATTTTTTTGTTATTTTAATATTTTGATTCTAGTTCACATATATGATATCATATAAGTATAATTGATAGGAAAGAATAACAAATTTAATTGTTGAATGCAAAGAATCTATTTTAGGGTTTTTTTTGGTGATTAAATCCGATCTAGGGTTCAGGAATTTTTTTTTCTCGTTTGATTTTTTATAATATGCTATGTTTTGATATAAACCAAATGGATTATGAAAGTTCTGATCGACGCTTTCTCTTTGATAAGTTTGAATGGATATATCAAGGATTGAAGAAAATCTAATTTGTTTGTTTTTTTTTTTTTTCAAAAAAAAAAAATGTTTGGATTTCCCTGTTAATCGATATAACTTCGCTGGAGAATATAAATTGGTACGATTTTCTCTTGTTTCAGTTACTGAATGGTTGAAGGGTAAACAAACGGAGGAGGCCTTGAGCATTAAAAACAAGTAAGTTTCTACTAAATGATTTTCTTTTAGACTGTTTTTTATAAATATTTTCTTGCTAATTATGTTCTATAGAATTCGATCATGTTCATGCTTTGTCACTTTTTTTTTTTTTTTATATGTTTAATTTGTTAATGTAGCTTAGAAGTTGGATATGTTTTCATTAGATGAACATACGTCATGTGGTGACTCGACACTCGTGTCCCTTTTCTTGTGCTTACGGTTTTATTTCGGTTTTTCTGCAGGGAAATTGCAAAGCATCTTTCACTCCCTCCGGTTAAGCTACACTGCAGCATGCTTGCACAGGACGCTATCAAGGCAGCCGTCAAGGACTATGAAGCTAAACGTGCGAATCTACAGCCACTCCACCAGTCTGCACCACTAGAGAAGGCTACCGAGGCTTGATTTTTGTCATGTTTTGCAAATGTCTGCACCCCTTCTGAGTAGTCTCTCTTTGATGTAAGTTGTTCGTATGCGAAAACAGTTCTTATTTAGTTTTCTTATGCTTATTTAAGTTAAGAATGTTTGGGTTTTTGATTTTGTCAATTATGAAATTTGAAGCCAATGGAATTGAGTTTTTCAAGTGCGAACATAAAAACGCAACAGGGTTTGCAATGGAATTTGTAGAAAGTAGTGTTCGAGTCGAAATATGACGAGCGAATTAGATGTCCTGTATAGCACTAGACACAAATTAGACATGGAGAGAAGAAGCTGGAAAGTCTGAGACAATCTCACTCACGCCGGTAACACTTCTGCCATCGGATGAATTCGAATTCATCAACAGACTTGTTCATTTCATTTTAACCAATCTAATTCCAATATTTCGTTCAAAATGTACCTTTGGTATCACAGAAGTGAAAAAAACAAGCAGAAAAAAGAATTCAACACGCTACTACTTGCATGGTCCTGTTCACGGTTTTCTATTGCTAGCACTATTTTGTCTACATTCCAAAAAAGAAGTGAACGAAATCTACAACTTCATTTCTTTGCCTGCATTTTCTGCTTTAAATTACCAAGAGGGCCATAACGGCTCTTTTCTGCCTCTTGTTCGCTACAATTACATTTGCTGGTGTTCAAATTCGTACCACATTTGAAACACATGCCTTTGCAGTTAACATCACAAACTGCATTGATGTTAATTTCCAGATGCACTAAGTCTCTTATGTGCTTGGAAATGTCTATTGCTTTTTCTCCGGGGGGAAAGTGGAGCCGGTCCTCAAAATCAATGGAGCCATCATCATCTTCCTCGCCATCCTCACTGAGACCGCTATAAGGTTTTCTATTGACTTCACCATAGATCGTTCCCAAGTTAATAATATCGGGTTCTTCAATGGGTTCCTCGGTTAGTAGTAAGGAGAGATTGCAGAAGATGCACTCCGCAGCTGGTTCGCCGCACCTTCAACAAAGAATTACCATGATCAGATGACATGACATACACAGGATAATACATTCCTTTTTTTTTTTTAATATTTTTTTTATTTCCTGGATTGATTCAATCACTTTCTTAAAGCTCCATACTTATCAAATTTTGCTTAGAGACAGATTTGCAACCCTGTAAAGTAATTAAGAAGGAGAATACCTATTGCATCCAAGAGTGATGACAGTTTTTACAATCCCATCAAGCCTCAACTTTTGCTTCTTCCTCGTTACATCGACAGAGATCTGAACGGGGGTACCAAATGGATAATCCTTAACGGCTTGCGTGACCCTTAACCCCATTACAGAAGCCCTCGATTTTGATACCTCAGTTGAAAGGCTCCCTAACCCAAGCCTCTCTAAGGTTGTGCAGTACTCAACATGTGAGATCGAAGAGTTTCTCTTGTAAATAATTGCCCCTTCCCATGGAGATTCCGTGTCTTCCTCTTCTTTTTCTTGATCACCAAAGTCCAAAGATACAATATTTTCTCCATCTGACTGATAATTAGCCTTCATGCAATCTATTGCACCAGACCATGAAATGTTTCGTACTTTCTTTCCGAAAATTGTTCGGATATTCTTGGACATGAAAAATGGACTCTTTCCATGAATATAGGGAAAGCATGGAGTTAGAGAAGAAGTGTTATAAGAGTTGAAAGTAAAAACCTTGAATCGGTTAAAACAAGAAGAGGGAACTATAGAGAATGAAGGGAATACAAAAGACATTTTAGTTTTAGTATCTGGGTAGGAAAATATTCTTTAAAATACAGAATATAGAACAAGAACAAGAACAGCAAGATTTTTATTTATTATGGTATAATGGCAGGCACGAAGAAACTCAGCAACAGAACACAGCTATATCTGCAATAAAATTGTGATATATATACTTGTCAGACTTACAAGATAATAATAAGTTCAAGACCCAGAATAGAATTGTAGAGTTATATTGTTTCAGAAGCCGAATCAAGCACTTTACATTCAGGTGTGAGCATAAAAAAGATAAAAATTATGTATTTTTCGTATAATGGTACAACCTTCTAGTAATCTAGGCATGAAGATAATGAAAAAAATTGAAGAAATGCTTTAAATTTCCCATCTATATTGAGCAATATAATACAGGAATGACAGAGATTAAAGAATAAGTTTTTAGGACTGAATTCTCAGCTAGGCATTTCAACAAATACCTTACGAGATAAGGTGAATCCAATTTCGGCACTGGATAAAACAAATAACAAAGAGAATCTCAGCCAGGCATTTCAACAAACATCTTATGGGCTCTTGGTGAATCCAATTACAGCACCGAATAAAGCAAAGTAATAGATACAAACCAAGGTATATATGAAGGAAGAAGTAAAAGACCAAGTGAAGAAGACCAAAAACGAGGAATATGAGAAGAATGTAAACTTGCTTCAAGTTTTGAAGTAGCGAGCGAGTTCAATATTTTGTCGGCGAGAGACGAAAGAGCTTCCCAGACTTTATCCGCCACAAGTGACCTGGCACTCCAAATTTTAAGGAATAAATACTTTTTTATATTTTTGAGACAGAGATTATTTTCATCTATCTCATGTGAATTTTATATTTACTCTCATTTTATCTTTTCAACGTTCCTTTTTATCAAAACTTAAGTTACAAACTAAAGAAAAAAAATAAGGCAATTAATTTTATTGAGCTTATTCTATTAAAATTTCTGCTAAAAATAAAGATATGATTGCATTTAACTTTTTTTTTTTTTTTTCTATTAGTTTATAATTAAAATTCTAATAGAAAGGGATAAATTGAATTTTACATGCAAAGTGGGTATTTTCAAAAATTCAGGGATACTGATCGTAAAATTCAATAGACATAAATAAATATTGTAAGACCGTTGTGATATTTTCTATGTAGGAAAAAAATGTCATAATATTATGTAGGATATGTAGCACTATTGTCCCAAAAGTTGGTCACTTTTTGGTGGTTTGTGGTTAAAGTTTTAGTTTTGATACATGGTCACTTTTTGGTGCTTTGTGGTTAAAGTTTTAGTTTTGATAATTTATTTATTGAATTTTTTAAGTTATTGTAGTATGTCCTATTTTGTTAATTTTTCATAGTATTGGAGATTTGAATTCAGGGTTTGTATTAGATTTCTGATTTAATCAAAAATATGATTTTTCGTCTTCATATAAAGTATATTTGGGCTTTTTTGACCAATTTAATGGCCGCTTTGAGGGTGTATTTACCAAAATATTATCAGAAAATTAAAAGGAGAGCCATATTTTAAGTACTTTCTAATAATTTTCTCCATTCTAATATTAAGTTGATAATTTTGATGTTATGAAATGATAAAATTATCAACTTTAATGTTACGATGGATATAAATATAGGGAGGTGTCAAATTTATGACATTCTTGCATATAACCCAAAATTTATAAGATGGTTGTTCTCAGTAAATCAACTGATATACTCAATAAATCTAAAAATAATTAACGCAATTAATATCGAATTTTTAGAGTAATCTTTAAGAATTTACGAGTAATGTTTTTAAGGAATACTGCCAAAAAAAAAAAAAAAGCCAAATAATAATTACATAGACAAAACAGCTAGAATTTGGTTGAGAGACAACAGAACTTGGCAGCTCTAAATACAAGATCAAACATAGTTGTGGAAAAGAAGTTTGAACAACCGTATCAAAACCTATTTCTACACTGCTATTAAGGGCTGACCTTATTGACTAAACCAAAAAACAAATGGACAAAAAAAAATTTTTTATTTCCAAAAGCTGAGCTAATGAAATTAGAGAACGTAAATAAACAAAAAAACATATGAATAAAAAGAGCTCACTCCAATCTTCAAGTTCGAAATTTATCCTTCCACTTCACCATTCTTCGGTTTCTTAATTCCGTTCACAGCCGGTGCTGCCGGTGCCGCTGCTGGTTGTTCTTTGGCATTATCGCCATTCTTTGGTAGTTTTGTGTCACCAGACTTGTTAGACTTCGGTCTGAAGCCAAACCTTCTGAAGATAGAATTCCAGGTTCCTTTTGTCTTAACCAACTTCTCAAGCTCTTCTTTCATGCTCAAACACTCTTTCTCGAGCTCAGACACCCTCTCCCTCACGTTATCCACCGCAACAACCTGATTCCGCCGTGTGCCAGCCTGGTGAGATGCTTCTGTTCTCGTAAGCGCAAGATTCCCGCTGTGGTTTTGTAAGTTCTCAAGGTTGTCAGATACAAAGAACCACCCCGCAACTGAGGTCCGGAGCCTAAGCTGCTCGAAGAATAGAACTTGGACAATGACGCGGAGTGGTAGCCTTTCGTTCTGCGCTACGTGTGTGCTGGCTTCTAATGAGAGCTTCTGGCAGTTCATGAGCCTGCAGATTTGTTCCCTCTCGGAGTCTGTCAGCCAGGGATGAGCCTGAAATCAAGAAATATCTTGTTCGATACAAAGCAAAGAATACAAATAGTAATCTATAATTTTCATAAAATAGTGATGGAAAATAAATTAGTAATTCTTCTAGCGATTTCACCTTAATATGCAATGTTTTAATTGATCAGAAAACGTTCTGTTTGTGAAAATGAGTAACAAAGAGGAGACGTTAATTTTCGTGACAACTAAAAGCAAATTCAAGCAAAAGTCTACCTTAAATGCATACAACCTACACTGCATCTTCAGTGAGTTCCCATAGATTATTAACCATTCCGGAGTAGTTATACACAGACCATTACGTGTTTATTCGCCTTATAACTATCATTCTACAGATGCCTCATTTGCATGTTCCAAATGTAATTGTCACAAATTTTAAGAAGTCCGGTAATGGCTCAATGAAAATGTTTCCACTCTAACTTGTCACACAAGAAGGAAAATGTTGGAAATTGCAGAGCAAGTAAACCAAGAATTTCAGTCATAATATGCATTTTCATGAAGAAAATCATTCAGAAAGAACTTTTTCTGCATATTTTAGTTTTTACCTTAAGGTAGATATCAATGGCACGGTAAATTCCGTCGTCTAATGGCCTGGCATACTCAGGGATAACAGCAGCCAGTGACTGAAATTTCAGCAACTTCAGGTTAGGATCGGGGGCAACCTCGGCAAGAAACCCATCCATCAGATTAGCCACCATGGTAATTGGAGTCAGTGAATGCGAACCTCCCATCAGCTGCCCCTCATCCACCACAGAGTTCGAAGTGCAGTCACTCGTATCACGATCCACTATCATGAAGTGATCAAGAATCCGCTGAACACAATCAACATCGTAAAGAGTCTCCATCGAGTATCCCATGCTTGGGATAAGAAGATATTCAAGGGCTGCTTGATCCAACTGGGCCCCAACTCGTTTCTCCAAATTGTCTCGGCATGAAGGGCTAGCATGCAAAACCATAGATGTTCTTAAAAGCCTAAGCAGGAAATTGGTTGGCGTTACACCCTTTCGATCAGGTAGTAGTTCCACTATCTGTTCAAGAAGATTCCTTTGCTCTGCATTTGGCGGAGATGAGACGGTTGATCCAAGGGCAGAGTGGTCTCCACTCTGGAAGCTTGATTCCCTACCTAACAAGTAAAGATGCTTCTTTGTGTAGTGAATTAGGGAACCGGAAATCTTATCCGGTTTCATGCCTCTTGCTTCAACGGCTAGAATTAGACGTTTGTATAGCGGTAAAGTGAGGAATGACACATCTTCATACCACCAATCCTCACCAACTGGTTGTGGTCCTGCTGTTGTGCATATTCCGTTCCAAAACATATTTCCTTCTGGGCTTTGCACCGCACTGCGCGCCCCCGACACTGGCCAATTGAACAAACTTGGATCCGCACAAGCTTTCATTGCCAACGAGTTGAGACATCTTGAGACAACATGAAGATCTTCTGCATGTGAAAATACTTCTTCACACATTTCGAGAACTTTAAGCGAGTCTGTCCAATTGCCAAAGATCTCATTCAGGAAACTCTCTGTTTGTATGATGAGATTTCCCTCTCCATAGTCTTCACTCATCTGAAGATATTCTGCCGCACATCTGACGCTAACTATGTTCGATGCATTGAGTTCGATTTTCACACCATAACAGAACTTGGCTATAACCAAGAAGACTTTGGCTCCACCAGGCAAGTCATGAAATTGCAAAGTACATGTATTCTCATCCGTCCCAGAAAATTCCGCAATAAGGTTTTCTAGCAACCCGCTTCTGGATATCAATGGAAACTGATAGAATCCCAAAGAAAAACGAAAAAGATTATCAATAATTAGTAGATCAGACGGAAAGTTAATCATAAAACAAATCTATAAGTCACCAGCATAATTTGGGCTACGACATTAAGAAGACGCAAGATGAAAGTTAAAAAGGACTTTTTTTTTTCCCTCTTTCTGCTGCAACATGAAGCAAGTGAGGTTGGGCAGTAAACATAACATCAAAACTGCTTCGGAACCTAAACAAGACTAGCTGTTTTTCTCCAGCAAAAATCAAAGACAAACGTATGATTGAAAATTCTACACTTGTTCAAAAATTTAATACTTTCAAAATCAACCAAAACAAAAAATTCAAAGTTATATGACATCTAAGTTCTAATCATGTGGTCTACATGTCTTTTTTTTTTTTTTCAGCTCTTTCAAATAACATTGCAATTCATCAGTTTACCGTTTCTCTCAAAAGCTTAAGTTATTAGAAGGTGGGTCAACAATAATTTTATATTCTAACACTCTCCGTCACATATGAACTCTAATTTACCAATTTTTTGAAAGCTTCAACTCTGAAGAGGTGGACTAATAATAGTTTTATATTCTAAAACATAATTTAAAAGTTGTTAAAAGATAAAATTGACCTTGTGAAGATGGAATGATATCTCTCCAACTTCAACAATGACATCACTAGGAAGTCCAGTTGAGCAAAACCTGCAAAAGGGCATGTCAGATGTTGTCTTCAATAAAAAGAAACCGACAACATGAAATGTCTAACAAAAAAAAAAAATTCTAACTGATAATAGGATAAACCTATAAATATAGTTAAAAAAAAAACATTAAACTTCTGTTTGGTTTGTTGTTTGGGATGAAAATTTTAAATTTAAATTTATTAATTTTTTAAAAATTAATTATAATTTTTATTTATTTTTCGTAAAAACACAAAAACTGAAATAAAAAATTTGAGTTGGAACCTGAATTCCAAACACGCCCTAATTTAATGCAAAACTCTAAGGACTCAGTGCCTCAAATTCATCTGAGCAAGTCCATTACTGTCAAATGACAGATGAATGATATTGAGCATGAAACAGAGAATTCAGCATCTTAGTCACAAAATGACTGAAAAGAAAAAAAAAAACCGGTAAATTTTTTTCTCCTTACTCAAAAACAAAACCCAGATGGTATAAATCTCAAAAAATGAAATCAAAACAACCGCATTACTCAAATCTCACAATTACGACAACCCCATTATTCAAAACCCAAAAAAAAAAAAAAAAAGTTTTAAAACCAAATGAAGAAATGGCGAGGAACAACACACCAGGATTGGCCATCGAGGTGAAAAACTTCTGGTTTGGATCCCAGCTTCATGCACGCCATTTCAACAAAAAGCAGAAGAACGAGTTGTTCTTCTTCAGTACAGAAACAAAAAATTGAAAACTAAAGAGAAAAAGTCAGATGGGTTTTGTTTTTTTTGTTTTTTTTTTTTCTTTTAATTTGTTTTTTTAACTTCAAAAAAAAAAAAAAAAAAAAAGGTTCTGGAGCTGAAGGGGTTTGATAGTACCGAGTCCAAAGGGGGAAAATCTAGGAGAAGAAGAATCGGTTTCTGCTGTTACACCAAAAAGGCAGTGTTTGGCCGGTGGCACAATTTTTTTTTTTTTTTCCCCTTGTTTTAAGATGTTTCTTACGTTGGATGTAGCCGTAACATCTCTAATAAAGAGCTTTTTAATGCCTAGTCATGCACATTCTTATTCTACACGTGTACTTTTAGGTTATTTAATATTTTAATTTTATTTTTTTGTATTTATTTTGTTTGACATTGGAGTCATTCTACCATATTATTCTACCATATTATGACTTTGTTTGTCTCATCATCTCATCCAACTCAAATTTAATTTTTTTTTAAAAAATTTTTATCTTTTTTTCAAAAAATTTTTTGTCTTTTCTGAAAATTCAAAAAAATTTGTTATTATAATTAAAATATTTCAACTTAAACTAATCAACCAAACGAATCATGTGATTTGGAATGGACAATGAAGCTCGGATGTACAATACAACTGTCCCCTTTTTTTGTTTTTGTTTTTGTTTTTGTTTTGTTTTTGTTTTTGTTTTTTTGTTTTTTTTTTGAGGGAAGCCTTGTTTTTAACAATAATTATTATTGTCGTGTTTTTTTGTAACAATTTCAAAGTGTCGTTATTACGTGTTAGAATCATGGTCATTTGTAGGATTGTATTTTTTAAAAAAAAAAATATGTATCCAAGATTATTACCACGTTATAATAAATATAATTTTTTTATTGAATTTAGAATGAAAAGATTCAAACTCTATACTTTAAAGTTGAGGATAAGATAATCATTAAACTAGATCTATAATCATATAGTTTTAGTTTTTTTGACCCCTAATTAGCTAAATATAGATAATTCCAAATCCAAATAACTGTTAAAAGGTAACAAGAAAATAAAAATATACTATTTATATGGTATCTTGAATATGCTATTTACATCAAACATTTTTAAAATATGCTATATAAATTGGTTTTTTTTTTAAATGTTAATTTTCTCTTTCTCCCGTTAACAGATACCATAATTTTTATTTTTATTTTTTTGGGCTAATGAAAAAGATATCATAAATTGGTAAAAGCTAGCTGGCCACACTATTCAATGGGGTCTACATTGTAATCAAAGAAAGTGCGAGCTTAAAATATCACAAGTAAGCAAACGCTAACGAGATGAATAGTCAAATTAGTGAAAGTAATTTAAGTAAATAAAATTTTTTCTCTTTTTTTTCTTTTTTAACTGAGAAATACTACTATTTGATATTATTGGGTGTGTGGAATCAAAGTGAGTCCTGATTTTCATTTGGCAACACCCAATGGCAGCCTTACGCCCCACGTTGTATTTCTACCAATAATACTACTCCCATCTTTTTCTTTTCTTTTCTTTTTTTTAATTGGCAGTCAATAAATAATGTAACACTTGTAATTATCTTATTTATTGAAATTAGCTTATGGAATAATTACAATTTTTTTTGGGCTTTCCAATCTATTTACAAATTATTGTTTTTAAAAATTACAGCTTGATATTATACAGTTGGTTTTCTTTGTAAACCTCTCCCTTTGTGATTTGTTCAAAATTCGATTTCACCCCTAAAGAAGACAACTAATGGGTTGGTATTATAATAGCCAAACAAGCATGAAATGAGCCTTTATTTCTCCATATATATATATATATATATAACTTGGAGGTTTTATTCGTGTATGCATATATACACATATATTTTGCATCTAATTATTGAAACGCTTTATTTTTATACTTCTGCAACCTATATAGTGTAAACAGGGAAAATTTGAAATTTATATATATATATATATATATTTCCAAACTTTACTTTTGACAGCGGAGTAATCTACAAAGAAAATCACACTGTATGGTATTGATCTGCATTTTCCAAAATGAAAATTTATTTGTGACAGACAGAATAATTTCCTAAATGGGAAATTAAGTAAATAGCATTTTTACAAAAATTTGTAAGGTAAATGAAAATTTTATTAAGTAAATAGAAAATTTATTAGATAATGACATATTTACAAGACGTAGATATATCGTTTACCTGATAAAATCTGTCATAAGTAAATCATTTACACGATTTATATGTTATTTACTTCAAATATCTTAAAAACATGTTATTTCTTTTAATTGTTTTCTTAAAAACTACAATTTACTTCTTCCTATCTTTTGTATTACATGCTATACACTATCATAAGCTTTTTTTTTTTTTTCTTTTTTAAGAAATTGGCAAGACAATTTCCAAAAAAAACACATTTTGTTGACTTTGACAGATTATGCGAAGCTACTTAAATCCAAACGCATATAGTGACATAATTCTTAACACAAGTGGCGTTTGTAAGAGTGATCGAGCTTGAAGCTCTATTCCAAATTGATTGAAAAAATATTAATTTTTAATTTTGGCAAGTAGCAATTTGCACCCCATTAATAAACAATGTTGATTTTTTAATGAAAATTGATACTTTACTTACATATAGATGGTTAATTAACAAATATAAAAAATAATTATATATGTCATGAATTAACAATCTATGTACAAATCACATTTTAATTTCCTTCAAAAAATTAATATTATTATCAATGGGGGTGTAATTTGCCGTATATTTATAAGTTCAAGATACTAATTGTCAAAATTAAAAATTTAAGGAGCAAATGCAACTCTACAATAAGTTTAGAGTGTACCAATGTAAAAAAACCTTTTTTTTTTTTTTTTTTGGCTTTAAAGAACTTTCTTGTGCTGACATCTGAAGGGAATAAAATTCACGTATATTCAACTGCACCCTTATCGGAAATGAAATCTTATGAGTGTGCGTCCCCTTTTAAAACATGACCTCGATCGATTCCTCATGTTATACCGGCAAACTAATTAGTTACTACCAAATATAATTCTTAAAGGATTCAAACTCACAACAGTTGAGATAAAAAAAGACTAACACAAACAAGTAGTACAACTAAAATCTTACAAGCAAGAGGAAATTAAACAACATTAAAGTTCTCAAATACAGACCGACGATGAGGAGCGTCATGTACTGATTTATTATTCACTACATTTTCATAACTTGTATTAGAAGAAACATTAAGAGAACTTGTTCTTAACCATGTATTTAAGATCAAAGCAACAATCCGAAATCTTGTGCCACATGTTCTGGAGACACCAAAAGTAAAACAGTCTCCAAGTTTTGTAGAACAGCAACGGGGCAATGACACCCAAAAAGCCCACTACGAATCCCATTGCAATGCCCAGACGGAACCAGAACTCCTCTTCATCATCTTCTCCTCCTCGATTTTCAGTACTCGCAGGCGTTGCCTCGTGATCTGCTCTGCAACTTTTGGACAGTGGAGGTCCACAGAGCTGGTTGCCAATAAAGCTGGAATTGTCCACGCTTTGCAGTTGGGTGCTCAGTGGAATTTCTCCCGACAAGTTGTTGTATGACACATTCAACTGACTTAGGAAAATTAAATGTGACATGCTTTGAGGGATTTTACCAGACAGTTGGTTTCTTGAGAGATCGAGAGACTGAATCCACGTCATATCACCAATCTTATCCGGAATGCTTCCTCTCAAATTGTTTCCAGAAAGATTTAGCGACATCAGTCCCAGGAGACTTATAAGTTGTTCTGGAATCTCTCCGGATAGGTTGTTCTGCGAGAGGTCGAGGCTAACTAGAAGAGAAAGGATGGTGTTGTATTCATCTCCCCTTCCTTTTGTCACCACATATGCATTCTCCAAGAACTCAGTCTCATAAAAGGAAGCTGAGTAGATCGACTCTAGTGTTTGTGGTTTGGTGGACATGGCTTTGAAATTGTCGAAACAATGAGGTATGCTTCCCAATAAGCTGTTATCCGCAACGTCAAGGACTTGAAGCTTGGTTAGGTTACAAAGCTCATGTGGAATACTACCTTCCAATTTGTTTGAGCGAAGACCAAGAACCACTAGATTTGAGAGACTCATTCCAAGCCATTTCGGTACGCTCCCTTTGATCTTGTTCATTCCAAAGTCGAGAACTTTCAGGCTTGTACAGTTTCGAAGAGAGGAAGGGATTTCTCCAGAGATGGTATTGTTGCGGATGTGCAATGACTGTAACTGATGTAAATATCCTATGGAGCTTGGTATTTCTCCAGTCAGAGAATTACTTCCCAGCTCTATCACCTCTAGATATGGCCAATGTTTCCAACATTCGGGAATCTCTCCAGATAAGTTATTTTTCCCAAGAAGAAGAACTGATAATTCATTTGACATTCCTGCCAAATCCATTGGATCGCATAACAAGCGAGAAATATCTCCAGAAAAGGAATTGTGGGAAAGATCTAAAACTCCTAACGCGGAAGAGATTCGAGGTAATGGACCCGTCAACTTGTTGGAAGCCAAGACAATAGTTGGCCCATTTATGGAGGAAAAAAGCGTATCAGGACCTTCCCCAAAGATTTGGTTATGAGAGAGGTTCAGGTATTCAATAGTAAGAGACAAGTTCCAAAACCAGCTGGGAATTGAATCCGAAATTCCTGTGTCTGATAGGTCCAAAAAAGAGAAGTTCTTCTGTGAAATGAGCCACATTGGAAATTGAGGGCCCAAGTTCCAGGACCTTAATCCCAGATCGTGAATACGAAAGGGAGGAATCCACTCTGGACTAACTCTCAAAGCTAATGAATTTCCAGAACCATACAAGGCACTCAAATTTGTTAGGTTAGCAAAGTGTTCTTCAGATACAACTCCTTCTAAAAGATTCACAGAAATATCAAGCCTGGTTAAATTTGAAAGGGATCCTAAGATTTCAGGAAGAGATCCATTCAATTGGTTATAAGAAAAATCCAAAGTTGTTAACCTTGACAGTTTTCCAAGTGACACAGGAATTGGACCAGAAATCTTATTATTCTGAAGTGAAATTTCAACCAGATTTTTGAACTCTCCAATTTGATCCGGGATATGACCAGTAAATGAATTTACATCCAGATAAAGTGACTTCAGGCTACTCGCAAGGCATCCTGAAAAGCTTTCGAAGACCTCTGAGACTGTCCCGACAAGTTTATTTAATTGCAAACTAACGGTCTCCAAGTTGCAAAGATTTCCCATAAATTTAGGTATTTTCCCTTCCAAAGCATTATCATCCAAGTCAAGCCTAACAAGACTGGCAGAACGGGAAAGGCAATGAGGAATTGTTGAATTGAGCTTGTTTGAAGAAGCAGAAAGGGTTATGAGAGAAGTCAAGCTACAAGAAACGTTCGAAAACGGGCCCAAAAATTCACTTCGTGATAGGTCAAGAGAGACAAGATTTGTCAGGCTAAAAACCCAATCAGGAATAGTAGAATGAAATTGGTTATCGGCGATTTCAAGAATTGCAAGAGATGTAAAATTGACATAAGACAATGAATGAATATGACTAAGTTCGCAGAACGACAAGTGTAGGTTTAACAAAGAAGGAAGCATATTTATTGTCCGCAACCAATGATCGGATGCTTTACTAAGGTTCACATAGTTCATATTTAGATATTCTAGTGAAGAAAGACCAGAAAGCCAGTGAAGGTTCTCAACATATAACCAGGAAGACTTTCCAAGGTTAAGAAGGCGCAAACTTGAGAGATTTCCAAGTTGCTGAGGAACTATTCCCTTAAAGGATGACCCGGACAGATCAAGATATCTTAAGCTTACAAGAGATCCGATGAATTTCGGAATCTGACTTCCCCAAAAATGATTGTTGCTCAAATTTAAGTGACTTAAATGTTTTAAACTGAGCAAAGAAGGACTTATCTTGCCTCTTAAGGAACCATCATTGAGGTTGAGCTCTTTCACATGGCCAGTTATGTTGTCGCAGACTACTCCGTCCCATTTGCAGCAATCCTCTCCATCAAACCAAGACGACAATCTGTCCGAGGGATCCTCAAGATCTCGCTTGAAACTCAAAAGGGCTTTCTTTTCGCTTTCGACACAGCGAAAGCGGGAGTGATCTGTATCGCCGGAGCACAAATTGAAAGGTTCCTCTAGGAAAAATAATGTAACAAGGAAAAGAACTCTAACATGTTTCTTGGACACGGTCATGATGAAGCAATCTGGGTGTGAGGTTTTTGTGCTTGTTTCTAAAACTGCATTTACCATTAATTTTACTTTATAGACCTGCGAGTGGAACTTGGACTATATTTGCGTGCAATTTCTAGTCATACATCTTTCATCATCAGCTTCGTTAGTCTTGCAGAGTCGTCGAAAAGTCGATGACTGAGTTGACTGACCCCGCTTCCTCGTCACCTTCCAAACAGAAAAACAAAACAAAAAACCAGCCATTAATAAACAAATTAATTTAATAATACAAACGCTTAATGTCTAGTGGGATTTTATTAATTTCTTATTATGAATTCTAGAAATATCTATTGTATATGAGTTTTAATATGTAAAAATCTAATACTAATTAAATTAGGGTTGATGGGAATCTAATTTAAGTTAGTATATAATGGTTATTATAAGGGTTGTAATGTTCAAGTCAAATCATAATACGTAATATTTGTTCTCCTCCTCCTTCCCTATTAAGAGACAGAATCCATAGAGTATTTTAGGAACCTAAGGAAATTTAATTGTGGAAAACTATATCATTCTCTAATTTGTCTTCGTGGATTCAAGTAAGCTTCAGATTAATTTTTCTTGATGGTTTAACATGAGATTCTGGATTTGGTGATAATTTATATCAATTAAAATTTGTCTTCAATAAGTGGAATCAGAGTCGCTCATATTAAATTATTGAGAAATATTTTCTCATCTTTTCGTTGATATATGAATTTCGGCCATAAAATATTTTGCCTATGCAGTATTTTCGTTGATACATTCATCACTTAAATATAAATAGTATTGAATTCTGAATTTTTTTTTTTTTTTATGGTGTGTATACGTTGCTTGAAAATTGGGTTCTTTTTAATTGACATTGTTCTCAAGTGGTAGTATATATGTTCATCTTTATAATTGGTTATTTCGTACGTGTGTGTATATGTATATAGTTTAGTCTACTGGCTGAATCGCTTCCATTCTAGCAATTATCATCATCAAAGGTTTTCATAATTTATTTTTTATTATTTTTTTCTCCTTTTTAGGATCGTTTTTATTCTGGATTAAAAAAAAAAAAGTGATGATGGTGGCTGCGCCTACAAGTTTGAAAGAAGAAGTAATTAGGGTTTTTTAAAGTTTTCTGAGTCTATAAGATTAAAAGGGCTCAAAAGAGGTCAGTTGGACTTTAAGCCCATTTTTCTTTGGGCTAATGGTAAAAGATCCAGGGGCTGGTCAAGGATCCGGGTTGGGTTGACCCGACCCAGCCTGACATAGTCAATAACAGATCGTTGACTATTGACCAATTGACTGTTGACTTTGACTGTTAACTTTGACCATTTGGTTTGATTAAATTTTTCTTTTTCTCTTATATTTTACAATAAATTGATTGAAATTATATATTATCAAAATAACTTCTATAATGTAAATTTATTTATTTTGGAATATTAAAACATATATATCTATTATTTATGCGAATAATGACCGACCCAAAAGAAGGTTATTATTATGCCAAATGATAGGCATATATGTGATAATAAATATGTGACGATTGATAGATTTTTTCATGTAAGTAATGAGTCAGTCCAAAGAAAAACTTATCAATTGACAGAATTAATTGTCAATATTTGATTAGAGAGTACCACTTACAATTGATAATTCTATCCAAAGACTAAATGTCAATGTTGTGGTAAGTATCTTGTGTTAGGGCCTGCCATTATGTGAATTGTTTGATCATGTTATGTATCGATTTATTAATTGAGTATTCTTGTTTTGTGACATGATTATTGATTGTGAGCTTGTTATTTTATTTTGTTTTCAATTCAATTACTGCTTCTGCGTCAACAATATCTATCAAAATTAATTCAATTCTCATACTTAATGGCACAAACTTCAAGAATTAGAAAGAGAAAGTTATGATTGTTTTCTGTTGTATGGATCTTAACCTTGCGCTTCGGGAAAAATGGCTTGCACCTCTTAGTGAGACCTCTTAGTGAGAAAAGTTCCACTGATGACAAGGTAAACATAGAGAGGTGAGACCATTTTAATTGTATGAGTCTTATGATCATGAAACGTTCCATTTCGGAAACCTTTACGGGACCTATGTCTGAAGAGATTAATGCTACAAAGTTCATTGAGGAAATATAATAGTGTTTTGCTAAAAACAAAAAGGCTGAAGCAGGTACCCTTTTAGCTAACCTTGTTTCAATAAAATATAAAGGAAAAAGGGAACATAAGGGAGTATATAATGGAGATATCTCATGTCGTTATCAAACTACAGGCACTAAAGTTAGAGTTGTTTGAGGACTTGCTGGTGTACTTAGTTTTGATTTCTCTTTTTGTACAACACAGTTAGTTTAAAGTGAATTATAATACTCAAAAGGACAAATGGACTCTTAATGAGCTCATATCCCATTGTGTGCAAGAAGAGGAAAGGCTGAAACGAGAAAGAACTAAAAGTGCTAACTTAGCATCTGCCTCTAAGGACAAGAAAAGGAAAAGAGGAAAAGAAACTGCAACTGAGACATCACAGCATAAGGTGCGAAAGAAACAGGATGAGGATTTTACCTGTTCCTTTCGCGAGAAAGCTGGTCACAAGAAGAAATAATGTCCCAAGTACGCCAAGTGGCGTGTAAAGTAAAGTATGCTTCTCACTTTGATTTGTTCTAAATTTAATTTAGCTTCTGTACCTAGACACACTTAGTAGATAGATTCTGGTACTACTACTCACATAAATGTGTCTATGCAGGATTGCCTGTGGAGCTGATAGCTAAGTGATGCTAAAATATTCATCTTTGTGGGTGACGGCAAAATAGTTGCAATAGAGGCTATAGGAACTTTATGTTATTGTTAAAGACTGATCATTTTTTGAATTTGAAAGAGACTTAAGTAGTATCGTCTTTTAGATGGAATTTAGTTTGAATTTCTATTTTGGACAAATTCAGTTATTCTTGTTCATTTGGAAATAATAAATTTAGTCTTTTTTCAATATTTGAATCTTATTGGTACCAGTTCTTTATCTTTGCATGATAACCTATATTTGTTAGATACAATTATCTCATTTAATGAAACCTTACATACAAGTTCATGTGGTACAAAACGAAAATTAACCGATAGGGATTCCAGCACACTATGGCATAAGCGTTTAGGCCATATCTCTAGACAGAGAATTCAGATACTGGTGTCTAATGAGATTCTTGATCCCTTTAATTTGACAGATTTCCAAGTCTATATTGAGTGTGTAAAAGGTAAACAGATAAACATATGAAAATTAGGTACCAACAAATGTTCTGATGTCTTAAAATTGATTCATACTAATATTTGCAGACCATTTCCTACAGCTTCTTGGAATAGTCAATAGTATTTTATTATGTTCATAGATGACTATTCAAAATATGAGTACCTATATTTGATTCATAAGAAGTCACAATCCATAGATGTAGTTAAGGCCTTTAAAGTTGAAGTTGAAAATCAACTTGACAAGAAAATGAATACTGTCAAATCTGATCGTGGTGGTTAATATTATGGTAGATGTGATGATTCTAGTGAACAACATCCAAGACATTTCGTGAAATTCCTAAATGCGGTATCATCCCGCAATATACAATGTCAGGTAAACCTAGCATGAATGGTGTTGCTGACAGATAAAACAAAACGTTTAAGAACATGGTAATAAGTATGATTAATTATTCTTCTTTATCAAAATCCCTCTGGGGAAAAACTCTAAAGACTGCAATATATATCCTCAACATCGTTCCAAGCAAAGTAATAACTAAAACCCCTTATGAATTATGGACAATTAAGAAACCTAGTATTAGGTATCTACACATTTAGAGTTGTCCAGCTGAGACAAGGCCTTACAAGTCAAATAAAAAGAGACTAGACTCAAGAGTTATAAGCTGCTCCTTTGTTAGGTACTCTAACACTATTAAGATATTTTTCGAGATAGGAAATCAAAGATTTCTTGAGGAAATTGAATGTGTAGGGGGAGATAAGGTTAGAGACATTGTCTTTGGAAAGGAATTCATTTCTCTTCTTGGTATTGCTATTGATAATAATCAGGCTCATATTCCTGACAACGTTTAAAATGCAAGTCCGAAATATCAAGACAATGTAGAAGAAATGCTTGTGCAAAATGAAGAAATTATACCTGAAGTGCAAACTCAACAACCTCAAGAGGATATGCCATTAAGAAGATCCACTAGAGAAAAGAGAAATGTGATTCCAGATGACTATATTGTTTTTCTCCAAGAACATGAGGTTGATATAGGAGTAGTGAAAAATGATCCAATCAACTTCTATCAAGCCAAAGAAAGTTCTAATTCTAAAAAATGAATACATTCCATGAATGATGAGATGAAATCCACAAGGGCAATGACGTTTGGGATCTCATCGAATTGTTTAAAGGTGCTAAATCCATTGGTTGCAAATAGATATTTAAGACCAAAAGGGATTCAAAAGGTAATGTTAAAAGATATAAATCTCATCTAGTTACCAAGGGTTTCACTCAGAAGTAAGGCATTGATTACAAAGAGAATTTCTCTCCAGTTTCAATGAAAGACTCTTTCAAGTTCATAATGGCACTTATAGCTTATTTCGATTTAAAGCTACATTAGATGGATATAAAAATGTGTTTCTCAATGGTGGCATTAACAAAACGATATATATGGTGTAGCCAAAAAATTTTGTATACGGTGACCCAAAAAAAATGGTCTGCAAACTGAAGAAATCCATCTATTGTCTCAAACAGGCTTCTTGTCAATGGTATTACAAGTTTCATCAAGTCATTATCTCATAGGATTTTAGGTAAATCAGATTAATAATTGTGTATATCATAAGTTCAGTAGGAGTAAGTACATATTCTTGGTGTTATATGTCGATGACATATTGTTTGCTAGCAGTGATATAGGCTTATTGCACGAAACCAAGAGATTTCTGACTAAGAATTTTGAGATGAAAGATCTTGGGGATACCTCTTTTGTATTAGACATACAGATACATTGAGATCGCTTTTGAGGTATCCTTAGATTATAATAAAAGAGCTTTATCGAAAGGGTTCTTGATAGATTCGGTATGAAAGGTTATGCACCAGGGGATACCCTTGTTGCTAAGAGAGACAAGTTTAGTCTCGGTCAGTGCCCTAAGAATGAGTTGGAACATAAAGAAATGCAAAAAATTCCTTATGAGTCAGAGGTAGGAAGTTTTATGTATGCGTCTGGACATTGCGTTCATAGTGGGAATGTTAGGGAGATATTAAAATGACTCAGGGATGGATCATTAGAAAGAAACAAATGAGTTATATGGTATTTGAAAAGAACAAAAGTTCACATGCTTATTCATCGAAGATCACATGCTCATTTATCGGAGATCAGATCATTTAGAGATTGTTGGAATTCTGATTTCGATTTTGCTGGATGCCAAAACAGTAAAAAGTCCATTTCTAAAAAAAAAATTTCAAATCTAATACAAATCCTAATGCAGATATTTTAATTTCGAATATTTTATTTAATGTAAAATTAATTAAAGAGTACATTGTGACAATTCAACAAATCTAGAAGGTAAATTGTGAAAATTATAAATTTAAGGGATAAATTACCAACTAACAAGTTTATAAGGTATTAGTGTTATATACTTAATTTTATGTTAGCGGAGAGTTAAATCATGATTATACATATTAAATAAATAAAAAAATCATCAATTTCCATGTTAAGGACTAAAACTATCAAAAATCAAAAGTTTAAAAATTAATTTAACAAAATCAAATATTTAGAGACTAAAATGAGAGAATGTACGTAATGTAGAAACTAAACGAACAAATTTTTTATTTTATTCACAGAGTTGTTCTTAAAATGGTATTTTAACCCCTTAACTTTAGAAAATTATCTTTTGGCCCTCAAAATTCCCCCAATTTCTTTCCTTCCTTTGCCCTTTCTTCTTTCTCTGGCCGACTACCCTCTCTCTCTCTCTCTCTCTCGACGGACCTTGGCTTCATCACCGAGCTTTCCACTGCGTAGAACGCCAATTTCTGCAGCCGAACTTTTTGGTTCAACGAGAAAGTTCAGAAAATTTCAAGTTTTTGAGGTAGGGTTCTCTCTTAAATCACCTTAATCTGAAAATTTTCGCTACTGAATCGGTGTTTCTTTCTTGATTTCAATTCTAAGTGTGCTAACTCTGTTTTGTGATCCCGGTTTTACACAAAATGAAAAATTCTAAAATCCCCAAATTCTCAGTTCTTAGAAATGAATCAGCCTATTGAGTTTTTGCTTCATGATTTTCTTGTTAAATTTATGCATTAGTTTTGAATCGTGATCCTTTGAAGGCTCTTTTGGAACAATGGTTGTAGCTGGATTTTTGTAGGTTGGAATTGAAATATGTGTTTGATATATGTTCGGTAAAATATCTAATATGGATCGTGTTTCGTTCCTCTTATGTTTCGACTTGAAATAAAAAAGTTCCAGACTTTTAAAATTTGATTTCATGAAAATCTAAAAGCGAGAGAGTGAGATGTAGATTAGGGAGTTTTGAAATTGAGTAGGCAAATTTCCGTCCCCAATTATTGTTCCAGACGGCCATTAACTCTTTCTCACAAACCAGAGAACTTTGATTTTGAACTTCAAATTTGAAGTTAATTCTATTGAGATAGGGCTATAAACTCTGTATAGATTGAGGCGTCTCGGTTTCTTGCCAGAAAGAAGTTGTTTTTGCTTGATAAGTGTGATTTTGATGCTGCAAAATTAGGCTCTGCTCTCTCATGGTGTGTGGAAATGGCAACAATTGAGCCAGCAACAGGTCAGCCCCAGAGGAAATCTGCTGGTACTGCTTCAACCCGTGCTGGGATTCAGAGTTCGGCTCCGTTGTATAAGCGATGGGGTAGAAAGCACCCCTTTATCCGATACGGACTCCCGATGATCTCGCTCACCGTGTTTGGGGCTGTTGGTCTTGCTCATCTCATACAAGGCAGGTTAGTACTTGGTGCTAGTCAGTTAGTTTGTAATTTTAGTACTGATCAGCTGACAATTCATCGAGAGTATGTTCGTTTTCGTTTTGCTGATCAGGTTACGAGTAATGTTGTTTCATTCTTTATCCCGCATTTTTCATGGTTTTATTGAATGTCGCCACCTGCGGTATTAAGAATTTCGTTATTTTGAGATTGTTAACAATGATATGTCAAAAGGTGACCGTTGTATTCGTTTTCATTACTAAAGTGTTGGGATTTTGTAGTTCAGCAAGGATATTGCAAAGGTGAAGGATGATCAGGAATGGGAGATACTGGAGACCAAGAAAGCACTATCGAGAACAGGACCTATTGAAGCCTATAAGCCAAAGAAGATTTCGTTGGAAGAGGAGCTTAAGGTATAAGTTTCTTGCTTATATATTTTCAAATACTATATTCTGATATTTTTAGCGCTCACTTTGCCAATCTCGAATATAGGCTTTGCAAGAGAAGGTTGACATAAACAACTATGAGTATAAGAAAATCCCTCGGCCAAATGATGGCAAGTCAGACTAGTTTTGCACTCTGTATTTGAAGCATAAATCACTGGAAGCATTTTCGGGGGTTTATTTTTTTGATCTTTTAGTCTCGCAACGGCTCCCTAGGCGGGGCTTATGTAGGCAGAAAAAGTATCTGAGCGTTTCACTTTTGCAATTGTGCACTGAGTTAGTTGCTTAATATAGCTACTGATTTACTAAATGATCTCAATAATTCTCACTTTAGCCAAATTAATTTTCCCACTGTAACTGTTGCTCTGAACAGATACTTACATTCCAAGTCATCTTGGGTAACAGATTGTCATTCCTTTAACTCGCGGCTAAAATCATTCTCTGGGGTTTGACGTAAATGAACTAGATTTCCTTAAACCATACTATGCATTCTGCCTCTCCCTTGTTTCGAACTACATTAAGGAGGATAGAGAGGAAAATATAGAGTATGATCGTATTCATCCTCGTCATTGAAGCATACTATGATTGTATTCATCGTCGTCATCGCAGCATACTTGAAGAGTTCAAGTTTGAAAACAGAGTTGAAGTAACATGGAATGAAGAGTTCGAGTTTGAAAACAGAGTTGAAGTAACTTGGAATTAGACCACAGCCGTGGGAAAACCACAAGCTACGAGACTGTTCATCTTGTACTTGCTGTAAAGAGGACTTGCGAGAGCCAAAAACTCAAAAGACAGTTGAGGTTTTTTGCTGCAAGAAAAAAGAGAGAGGTACTACTACGACATTGTGCATAGGAAGTTACGTTGCAGGCTTCCATGTTCCGTTTAATTAGCAGCGTTCACCTTGAACCTTTGATCCGCAAAAATTCGACCATCATGGTTTGCGTTTTGCATCGACAAATTGCTTTGACTAGTCGGTACTTTCATCTTCAAGGGAAAATAATTAATAAATAAAACACAGGCAGTATTCCTTCAATGGAAGTTAAAAGGGTTTGTTTATCCTGTATGGTTTCAGAGAAAACAGGAGAAATTGAGGTGAGACCCAAAGAGGGGGATCAAAATCTTGGGGATGTTCCTACCCTTTCGAACAACAAGTGACATGATGTTGTCATTGACAGGAAACAGTAAACGACAGCATGTTGTTTTATTGGACAATAATGGGACGTTGAGTACGATGGATTATGGATCTCTAAATTTCCGAGGCATAGACACGACAGGGTGCGAAACATGGCTCAACAATCAATCTAATCTATCATCGGTGGTGGTGGTGGCATGGTAGCAAAAGAGGTTCTACTTAAAGCTTTTGCTTTTGTCACGTCAGGGGTTAATGGACTTTATGAACCCTTAGCCAGTAAGCTGTTAAAAGTCTTAGGATAGGATCATTTGTCATCCCATTGATGGTTCTAACCATTACTTTAACACGCTGGATTGGGGGACGTGAAGACACTATTAACTCCCTTTTTCATTTAGGGAAAAAAAAAAAAATTCAATCTCATCTATCTTGAAAATGAAACTATACAAACCTTAGTTGTCATGTCCCCCAAGTTTCATGGCAGGCAGGCAGGCTTGGTCCATCATTTTCACTGTTATTGTCTGTTTGTCACTAAGTCAATAATGTTGCCTTAGATACTAAATAAAATTTAAAAAAAAAAAAAAGCATTCTTTTGATTTTTAGGGTTGATAATTCCTGAATTAACATTGTAATAATTTGATTCTTGAATTTTTTATTTTTTTATTTTTTATTTTTATTTTTTTGACTCTTGGCAACCGTTGAATCATCAAGATGGCATTGTCCCACCATCCCACCCTGCAACGACTATAAAGGATCAATTCGCATTATGAATTTTGGTGCACGGGTGGCACTTGAACCCCTTTTTTCTTTTTTCTTTTTTTTTTCCTTTTTGCACTGGCAGGAGAGTACTCGACTTTTTAAAGGCTTCTTTTTTCTTTTTTTTTCCCTCAACTTTTACGAATTTTACCCATGCGAAATAAACAAACAAAGTAAAAAAATAAAAAATAAAAAATAGAACACGACGGGTGATGGAAATGCCACGTGACATCCCAGGAAAGCAGCTACAAATTTATGCTTTTAATAAATATTAGGTACAAGACCATTTGAGAGAGAATGATAAAAATGAACTAAACTAGCAAAACTTTGTGAAATGAATCAAGAGCAGGGAGATTATACATTCAGGAGATGAGTTCAACCCAACCATTTGTCACAAAATACCATACTTTTTATACCCAATTTCTGAGAAAAAAAAAACCCATTTCTCTTTATGTACACCACCCCCAACACAATTAAAAGGGAAAAAAACAAAAACAAAAAACAAAAAACAAAAAACTTATGTAATATAGAGTAGTGTACCCTTTTCCTTTTCCTTTTTTTTTTTTTCCTTCCCAAAATATATTATCCCTACACAATCTCCATTCCCTTACTCTTTTTATTCATTTACACATTACAAGGCAAAGAGGACCAAAATGAAATCCCAAGAAACCTTCCTCCAACATCTCTTCTTCAAAATGGACTTACAAAAATGAAAAAGCCACCAGAGAAAAATGCCTTTTGACTACTTTTGTGATGACCCCCATATCATTTTACCTGGGCTTTGGTTGTAGGGACAGTAATGGCTGAACCAGCCTCTGAGCCGATGGGCTGCCCAGCAACATAGCCTGGGACCGAGTGAGCATCTCAACCATCGACGGGGTCTGGTACGCCTGAACGAGACTCGAACCATCTGTGGAGTCGCCTCTTGCCGTTGCCCTTTGCCATGAATGTGAACTTAACCCTGAGAGAATGTAAGCCCTCCCAGATGCCTCGTATACATGCCTGCTTGCCATCCTCTCTTGCATTTCTTTGAGCTCAGCATCCAACGCCACACACAGCCTGTCACGGGATTTTGCCGAGACAGTCTCTGACAAGACCTTCCGACAGTTCTCGAGTATTGAGACTGCGCCTGCTAAGTCTCCTTGCTCTGCAACAGCACGTGCCTGCGCCATTGCCTCAGCCGCTTGCAGCCTGTTGCGCTGCCTGTCCACTTCTACCGACACCACTGCTTGTCCTGCTATTTCGGGTCTCTCAATCCTAACTTCCTGGCTTTCCAGTGTTGCCAGTTCTTTTGTTATTGGATCCTTGTACACGCATTTCACCTTGAGTAATGATGTTTTATTGCCAGACTCTGCTGGGACACGAACTGAAACCAGAAAATCTCTCTCCTCATCGGCATACAAGTCCCCAACATCAACAAATCCCGCCCGTCCATCAGCCATCACTCGGCTCGGGTAGCTCCCTGCTTTTAGCGATCTAACCCGAACATTTTGGTTCAAACACTCAACGGATACTTGCAACTCCTGGACCACAACACTCAAAAGCCCTCCAATGCACTGAGCAAATGCATCCTGGATCACAGCTTCGGTCTCTATGAATGAAAAAGTTCCCCCTGAAGTCTCTGAAATTGAGTGCATTGAGCAGGCATCATGGTCTGCACCAAATCCAAAAGCATGGACAGGAATCTGGAACCCTGCATTGTCACCACCGTGGATGGACACGGGGAGGAGCAGTTGGTAATTCGGTTGAGTCTGGTTAGCTCCTGAGCCACTTACGGTGTAGGTGTCCTGTCCATCGGACAGCAATATAATGGAAGACACTGGATTTTTCCCCCTTCGGTCTTCCATTACCTTGGCACCCTTTCTCAGGCCTTCGGCAATGTTGGTCCCACCATTTGCAACTAAAGAGTTGACTGCTTGCAGTGCCTGCTGCCGCCCTGCATCAGTCATTCGACAGAGAGGAAAGAGGCGACGTGCTGTCGATGAGAAGGCGATGACTGAAAGTCTGTCGTTGGAGCCAAGATTCTGTATCACAAACCCCATTGCCCGTTTTAGCAATGCCAATTTTGTTCCCGCCATACTACCACTGATGTCGAGCACCGTGACGAGGTCTACAGGAGCACGGGGAGTTTGACAGAGTTGTTGCAGGCTAGCATGGTTTCTGCTGGGATTTTGTCTCTTGATTGCCCCAGCAGCTTTTAAATGGACTAAAACGGTGAAATCATTGTAGGCATTGGACCGCGGAGCAGCTGAGACTTCTGGGTATGTTTTGATCTCAATTGTTCTGGGGGGAATATTATCTGCAGCGTCTTTATTGCCGGTGTTTCTCTCAGAGAAAGCAGGTTGGTCACCCAAAGATTCGTCATCATCAAATATGCCTGGCTCAGGAGCCTGGCATAGAGGAACAACATGCCTCCGATTCAAGTCTCGTCGAGGAGAAGGTAGTCTGCGGACCACAGTCATCACGGCATCATTTTGAGGCCAACCCACCGGACCAATCACCGCTCTCCCGGGGGGAGGATCAAGAGTCGGACCTTGAACAGGAATCTCTTTCCATTTTGCTCTACAAACCGGACAAATCTGGTTGCCGTGCTTCACATTCGAGGTGATGCAGTGGAAATGGAAAGAATGCGAACATTCTGCCGTGAAAATGGCGTGGCCGCCTCCTTGTTTCATTTTGGTCAAGCATATGGAGCACGTCTGCTGAAAATAGCATAAGAAAGAACATCATTATCAGAAACAACTGCATCTACATACGCACATATGCATACAAAATCTAATCCGATATCACGAATTTAAAATTGTTTAGTAACATCTTAATTAATCAAACTTTCAAATCTCTGTCCTCTAGATAAGAAAATATGCTGATATCAAAGTGGGCAGGCATGAATTATGAGTCAGAAACGTACACAATGTTTTTCTTATTACCTTAAATGTAACAAACAAAAACAAAGATAAAAAAAAGAAAAGACATAAAAGAAGCAGATTGAAGAAGATGGTCAACCTACCGGCAACTTGTAATTGGAGGGGACCATCAAAGTGAGTGACAATAAAACCAAAGGCAAAGTAGTAAATTTTTTTTTTTTTTTTTTTGGGTAACCAATTTGAGAAAGCCCAAAACAATAAATTCTTTCAAGTCTTTAGTGGTTGTGCACGCACACTGCTATGAAAAAAGATGAGCCTTGCTATTGGGTAGGCCAAAAAGTACAATTATCAAATACCGACAAAAATTCAAAGGGTTTTAGATCTAGTTTAGTAAGCTCAAAAAAAAAAAAAAAAAAAAGGTCAAAGTTAGGTACCCAACAAATAGAGGGCATAATGGGAAACAAGAAAAACTATTTTAAAAAAAAACCTTACTTTTGCCGGATGGTCATGGACCAGAAAAATAATAATAACAACAACAAATTAAAAAAAATAACAAAATCAAAAGACAACACCAACAATAATTAGGTAGTTTTTACGGTATCTCTAGCTTAAGCTTAAGTTTTGTTTGGTATTGGGGTTTGAAATGAAAATTTTAAATTAAAATTAGTCAATTTTTTTAAAAATTGGTTATAATTTTTGTTGACTTTTCAAAAAAAGATAAAAACTGATATGAAAACTTTAAATTCAAACCTAAAAGTCCAACAGAAACTAATTTTATACTACCAGTAGGAACTGTTGTCTAACTGTTGGAATAATTTTTTATCTATGACTGTTCGTGTGAAAAATTTACAATGCACGACACAAAAATACTTCAGTTATAGATCCTAGTTATAGATCATACCGTTAACAAGCTAATTTAATGACTAAAATTATATTTTTTACAAGATAGAGCAAAGAAAAGAAATCACCTAAGAAAATTCCCTTCCCAACAATTATTTCTGTTGATAGTTTTCCCAATAATAATTGTATACGAATAAAAATGATAAATACTAATAAAAGAAAATAATAATAAGGTTGAAAATTTTTAACAAGAAGAACTATAATGATAGAAAATGAAGTAATGCTTTTGGGGAAAAAAAAAAAAAAAAAAAAGCATCAACCAAGAAAAAGGAAATCACAAGTTGCTCTATTATGCCATAACTTTCACTTTCTTTCTACTTGTTTGATGAAATTCAATGGCAGAACACTAGCCGTATCAGAACGAGGCCAGCAAATGAACAAACCAGATATGACTTTCCTTTTTTTCTTCCCCTTTTTTTCCCTTTCATTTTTCCCCTCCAAGGGAAAGATGAAAAGGAAAATGGGTACAAAAAAAAAAAAAAAAAAAAAAGAACTAGTTGTCCTCTTTCACTACCAAGGCATCAAAAAGATCGTCTTGAAAGGGACTTGTGCATTAAATCCATCACCCCATAAAAATACATTACAATAAATATCATTGGATCCTTGATATTTGCTAAATCATGTCATCATTACAAATCCTAATTCTAAATTAATTAATTTAAAAAAAAATACGTGAAAAAAATATATGTATATATATAAATTTGTAAATATATATAACCAATAGTATAGACGTAGGATTCACTAGTGTCAACCGAATTAAAGCACATATCTGGTAGTGAACATTTATGCAAAATTTCATCCAAATGCAACTGAGATTAACAGATGAAATCAAATGATTTTCAATAAAGTGAAAACATATTAAAGAGCTTATTTCTTGTCCATGTCATTTGATTCCAAAACATCATAAATCATTGGTTAACAACAGTATGGGGAAAAAAAAAAAAAAAAAAACCCTTTTAGAAATATCAAGCATCCCCTTGACTAAGCTGAGCTGAAATTGTCGATTTGGTCAAGAGATGAAAACACCCAGAACTAGATTTTCTCAGCTTCCAAACAAAACATAGCTAAGCAAAAACAAAACCCAAAAAAGAAAAACGAACCTTGGAGGATTTGCTGAAACTCTTGGAGAGCTTGAAGGCGTGGGAAGAGGGGGTGGGGGTATTGGGCCGGGACGAGGTGAGGGCCCAGTGGGCCGCCGGCGAGAGGAGGGCGGCGTCCGACAGTCGCTCCGACGAGGAAGAAGGCGGCGACGAGGACGACGTCAAGTTTTCCTCGTTCTCTCTCGTCCTCGGAACGTACAAACACAGATTCATCCCCAGAGCCACCTTCGCTTTTCTCCATTTGCTTCCCATTTCTTCTTCTTCTTCTTCTTCTTCTTCTTCTTCTTCTTTCTTCCTTAAAAAACAAAAAGAGAGAGAAAAAAGAGCAAACAAAAACCCCGAGTCCAAAAACGAAAAGAAATCAAAACCAGAGCAAAAAATTTGCAGAACCCAGATCTCAAAAGCGCCCAAACTCAGCTGGGTCGTTTTCCTTTTTCCTTTTTTTTTTTTTTCCTTTTTCTTTCTCTTGCAACGAGAGAGTACAGAGAGAGAGAGAGAGAGAGAGAGAGAGAGAGATAATGGGCTTTGAGAAAAGTCTGAAGCTGGACACGAAAACCAAGACACGGAGAGAGAGAGGCTTTAATGGAGGAAGGAGAGAGAGAGGGAGACGAGTGGTTGTTGAGAAAGGCTAAACGTGAAAAGCGAAGGACTGGGTCTTATGAGACGAAGTTTGAGACTTATACAAGTCGTCTCTTTCTTGTTGGTGCCCTCTTGTCCATGGCCGCCATGGGAGAAATAGCGAGAGAGAGAGAGAGAGAGAGAGAGAGAGGTTTTAGCTTAAGCTTTTACTTGAGCGTTGTTGGGTTATTGAGGATTTTGTTTTGACCTTTTTTTATTTTTTGTTGTTGGTGTTGATGAATGAAAGAGGTAAAAAAAAAAAAAAAAAAGGACGCACGTAAAAAAGCACGTTTTGGTTGAATAATGAAAAAAAAAAAAAAAAAAAAAGTAGCTACTTTCTTCGCTTTATATTCCTCTTATCCTTTAAACTTCCTTTCTTACCCTTGGACTTCTTATATATTTTCACTGAAGGGACTGTTATTGTCCGTTTGGTGAATGAGTTGACTTTGAGATAAGATAAAATTTTTAAGTTTAAGTTGAGTAGACTTTTTAAAAACTAATTATAAACTTTATTGATTTTTCAAAAAAAGATAAAAATTGATATTAAAAAGTATAATTCAATTTGAGTGAAACTGATTCACCAAACAAAGTCGTATTTTCACTATATCTATGCAATTAAGGCGTCGTTTGGTGAAACGGTTTAAATTGAAATTTTTAAGTTTGAGTTGGTTGACTTTTTAAAAACTAGTTATAATTTTTGTTGACTTTTCAGAAAAAGATAAAAACTGAAATGAAAATTTTGAGTTTAAGATGTAATACCAAACGGAGCATAAAAAATCCCCAAAACTATAATATTATAAATTCACAAAACAAAAAAAAATCAATTAGAAAGATATGCATTTTTTTTCCCCCAATCTCTCTCCAAACATATTAAGTAAAGCATAAGGTAATTGTCAAATGAAACAAAATCAGATGTATTTATGCTAACCAGCTTCACGATTTACACTGTCTTGTATATATGATTGTTGATTAAGCCATTAATGCTACAAAAAAATAGTTGGGAAATGACAATATGCTGTACCATTCAAAAGAAAATACAGATATATTTTAATAATAATTTCATATTTAATTTTATTATTTATTATAAAATATAGAGTTGAAATTCTTGATATTCTCACGTTTAAAAAAAAATCCTAAAGTAATAAATTAAAACTGTTTGAAAGGGTTTTACGACAAATTAAAGTACTGCAGCGACTCTACTATTGCAGTTTTGCAGCTTTAAAGTACTGCCCCAAATTAAATGTAGTTTTGCAGCTTTAAATTTGTCAATTCTCCTGCAAATCTTAGCCATTGCTCCCCTAGCGAAACTGTGAAAGTAAGAGAAATACTAACAAAAAAATTTAATTGAGAAATTCTAATAAAAAATTTAATTTCCTTATAATTATTATCTTTATTACTTTTTCAAGTAAAAATTTAGGGTATATTTGGTAAAACAGTTTCAGTTAAAATTTTTAAATTTTAGTTTGTTGATTTTTTAAAAATTAGACATAATAATTTTTATTGAATTTTCAGAAAAAGATAAAAACTGATATGAAAAATTTGAGTTTAAGATAGTTTGCCAAACGGAGGCTTATTGTTATATTACTGCCTCCAAGAGTATTAAATTTGGGAGAAGTTGTAGTAACGCCTTATTTATATAGCGTCTCGATAGAGTTTATTTTGAAACTGTTAAGATGTAATCGAACAGCTAAAATGTTGTTTCTGTATAATAATTATAATGCATCTTACCTCGTATTAGTATAGACTAATAAATGAAAAAATAATTAAAAAAAGAAATTATCAAAAAAAAAAAAACTAACATCGTTTTCAGTTGATGGCATCGGGGGGAGGGGGATGTCATCAATTCCTGGGCAGGTGGGGGCATTGGGGGGCTAGTCACTGGTTTTTGGGCCAACGGCCGATAAGGGGAAGGGCACCGAGGAGAAGGGGGAGCTTGTTGCCAACATCAGGAGTGGGGGGCGTGGCGCAGATTTGGTTGAGGGAGGGGTTTGTCATTGTCGTGGGGGAGCGCATGCAGATCTGGCATTTAGATGGAGGGACTGGGTCAAAGCAAGGGGGAAGGTTCGTCGGAAGTGTCAGGGGAGGGGGATGAGTGGGCTCGTTGCCAATGTTAGGGAAGGGCCTCTTCGTCAGTGTTAGGGTGGGCGGCACAGATTTGGTTGGGGGAAAGGGGTCTGTCGTCGGCATCGGGGAGGGCAGTGCCTACCACCCACCAAATGTTAGTTTTTTTGATAATTTTTTGATAATTTTTTAATTTAGTAATCTATATTAATATGAGATAAGGTGTATTATAATTATAATACATAAACAACATTTCAACATTTTCATTATTTTTTAATGGTTTAAATATGAACTATATCAATATGATATATAAATGAGGTTCTATCATGGCTTCTCTTATTAAATTTTATAATTTCCTTATTTAAAAAAAAAAGAGTACTAAATTTTATATTTATGTCTTTTTTTTTTTTTAATAAAGAACTTGTATTTATGTCTTTTAGTGTGCCATGGAAACTGAAAATTAGATGCTAGAACCTTCTCTGCAGCCTAAGTGTTTGGATGGTGGTATGATTCTTCCCCTAGGTCAGAGGTTCTAGGGTTGCAGAGAATTGGGGAAAAATAAGAATAATAATTATAATAATGATAAATAATTAGATACCAATTTTACCTCTATTAATGTCTATCGAAAATTACTCATTGAATAGTCCTTAAATATTGTCTCCCAATTTTGTAAAATTCAAGAAGTATTTCTCATTTTATGTTTTTCGACAATCTAAATCATCCCTTGTATTTTGAAAGAATTAAAAAATACCCTTTAATCAGTTAAAGTTTTTGAAATATCAAAAAAAAAAAAAGTCCTTAATGAGTAATATTAAATATCATTTAACGCATTAATTATAAAAAATTAAAACTAAAAAAAATCTGAAAAAAAAAAAAAAAAAAAAACTGGATCTCTCGCCCGACCACTCATACACAAAAAGGGGAGGAGGGATCCGATGTGTAGCAGAGGTTGTTAGCAAAGTGCTGCTTGATTCTTCTTTATTATGGTAACCGAGTTGCTTAAAAAAAGAGGGGAGAAGAAGAGGTTTTTTTTTTTTTTTTTAAAGAAAAAAAAAAATTTTTTTTTTTCATTTTAGAGCTTATTTAATGATTTTTTGTTTTTGTTTTTTTCTCTGATTTAACTTCTACTTCATTAATATTAAAGATAATCCTTAAGCGTTAATTATTATAGGTAATTTTTTTTGAATAATTATTATAGGTAATTATTATAGGTACTTTTTATATATATATTTTTTTGAATAATTTGACCAATTAAACTGTTATTCTTAACTCTTTTCAAAAACTTAGTTGATCATTTTAAGATGGTTTAAAAACTCTTCAAAAAAGTCTCATATCCGATAATGTGTAGTATCCGATAACGTGAATTTCAGTTATTAGAAATATGAATTTATATAAAAGAAAATATAATTAAAGCGAATACATCATCAATTACAATCTGATACCGAATAAGAGACCAATCCTAAAAACTTAATATACTTTTTTATTATAAAAATACAGATAAAAACACCGTATTGAGCAAAAACTCATGTCATCCTTTTTAGGTTTTTTCATAGCATGTCTTAATTTCAAGAAAAATCGTATATATTTTATAAAGTAGAGGGTATTATTATAATCCCCTATTAATATTGTTCGAATCTTTGCAGCACTCATTTAATTTTATATTTTCAAGTGCCTAAATTATGCACACATTCACATACTCTATAACAATTGTAGGGGATGATTCTTAACTCTCTCTCTCTCTCTAATTATTTATGCCTAGTATTATGTAGTTTCCCTCTAAAGCCGCACATGAGTAACAATTCAACTTTTAATTATAATGTATTTTACAATTTGAGATGATATATATGTTTTTTTTTTTTAATTTGGAAAGAGACGGTGAAAAAACAAATATATGTGGCCGGTGATCAAATATCTCTCATCATCTTCTAAAACATATCTTTGACTAACAAAATAATGCTAATCATGCTTTGTTCAGTGGATTACATCCGTATCCACATGCCATTGCACACATATTATATATATATATATATATATATCTATATACACACACTTCTTATATGTTTCAATTATTTTCATCCATACTCGCTTAACTTTAGATTTATTTTCATTTACCCTCTTAAACTTTAAAAGCTCTCATTTTACCTCTTAGTATTGAATATTTTTCATTTATCCCTTTAACTTGATTTTTAATTTAAAACAGAAAAATAAAGAGAATTAGTCTTATTAAATCCATTATGTTAGGATTTTTGTTAAAAATAAATATAAAAAAATAACTACAATTAACCTATTTTTTTCATATGCTTTTTATTGAATTCTAAAAAATCAGGTTAAGTGAGACCAATTCAAAATTTATATCATAAATTAAAGTTTTTAAAATTTAGAAGATGAAGTGAGAACAATACAAAAATTTATTAATATTAATGAAAACAACCCTATATATGTTTTTATATATATATATATATAACATGAATGTCTTGGCCCCTCCATGCATGATCATCATCACGATTCATGATGAATCATTGTTGGGCATGGAGTCAAATGGTGGGATTTTCCAAATGATGTTAAATTGCCATCTATCCTAAAAATATATTATTTCTTTTTTCTTTTTTCTCTTTTATTTTTTTAATTTTAAAAATGGGCACATGAGATGATGATAAGTATTGCCACACGTGCGCATCATCACAACAGTCGTTTTGTGGTTCCCATGTCAACCCCTGTAGTGATGTCAAATGAGTTGGATTTGCCTTTTGTTTTCTCTTTTGTAGTTTTCACTGCTTTTCCCAACCTTTGACTTTTTAGGACAAGCATAATAAAAAATAAATACATAAATAAATACACGAATTCTTTAGAATCTCAATTATATTTTTAGGATTCGTATTTAAGTTAGTTTATTGGTTGTGGAAAATACATTTTTGAGGTTGCCGATTCGATTTTTTTTTTTTTTTTTTTTTTTTTTTAAGGAAATCTCTCAAAGACAAGTTTCTTGAAGTACTATTCTTCAAAAGAATATTCTATTCCCTTTTCCTTCAATCTTTACGGATTTGTTAAAAATATATATAACATCATATCCCCTTTTTCCATGCTTAAGATAAATATTGGAATTTATTGTTTCATTTTTTTATTAAACCTTATCAATGACGGTGATGTCTTTACCATCCAGATTTATAATTTGTTACGTCTTGATTGTTTGTTTGTTACACTAAACTTATGTTTATGAGAATGGGTGGTGGCTTTCATGTTATAAGATCATAGCTTTCAATCAATCGAAAATTTTCATTTATTGTAAAAATTTATTAAGAAAAAGTCTTGTACATACTCGATATTGGTGTACCGAGATATTTTCTTATTTTTGGACCTCAAGTATACACTTTTTCACTCTGTGCGTCAACAGATTTTACTAACGTAATCGGTCTCATTGAGGATTGTGTCCATTGAATAATGGGATCATCACATGATCTTGTTTGACTTATACTATCTTATTTGTGTGACTGATATTCTCCTTTTCAAAAATAAAAATAAAAATAAAAAACAAACAAATAAATAAATAAATAAAATCCTTCTCTAGTAAATTCATTTTGGCTCTGCTAAAGTTAAGAAATTGATCTTCTTTTGTTACATTGGTCAGTTTTTCCAGTCTTTCTTTTCTTCTTTTTAATTAAAAAATGCACTATGATGAGTTTGAGCATTGAAAGATAAACTTTGTTGGGTAATAATCAAAAAAACGCATTGAACCATTCTACATTTATATTATATTATATAAAAAAAAATGTTGAACTTTCCTAGGACCATATATTAAAAAATTTATTGAACTTGACACCTAAAATGATTATTAGTAATGAGATCAATTTTACTTTTGTTAAAAAAAGTTCTTCACCTTTAGTCTTAATGATCTTGGCGCTCTCATGATCTTCTTTTATAATTTAGGTCTCATTTGACAATTTAACTTAAATTGTACTTTTTCAAATCAGTTTTTGTTTTTTCTGAAAAAGATTGTCTTTTTCTGAAAATTTTTTTATCTTTTATGAAAAGTCAATAAAAATTTTTAACTCAAACTGTACTTTTTTAGCTCAAATTCATCACCAAACGGACCCTTACTAATAAATAACTTGGCTTCTTATGGGTTTTTTTTTTTTTTTTTTTCAAATTTCTGTCTAGTACAACACAAAATCCTTGATCCGTGAACCAAACCCATGTGACAATGAAATTGACAATTCAATGCTCAAAAACTTAGCTCTTGTGAAATTTCAACAAAAAACCCAATTTAAAAATTTTTTGATTGGTTTGTCCAAAAACCACCATGTCAATTATGAACTTGGTTCATGCTTCAATTTATTAATGCAAAAATGTTCTTGAAAGTTCCTCCATAGAAAGTTACAACATTGGGTGCGTATACTCTTCTCGAACATTTAACTATTGACTTTGACTGAGTTGTAATTTTGTCTTAAATTGACCTTTTCTTTTTGAACTCCCATGATTTGCATTTATGAATACTCTTCAACACTATTTTTGGCAACATTCATCAAGCAAGTCTTTTTATAGTATTTTTCCTGGAAAATCAATAAATGAGTGGAAGTTGGGGACTTTAACGACCATTAACATGCCCTCACGGTAGTGTGTATGTTTTTCCAGCATTTTGAAATTAACATAATAAGACACAGATTTAACAGTTTTTCAATATGACTTTATTGGTAAATGATTTGACTATTTTCATGATCTGATATGTCCACTTAAATATTGGTGTCAGTTTCATTTTGTGTTATTAACTTTGTTATTTTGTCTCCTAAATTTTAATTTAATCTTAATAAACTTCTTTTATGGAGAAAGAGCAAAATCTCATTTTTGAATAGCAGTAATAATAATTTATAGCATAAAAATTTGAACATAGTAATAATTAGCATATTATCAAATTTATGACCACACAGAATTAAAAAAAAAAAAAAAAACCTTCCCTCTCTCTCTAACATGAAACTATGCATATAAATTTATTATTAACAATTAACTGTAAGTATCCGTTTGCCTCATCATCTTAATTTCAACCAATTTGTACTTTTTTTGTCTTTTTCCTAAAAAAATTTTATCTTTTTCTCAAAAAGTTTTTTGTCTTTTCTGAAAATTCAAAAAAATTTACTATTACAACTAAAATATTTCAACTCAAACTAATGAACCAAATGGACCTAAATCTGTTATTCTCTAGAAAATCCAAAGAAATCTATGGATTTACTAGAAAATAAGTTATAATTTATCATCTTTTAAAAAACCTGTTATAAACTTCAAAAGTTCCTATAAAATATATTATTTATTGCAATTTTCCTTTCTTGTTTTAGAATATTTATTGAAAACATACAGAGAAAATAAAATTAAGTATGGTTATGTGATATTTTATTTATTTTTAATAAAATTTTAATATAAAGAATTAATAAGACCAATTTGATTTTTTATTTTTACTTTTTTTTTTCTATATATCTTTAACCAAAGCTCTAGTAAGGCTGATTAAGTTGGACTTACTTGAAATTCAAAAGATAAAGAAAGAATTTTTAAAGTTCAATAGACAGCATAAATGTTTTTAAAATTGAAGGACAGAAGAAACCAATAATTAACTTCTTCTTCTTCTTCTTCTTCTTTTTTATTTTTTTAAGAGAGAAAAAGGAAGCCAATAATGTCAAACGCACCACAAAAAGATCTGGCAAGAGGACTGTGGCTAATAAAGACGTTACACTGGTGGACTAGCAAAAAAGAAAAAAGAAATATCAATTATTTTATGAGGAGATTATTAATTTGTCAACTAGGAATAAAAATGGAGTTTGGAAACGTTTCTTTGGTACCACTAATTCCAGAAAGAGAGGGGGCAAAAAAAAAAAAAACATGCAGTATTTGGGTCTTCGGTAACAGGACATATCTCGAGAAATAAAGCAAGGATTCTAGACGATTTTTATGCTTCAAAATGGACCATTAAACCATTATAGGTGCCTTTCAAGAAAAAATAAAAGAAGAAGAAGAAGAAGAAAGGAAAAAAAATTAAATTAAATTAAATTAAAGAACCATCCATACATGGGATGACCAATAGAAGTCAATGTGTTGAAGTTGGGTGTCCAATATTCCAATCCATTATTTTAGAATATTATATAGGCATTTATATCTGTATATACATAACAATTATATATATATAGATAAGATGTTGTTCGATTTCTTCATAAAATGATATTTATAACTTTTTTGTGAAATATTTAATAATAAGATAATTTCAATGTAATATTTAACGGTGATATTTATATTTAGATCAATATCTAAATAATATAATATTATAAGATTCTAAATAAAAAATTAGGATCGTCGTATGTATCTGTATATATATTGTTAAGTATATATGTAAGTTGGTTCTCTATGAGACAAGAACCTTTTCCCAATCTGTACGTATTATTCAGTGGCAAATTGAGAGAGAGAGAGTGGAGAAGATTTTGAAGTTTGAAATTTTGTTGGGGAACCTTCAATGGTGGAAAATTTCCCATCCCATTTCAAATGTTTGGTATTGGTGCCTTTTTGGGCATCACAAAATCTTTTTTTTTTTTTTTTTTTCCTTTTACTTTGTACATATTGTATTCCCTCTCTCTCCTCGTTCTCTCTCTCTCTAAATGTGAGGAATCTTTTGGGCTTTTGACACCTCATTATCTTTTTTTTTTTTCACTTCAAGTTGGGGAGTGCAGCTTCCTCTGATGCACAATGAGCAAAGAAACACAAAAACATGCAAAGACAGTATTTAGATGAGTGAGAAACTTTTTGCATGATATATATAGACATATATATATATATATATCTGTATATATATCCTCTTTCTAGTGATGTTTGAGTGGAGTTCCTATTCCCACTTACTTTACTATATCGCGTTAAAAAGACAACCTTTTAAAAGAAAGGAAAGAGAAAATAATAAAGGGGGGAAAAAAAGAGGACAATTTTATTTATTTATTTTTAGTTTTTTAGAGTGCAAAAGTTATTCCTCTCCCCCCACAAAAGAACATCAACAAGGAACCAAGAAAGTGAACCCCTTTTCATTTCACCCCTACTTTTGAGAGCACACATGCCTCACACAACTTGAATGTGTGTGTGTATATATGTATGTGTGTGCTATATATATATATATATATATTTAGAGAGAGAGAGAGTAGTGAAATGTAATGAAGGGGGGGTTTCGTAGAGAGAATGAGTGGAGATCCATTAACAAAGAATCCTCATAAAAACAAACCCTTTTGTGGGGAGGGGATATGATTCCCTTTACTATAGCTCTTAAAATTTGCCAGACTTTCTGGGGAAAGTCAACGAGAAAGCTGATGATCCACACACACACAAACCCCCCCCCCCCCCTTTTTTTTTATAAATTAATAACCGATGGAATCCATTCCCCCTCTCTTATGGTGCTTCCCACTAGGGAAGTGATTAAGAGCAATGGCACACACACACACATCTATGTATATATATATATATATATATATATATTTGTCTTTCACTTGAAAATCATCACTCATACACACCAATATCATGCACATCATTACTGCCCAAAAACCACTATCAGTGTGTAACAAAAATGTCATACTTGTGGCTGTAAACTTAGCCTAACGATAAATTCGCAGGGCACTAATTTTAGACAGAAATTTTCAATTGTTTTTTTTTTTTTTGGGTCTTTTTGTTTAGAAGTAAACTAATTTAACTATTTATATCTCCAAATTTTTAAAATTTTTTTTAAATAAAACTTTAAAAGTCTAGAACTTTTTTACTTCAAGTCAAAATGATATGACTTTTCAATAAAAATTACTATTGACATGTATTTTTTTAATATTTAAACAGTGGCAACAAAATCCATAAGGTAAAGGGTAGTATGATCTGCTAGCTAAAACCAATTTCAGTTCAAGAAAAAAAAAAAAAAATCAATTTCGGCTCATGAGATTTAGTACATGTGGTTAAATGCATCTAGGTGATCAAAATAAACCAAAATGGGACCTACAAACTCTGGTGTTTTATATTCCTATAATGCGAAAGAATATAAACTAAAATACTTAAAAAACCATGGGGAGGATTTTGGAACCCTCAAAACATTATCTTAAAAACATTATCCTAAAAACTAGGGTGTCTAATCGCACATAGTTTATCGCCTTCTAAATGGGGCACAATTTAAAGATATGCTAATGATTTACCTTAAGAAATATATATATATATATATATATATATAGCTTAGAGAACTATTCTTTAATTTAGTATTAGTGGAGAGATGTAAATCATGTCACAAAATATAAAATAATGCAAAAGTTAGAACATTAATAATTATGAGCAAGAGTTGCATAGCGTCACTATTTGAGATATATAAATAATATTACTATACTTCATACTAGGGCATGATTTTTCCCTATCGTGTCTCATTGATATAATATATTTTTAATTCTTGGATTAAATTTTAATGATTGATTGACACCTTTATTTTGTAGGATATATATTTTTTAAATATGAATTATAAATCTGATCGTTAAAATTCTAATCTAATAGTGAAAAAAATATTTACTCTACTGATAGAATAACATAGTGTGTCTTATCATAAAATATCTTAATATTCATGATTTCTAGTTAATATGAAACATGATAAGAACGTCAACTTTAATCTCAACTTTTGATTATCAATCTGTATAATATGTAAGTTATTTAAAGGTATTTAAAGAATTATCCTATCAATTAATTGTATATATCATTAAAAAAATATAATTAATTATCTCATGAATTGATACTCAAAAGTTGATATTATAATATTACATGGGGTTTGGGAATGTGAACCGATGCATATGCCCCACTAATACAAAGAAAACAACAAAGGGTAAGCAGCTTTCCTCAATGATGATGTCACATGTATTGATCATGATCAACAACAACAAAGGTCAAACCTAATCCATACACATATGCATTCATCGGGGTCCATATGCTTAACATCATGTCCAAATATTGCTTATGTGCTAGTCCCTTTCCACCACTTTTTTTTTTCCCCTTAATTTTCTTTTCTTTCCTTTTCTTTTCTAGGATGATTGCTTCTATTGAATATATATCTGTGTTCCTTGCACATATGCCCCATGTAACATGTTCGAACGTATGTTTATATTATATATATGTATATATCATATAAGTATACTATTTATGTGTGTGTGAATGTTAGGTTTATGTTTCTTCAAGGATTTCTTTAATTAGTTTATAAATCTGTTCCCTCATATGTCTTGCAAGTTGCAACCTTGGTCGGGCTGGTCATTATTGGGCAAGTTAAAGGGTTAACTTATATGCTAAAAAGTCATAAATTTGACATTTTTTTATATTTATACTCATCATAATATTAAAGTTGATAAATTTTTCATTTTATATAACATTAAAATGATCAACTTTAACGTTAGAGTGGGCAACATTATAAAGTGATTACTGGTTACTAAGATCAGTGGATCATTAAATATGAGAAACAACATTTTTACAAAATTAATTGAAGTAAATAATAAGATTTTAAATTATTTGAAGTACATAATATATTTATTAGGTAAATAAATAAATTTACTAGATAATTAAAAAATACATATTTACAAAAGATAAATAAATAATTCATGTGATAAATTTACTAATTAGTGTTATTTATTCTAAATAGTTTCAGAACTTATTATTTACTTGAATTATTTAATGTAAAAACACTATTTACCTCTTTATCCCATTAACTAGCTAAGTGGAAATGGGCTAGAGATCCACCTTAATTGACTTGGATTGGAGAAAAGCCATGTCATGCCATATCACTATGTTTAAGATATCTATTAGTAACTGCCAATGATACAAATATGTAACTGTCGGTATCCGTCATCGACGGTGACCGGGCGGTAACCGACCAATAACCAGCATGATACTGGAAGGCTTAAAGTCACTGACCAGTACGTAACTACCGTGATACCTACCGATAGCTGCTGACATTCACAGTCATTCGGCCGGTTATAGGCCAGTGATTGTAGGTAATCCACAATGATACTTTGCAGTCATCGATCGATTAACTGCATGCATCCAATTTTCCCTACATACCATTCATTGGTTATTTGCATCCTGAAATCATCCGGGTCGAAAATATGGTTTTCAAATCAAGTTCCGTGCTATCAAAGGGAGTGACGATGTCATTTGCAAAAATATACATTTTACCTTAGGGTTTTCTTTGGAATTTGGTTTTATATCTTCTCCTTTATCCCCCTTTTGTCTTTCACCCAGTCCACAACGTAAATTTATTATAATTATCGATTCAAATTATAATTAGGCAACGGAAAACTTGCAGGGAATCCAAAACTATGTGGTCGAACCAGAACACAGCTATGACTTTAATAGTTGATTGAAATACGCACACACACACACACACACACACACATATATATGTATATTTCCTTTCCAAAATAAAATTTACATGTACATCTTTCTATTGTAATAACGAAACAATACGAGCCTATATATAAAAATTTCTCTTCCTCTTCTCTTTCAATTCTTGATTTGTAGTTTAGTTAGTAATTCAGATGAGATGAAGATCCTCTGCTGGTTGAAGTTACTAAATCTATAGAAAATTTGAACTCTATAACTTATAATAGAGATAGGTATAGAATTATCGTTTGTACTGCTTTTAATCAAGCCATTTTCCAACTTAGCTCCACATGTATTTTCCCATTTTTCGAGTCGATTAGATGGTACTCCTGGTTGAGGCGTCCATTGTTCACAACATCTCCGAGATTGATTTCAACGAATCCCAATGATTCCTACATGAAAAAAGAAACGCAAAATTTCGACACATTATTGTATCTACGTCGGAAAAAATGAGGCAGTGATCATATTAAAAAAACCGAAAACTTTGAGAGGATATATACCTTTGACCTAAGATGAATGCCTGTCCTTTTGCTGAGAACCTCAATGTAGATCTTCTCATGCAAAGGAGGCTCCTCAAGCATGTATTGGAATTCTTCGTTCCAAATCGGATCGCGAGTTTTCTTTATCATCTGATGAGAACATCTTGGACATAAGTGAAACAAAATTCTTGCATAGACTGCAACTATCAGAAAAAAAAAATGTTTGTTTACCTTTGTCTTTCTTTTTTCTCCTCGAAAGCGAATCAACGCATAAGGATTGCTGTGATGCTCCCCTTCTACATCCTCAGCTGCCTGGATCATTACCAAGAGTAAACCGGCGCCTCCCAAGGCACCTTCATCTGGCGACCTACTTCCCTCGCATTCCTTGCTTTCAAATCCATTCCCATTTCCATTCGACTTGAAGCTGTCTGGTTTGAAGTGAACATAAGTCAGCTCCACCACAAGCTTCCCTCGTCGCTTCTTGTTTTGAGGATCGTTGATATTCGTGTTCTTGACCAGATCCAACGTGAATTCCTTCGTCTCGTTTGGTGTCAGTAGCTTTAGAGGAACTAACTGCATTCCTATTCTGTCATGTCCACCAACCTGCAAAAGAGCAGAGAGATTTATGATATTGCAACGCAAAAAGGGAAATGTTAACAAACAAGGCCTTAGTAATTTGGCTAAATGAAATAGTAAACTTGAATTGCCGAAAGCAAAAAGGAAAACCTTGTCCCAATCATAGACTTGTAACTCAAGAGCTTGAAGCTGCGGGTCCGTGACAATAAGCTTGAACTTCTCATTCCACTCGGGATTCAAGTTTTTCATCTTGACACTAGTTCTCTTTGGTTTTAGCCTCTCTCCACTAAAGCCGAGTTTGACATAAGGATCAGAACTTCCCAAGATGTCCTTCTTCAAAAGTCTCATCCCCCGAACAACCTTCACGTGCAATATTCCGACGGGCTTCTTTGCAGCCACCCTGTTGAAGATAATAATTTCGTTTCAATCATTGCATTTCAGACTAATGTTTCCCAGAAAACACAAAAGGAGCTTTCTACGATAGAGTATCCCGACTGATAGCTAGTGCGTTTTCTGAATACTAATTCTGCTCAAACTCACATAAAAAAGACTTTTCGTTCTGCCTGAGGAAAAATTTGGTCACTCAAAGAGAACATAAAAATGATGAAGTACTTCCAATTATGAACTTACGAGGAAGCATCGAGAATTGGTAATTCGAGGGTTCGGGGCCAGAGGTAGAGACTTGCTACTTGTTTTTTGATAGTCTCCTGAAATCGCCAAGATCAACATAAGAAGTCATCTAGCAAACAGCCTTTGTTAAAAAATAATCAGATCGATATAAACAATCATACCGATAAGAAAACTAATGGTGTAGCACCTGAACATAGTGATAGAGACCGGGTATAGCCATGATGTCCCCTCCCATTATTTTCATGCCAAAATCTACATGAGGCTGAAACAATCACAGAAATCATTGTATACGGCGATATGAATTGCTTCCACAATTTACAATCCATGTGGAATTATTCATGAGCGGGGGTATTGGGTATCAGCGATGCTCAGCATCAGGGCCCACGTAAGCGATTGTGAGTTGTGGTGTCGGGTACCTTGGTGTCATTCATGTTTTTTCTTTGTTTAGAAATAGAACATACACTCTTTAAAGTAAAGAAAATTGTACTACCTTCTCCATCAAAGAAACCACAATGCTTGCGAAACAAGGAAAGGTGGGAACAAAAGGCTTTAACGTTATCCTCGGAGCAGCAAATATTTGCAGATCCACTAGCTGAGAATTATCATAAATTAGCAACAAAGAAAAATATTCTTCTCTGTTCTAAAGATTATGTTTATTAGTATCTTCTAACCTGAATTGTAAGTCTTAGAAAAAACAATTTCACTGTCAAAATAATGTTGGGATTTCCCGCCCATCGAAATGCAGGTTCCATGACCAGCTCTGCTCATTAGTCTCGTACGCCTTCATGCCTTACAAATTCCAAAAAGCAAACTGAACAACCGATACTTTTTAGTTACACGAGAACATGACACAAAAAGTAGACTCACCAGAAATAGTAGGAGGAAGATTTCCGAGACTAAGAGTCTCAAACTTGATCGCTTCGATATGAAACTTCCCAATGTACTCTTCGAATATTGGCTGTGCCATGCTTCTTATTCTAACACAAATTGCCTGTAATTAAACAAACTTAATCTCAACTTTGTACATTTGTTCTCTCTCCTTCAAAAGAAGGGGGAAAAAAAAATCCTCTAGTATCACCTTATTGAGATAAGGCCACATTTTCAAGATGATATTGTTTAGCCAATCTACCTGCAGTCAGAAGCATATATTTAACAGATTAAAGTTCATATGAAAGGAAAATTTTCTGTTTGGAAGGAATGAAAGGATGAACTTACCCGATCATAATCGGGGTTTTTCACCCACATCGGAATTTCGAGTAAGATATCTTCCAGAGCGCTTGTGTCTAATTGATATAGTGGTCTGACTATTGGATCCTGAAATACCAACCATTTTGAGCTGTGAAAGCAGCTAAAGAAGAAGAAACAGACACAAAATTAACTGTTTTATTAAGGTCAATTGATTTTGTTAGAACTCTAAAATGATAGGAGCAAAAATCCCGTATCTTAACCACAGGTACAACATTCCAACATGACAAATGTTGCAATTGGTTCAACTGATGAAACTGCGAGTTTAACCAATGATAAGATTTTATGTTTGAGTAAGTCCCTTTGTAATGGACTTAAGTTTATGGGTGATTCAAATTGTGAGAAACATGTGGGGCGGTAAAATTGTTTGTTTTTCTCAATCAAGGCAATCCGCTTCATTATTATTATTATTTTTTTCAAAAAAAAATCTATAGGAGGCATCATTCACTTTCTGTATTTGTAAGCACTTTAGGACAAAGTAAAAACTCGAACCTTAGACCTTTCTCTTAACGAGAGTCTAAGTAACGAGCCCTCAACCACTCTTACTGGTTGGCAATCCAATTTATCATAAATATCTATTTTCTCGAGATCATCACCCCTACCCCAGTAAGCCAAACCCATTTCTTAAAATTCCATGAACAACAAAAAGTACTTCATTGTAGACTAAACGTTCATTCCGATCATCAACCAGACCCGAAACTAAAATGAAAACAAGAAACATAAAATAAATAAATAAATAACAATAATATAATAAAATTGTACCTGCACTTTATTAGGCTCTCTGTAAATGAAAAGGAAGAACCCCAACAAGAGTCCACCGCAAATTCCAACTCCAAAACCAAGAACTCCCAGTAAACTGCTCAGAAAACCCATTTTCTTCTTCTTCAAAACTCCAACAAAACTTCAGAGTATATGTGCAGATATTTTGATACAGTTCACAATTTAAAAAAAATAAAAATAAAAATAAAAATAAAAAGCTAAGTATAAGAAAAGAATGAAAGAGCCTTATTTAGCTATTACTAAGAAGGTCTGACAAGGAATAAAAATTTTCCTAATGAGATCGCCAAAATATAGACAAACGCCTAATAGAGTTTGTCGTTTACTTAAGAATCCAACACGCTAAGCAAAGCAAGCATTATATTATGTTTACACATATATAAATACATATATCAGTTTACGTGTGTGTGTGTGTATATAATATGTGTGTGTGTGTGTATATTTGTAGTTATGAGGTACTAAGTTTTGGCTTTTGACGTGTGCAACTTCTTATGAACCTTCCTTTAACGTTGTCCATGTTGGTTTTGCTAAGGAATCACTTTTTTTTTTTTTTTACAAATTATTTGGTGATAATATATCTGTTATAACAGTAATGGCCACTCTGCTACACTTCATAACTAAGCAATTAGGAAAAGTATACTGGTGAAATAATTTCATATAAAAAGTGATATTTTAATTTCGTAATTCTTTGTTTAAAAAAAGTCTGTTTCTTGTTTTTGTCATCCAAAACTAATTCAATTTCTAGTTTTTTTTTTTTTTTTTTTTTTTTCTTTCTATTTGGATAAATTGACTTACAAATACGTTAGTCCAACAATATATAAGAAGTTAGCGCTTTTCTTAAATGAAATTAAAGAGTTTATAATTATTTTTTTCGGTTCTCCCGGTATTTTGAAATTAAGTATTAACGAGTAATTGATGTATATTATTACATCTCGCCTAAAATAAGTATGGATTACCGCCAAATTAAGTCCATATGATGATCATGTTTTTTCCTTTTTTCCACATTGTTGAATTTTAATTGTTGACTTTGATTAGTAAATGACACATGTAAAGATTCTAGAAACAGCAAAAAGAATTTTCAACAAAAAATGAAAAAAGAAAAAGCGATTTTTCAAATCCTGGCTATCTTAGAAAATAGCAAATAATCCACAAATGGATTAATCTTCACCAAGAGAATAAAATCTTTGGTACATCTTATTTTATTAATATATATTTATATATGGATGGTTAGAATTTTCCTAACTATAGCCAACTAATTCTCACTTTTGTCTTTATTAATTATGTAATTATTGTCCCTTTAATTTATAATTAATTCACCAACTTTTTTTTAGTACAAAATCGACCGACCGACCAAAATCAAAAGAAAATATTAATAATTAAAAAGAAAATTCCTGATCAAAACGCCAACTGGAGGGCTTTCTTCTTTCAGGACAGATGGAAAGTGTTACTTTAAAAGACAAAAAAAAAAAAAAAAAAAGGTTCATATGTTTATCCGAAATATCAACAATGATAGACTGGCTATTGTATTAAAAACTTAATGCTAAAGAAAAAGAAAAATAATATGATAAGATCAGTTAGAGTCATCAGCATTTCCCTAGAACAGATTTCACCAAATAAAGAAATTCCCGGCTGAGCCGTTTTCACTCATAGGCCCCATCCAGGATTGATTTTTCCCATTAATTATATATATATATATATAGATAGATTCTTTTTCATGTCGGTACGTACATGCATAAACCGGTTGGACAATTTTTCTTTCATTTATATATATATATATATATATATATATATCATGAGGAGAGTATGTGCATTAGTTTGCCAACCGATTAGGATTATGTACTTGTTTTTAAAGAAGAAATTATCTAAGCAAGCCTGCCTATTCGGCTGCCAGAGAAGGTTCCACGTCGCTGAATTGTTGGATTATGTTTACCACATTGAGCTTCTCGTGTTTTGAGTTAGTTTTTGAAGATGAATTTTACCTAAGCTCATTTAATATGGTATTAGAGCCATATTTAGTAGTCGGTCATATTTACCTAAACCAAATGCATATACAAATGCTAAAATTTTGTAATTTAGGTGAAAAATTACTCTCCAATAAAGAGCTATGTTTTATGGCAAATGTGACAAATACTGAATTTACTGACAAATTTTCTACCAAGTTAACAAATTTTAAATTTGATATTTGATTATTATTGATTGGTACCTTAGCATTTGTAATTTTATCGTTTTCATGTTATCTAAATACTAAAAATATTAGTTTTACAAATTTCAAAATTTAATGTTAAATAAAATATAATGTAGATATAACATTAGAAATAATATTATACATTTATTCACAATCTCAAATATGCTATTTTTATACTTTTTTTTCGTTAACAAATATAGAATTTGCATGACATTGATATTCACATTGGAGATGATTTAGTATAATCACGTTAGGCTGTGTAGCTTAATTAATGCCTTGACAAAGAGGTAATACACAAATTGTTGGGACAATTATCCTCGGAGGAGTATGTGGAGAATGTGTTTAGCAAATTCAACATGGATGATTCAAAAAACCAACGAGGATTCCTTTGGCAAGTTACTTCTGACTATCCAAGGAACAATCACCTTTCATACATGGAAAGTTGTCTTATGCCTCTTATTGACATCTTATGCATGTCATGATGTGTGTCGGACCAAACAGCATTGGGAGGACGTGAAGTGGGTTCTCAGGTACTTGAGAGGAACAACGTATTCAGTCTTGTGTTTCAAAAAGTCGTACTTCATATTACATGACTATATAGATGCTAAAAAGCCTTGACACAAAGACACTATGCAATCAACCTTCCGGGGAATGGGGCCGGAGCTCCCAAAACTTTAATTTTTCTCAAGGAAAGTTTCGTTAAAAGATGTTTGGTGATTACATTTTTATAATTTCAGTTGCTTAAGTTTTTCTTTATAAACAGGGTAGCCTCTATTAGGATTAATTATGAGAGGTATTAGAATAGAAAAAAATAAAAGACAAAAAAGACAAAATTTGAGGGCGTGAGATTTTTTTCTCATAAATTTTTTAATCACTATAGCGCTACGAAGAGAACAAAGTTTTATTTTGAGATTTGCATGTTCGTGTTTGTTTATTTTTCTTCAGCAATGTTATTGCTCTTATTTCTTTAACAAACCAGCCTAATTCATTACATAATAATGTCTTCTTTTGTCTTAAAGCACGGTTTTTCAATTGTTCCCTAATTTCTTGCATTGGTCTATTTATACGTGTAAACGAACGAAAAACAAATTGTTGTCGCTAGGAATAAAGAAAAAAGCTCTGTAGAACCTTTTTTTTTTTTTTTTTTTGAAAGAAAATGTGCATAATTTTTACTGCCTTAGAATTGACACTGTACTTTCCCGATTCAACTCTGTGAAAAATGGCTCTACCTTTTTTGTTTTTTTGGACACATAATTTACAGTACGTATAAGAAACACTCTTTTCTTCTCCAAAATCAAGCTTGGCATCAAAAGATGGTAAAAATAGACCAAGAATGAACCAAGGACCCTCTTTGCAGCCTATACGGCCATTACTTGCAGATCTCTAAGCATTCCACATTCCGATTTCTCAAACCGTCGTCCATCGTATCTCGACATGTATCGTTCCATTTTTTGAGTTGATAAGATGGTACTTCTCATTGATCCGCCCGTTGGTAACGACGTCTCTGAGGTTAATTTCCACATGGCCCAAGGATTCCTACATGACCAAAGACAATGAAGCATTATAAGGTGTTTGGAGAAAACTTATTGTCAAAGCAACAAAAAAATTTTTAATATGATGGAAAAGGGATTCAAAAGGAAAAAAAAATACCTTTGATAGGAAACTAATGCCTGATCTCTTGCTGAAAACCTCAACATGAATTTTCTCATCCGATGGAGGCTCCTCGAGCATGAATTGGAATTCCTCATTCCATAGCGGGTTGCGAGTTCTTTTGATCATCTGATCAAGCCAAAATGTGTCGGGTTTTAATTCGTTTTTTGAAAGAACTGATAGGAGACGGGCAATACAGCTTAACTAAACTAAACCAAACAAGTGAAAGTTCACCTTTGTTTTCTTCCTTTCTCCTCTATATAGGACCAAAGCATAAGGATTGTTATGACTCTGCCCCTCAACCTCCTCCGCTCCTTGTACCAAAACCGAAAGCAAGCCTGCTCCACCGAGGGCTCCGTCATCTAATGCCTCGTCGTTACAGCTTTCCTTTCTTCCAATGCATCCGAAGGTCCACTATATTTGAGGCTGTTTTCTTTAAAAGGTACAAAAGTTAGCTCAACTTCGATTTGGCCCCGTTTCTTCTTCTCTTGGGAATCGCTAATGTTTGTGTCCTTGAGCAAAGAGAGCGTAAACTCCTTTGTCTCGTAAGGGGTCAGCTGTTTCAGGGGAATTAACTGTACTCCCAGCCTGTCGTGCCCACCAACCTATGAAGAGCGGAAATAAATGAGAATCGATAAGTTTCACGATCTTATTAGGACTTTATCTAGAGGTTTTAGTGTTGTGGTAAAGGAAAATAAATCAAGCTTAAGAGCTTGTTTGGCCAGAGGGAAAAGTAGAAGGTGGGATGGCGGTGAGACGACGATAAGTGGAAGGAATTCACGACTGATGATTGTTTTGGTAGGAGAAAAAAGATGAGGGAACGGAGTTGGCGACTTCAAGATTATAGGCTGTAAGAGAGTCTAAAAAATCAACATTTTAAGTAACTGAAGAAAGGGCAAGAGAGAATGAACCTTGTCCCAGTCGAAGACTTGTAACCGAAGAACTTGAGACTGCGGGTCCTTCACGACGAGTTTGAAGTTTTCGTTCCACTCGGGGTTCAAGGTTTTCTTCTTGATAGTGGTTTTCTTTGCCGGTAGGCTCTCACCTGTCAAGCTGAGTTTGACATAAGGATCAGAAGCTCCTAGGAGGTCCTTCTTCAAGAGCTTAACTGCTCGAACGACAGTCACATGTAATATCCCGACAGGCTTTTTTGTCGTCAATCTGTCATGAAGCATCAATAAAGTTTGTCAGCATACACTAAAAAGACAGAAAAAAAAATTACAGTCCATGAAAAAACAAATAAATATAGTGATTAAATGAATTCAATCTCAAGTAAACTTACGTTGAAGCGTCGAGTACAGGTATTTCAAGAGCTCGGGGCCAAATATAGAGGCTCGAGATTTGCTTTTTAATGGTCTCCTGTAAGAGATCAATATTGCCAACTGACTCATATTCAACCAAAGATAATATGAACTGTGATTCAATTCCCAATTATACAACTCTAGATACATTTTGATCAAAACCAAACTCCTATCCATAAAAGTTTTACCGGTGCTGCACCTGAACGTATCGATAGAGGCCCGGTATAGACATGATATCCCCTCCCGATAGTTTGAGTCCAAAGTCTACATGTGGCTGCAAATGAATAAAATAAGTCATTATAGAAAAGCAATAGTTTCTAAACACTCAAATACTCTACAATGTGCAGAAGATACACTTACTTTTTCCATCAGAGACACCACGATGTCCGAGAAGCATGGAAAGGACGGCACAAGAGGTTTCAGAGCAATCCGCGCAGTCGAAAATATTTGTAGATCTACCAACTGTAAGAAAGCACATCAGTGTCCAAGTGAAATGAATGAGGGAAAAAATGGAACTCGTTTGTTATCACCTAGTCTTATTCCGACCTGAACTGTAATTCTTAGAGACAACAACTTGATGACCAAAGTAATGTCGGGATTGCCAGCCCATCTAACCGGGGTTTCCATGACTAACTCCTTCTCATTCGTCTCATAAGCTTTCAGACCTGTCAGAAAATCGATCGAACTACATGAGTACTTTCGTGTAACGTTTGCTTATATAAAGATAATGTTGATAATTATCACTACAATCTCTATGCCATGAATTTTCTCCAAAATTTCATCAAGGTACTATTATATGATTTCTATAATCTTTTTCCAAGCACATCGGTATGGATCAACTCGAAAATACTTGTACTCGATTCAAAGAAGTCCTCGTGTACTTGTTCTTGAACTAATGCAAATGTGAAAGTTAAGGTTATAAGTAGAGATGGTTGTTCATTCAGCAGAAGAGTTATCTATAATATTAAACAAAATTTTCTGAGCAAACAAGTTTAAAATGATCCGTAGACTGGAACTTGATCGTTTCGCTTAAAGTTAGGCTTACCATAGAGTAGTGGAGGAAGATTTCCGAGACTTAGGCTCTCAAACTCGATTGTTTCAATCTGGAATTTCCCAATGTACTCTGCAAATATAGTTTGTGCTGTACTTCTTATCATACCAGTAATTGCCTGTTAAAAAAAAAAAGAACTTAAGCTCCACAAATTTAACTAAAAAAAAATTACTAATTCAAACCCCACAAAATCACCTTGGCAAGGTAAGGCCACATCTCCGAGATAACTTTGTTTAGCCAGTCCACCTGCATCATTAACAACTTGATCAATGATCAAACGAAAACAAACATCGAGATTCGGGGGCAAAAATGTTGTTAGATGATTGATGGTGATGTACTAACTCGATCGAAATCGGGGTTCTTCACCCACAATGGGATTTCGGGCAGAAGATCTTCCAAGGCAATTGTGTCCAACTCATTAAGCGGTCTGACGATCGGGTCCTGCGGCATTGATGGTGTCAAGTACGTTGCTAAATTTATGAACACATATTGAACTTGCAACTAAAAATAAATCAGAATCATTATGCAGAAATAAAAAAATTATCAAAAAAAAAAAATCATATAAATTTACTCTGCTTATATCCATAAAACTCATTTATACATTTTATGTGAAGATAAAACATATTAAAACACAACAGAACACAAGATGATACCACGTATGACCAAAAGAAGGGGAGGTAACAAAAACAAATAACCAAAAACTCAATTGCTAAAATAGCTTATTTCCTTCAAAACGGTTTCTCAATATTGCCACTTTTGAAAAAACAGACCCAGAACTTATTAATCACTATATATATACACATATTTATATATACAACAACTAGAACAACATTTATCACACCCTTAAGAAATGCAGAAAAACTCCAAAGTGCAAATGTAATACCAAGTTCACCATTGAAAACAAATTGCTCATTAAACAATAACCAAACATCTATAAATGTCACAGCTTTTCTTATTTGGAAAATAGCCCGATGATCGTTAAAACGGTTGATATGTTAGTCAATTTTCGAAATACTAATTGATATCATTCAATCATGATCAATCACAAGTGAAAGGAGGTTCTAATTTAACAAAACTTGAAACATTCATTAAAAATATTGCTTTTTGAAAGGCACGTTTCCCACCTATCCCATCTATACTAAAGTAAATATATATATATATATATTATATATTACTCTATATATATATATAGATGCAAACCTCAGGTTCATTGGGCTTGGAGTAAATGAAGAAGAAGAAGCCAACCAAGAGTCCAAGAGGAAGTCCAATTCCAAAACCAAGAATCCCCAAGAAGCTGCTCACAAAACCCATCTTCTCAAATCCTCCAAAGAGCCTTCTTTTCTCATGTCACCTTAAGTATGAGTTCATTCGTGCACAACAAGAAGAAAAGGAATATTGGCAGATTCCGGCGATGATACAATCCAAGCGTTGTTGCCTCGGGAAACGCATATATATATATATAGACACATATATATAACGAATAAAGTTACCAAACATGTAAGTGAAAACCGATGAAATGGAGACACGTCTGGCCTATGAAGTCCGAACAACTTCGGATGGAGAAAGAAAGAAAGAAAGAAAGAAAAAAAAAAAAAAAAAAAAAACCGTGTACTTTCCCAGGCACGGTTTTTGGATTGTTTCTCTAGTTACGATAACAAAAGTTTTTATAGTTGTAACTTCCTATTCAAAGCTGAGTGCGAAACTACAAAAATGCCCTTTTGTTTCTTCTCCATCTTGAAGAGTTTTTTGTTTTTTGTTTGGGAAAGATCTCAAATTTTGAAGAGTCTAAATAAATGCGTCAGAAAAATGGATGTCCAAATTCAAATCTGATATTTTAATGGATGATAATAAATAAAAGCAATAACGTGGTGTTAGCCAAGATCTAAACCGTAGGTCAAAATGAGCAAGTGAGATCCATAAAATACAAATGCTAAATTCCTTACAATTTGTTAAGCATCTACGTTTTATTATTGTAGAGGTTGCGTGTCACTTTCAAATTCCTAATATGGTCCAATCTCATAATTCTCTAGAATGATTTTTATATATTCTATATATGATAATCGAATTCCTCGAATTCCCTTTTTTTCTTATGAAAAATTGAATTCCATTATTATTTGCAAGAATATTTCTATGCATGGTGGACTAATTACATAATTAAAACTATTAGTTTTAATTATTTTTTAATTTGTTCTTCTATTTAAGATATTACAAAGCTATATTTTGATTTTTTTTTTTTTTTTTTGCTGTTATCTTCTAAACATATCATACCATATAATTTACCTTCTAAATTTTTAATTTTAACAATTTACTCTTTAAATTTAAAAATTTGTAGCAAAATACCCCAATTGATAATGGTACATTAATTTTTCTATGGAAATCGACATGTGATTCGCATATGGATCATCAATAAAGTGCATGAAAGTTTTTTTTTTTTTTGAAAGAAAGTTTTTTTAATTAATGTTAACAAAAATTAATATTAAGAATAGCAATAATTTAAAATTTACCATTTTGATAAGACTTTATTTAAGAACTTAAACCCAATAACATTAGGTTAACAAAGATAAAAATGATAATTTTTTTTCATTAATTAACAGCTCATGTGTGAGTAATATGTCAATTTCTGTAAAAAAAAAAAAATTAGTACTTTATCAATTAGAGCTGTTTTGCTACATATTTTATGAGTACTGTCAAAAAAGTAATTAATTAAAATGGTTCCTAAATTTTAAAAAAAATGACGGTCTGATCTATATTTTTTAATTTTAATCAAAATAATATTAAAATTTTAAATTTTAGTAATCTTAGTTTTTTCCGTTCAAAATCGAGAAATATTTAACGAAATGTGTCACCTGTTAGACATGGGATGACACGGGATAGAATATTAAAGGGTATTTTGGTAAAATAATATTAACTTATAATTTTAAAAAAAAACCATTGATTATTACGAAGAAGGAGAGAAACCCAAATCGTAAGGCGTGCTGTCATAAAATACAAACTTGAGCGCCACCGCTGCCCCAGTCCGACGACGTCGGAGAAGGAGAAGTCTGAGGTTGAGGGGAATGAAAGCCCCACCATATCGCGCCTCCACGTCGCTAAGGTCCCGAGGCAGAGGTCCATTGCCGTGGCGATTGACGACGGCGACAAGGAAATCGAGGGAATCCAGATCGCGAGGCGGTTCGAGATCCGGTCAGAAGCATCTGCAGAGGTTTGAGATCCGGCAAGAAGCAGCGGATCGCCGAGGTTCGTATGCAGAGGTTTAAGATCCGGCAGGTGGCGGTGGATCGCATGGCGTTTCGTCTGTGGAGGTTCGAGATTCAGCGAGAAGCGACTGCAAAGGTTCAAGATCCGGCGGTCGTCTGGAACAGGTACCCAAGATCCGCCAAGACCTGGGACGAGCGTCGTCACGCGTTGGCGACCCCAGATCCTCATGGACGTCGTCGTGAGTTCGTCGTCAGCTTCCCTCGCCGGAGATGGAGGCCGTCGTCGGAGTCTGCAAAGGTAGAGAGATAGACGGGGAAGAGACAGAGGGCAGATAAAAGTGAAGGATATTTTAGTTTTTTTAATACAAAATATCAATGGAGTAAGATTTTCTTAAAAATTTATCGGATATCAACAGAAAAGAACTATAATTATTTATATTTAGAAAGTTTAAAATTATCTCAATTAAAATTAAAAAAATAAGAATCATATCATCATTTTAAAAAATTCAATAACTATTTAAATCAATTATGCCTTTTCAAATTAAAGGTTAAGGTTTGTTTGATATTTGAGTTAAGTTTGAGATTAGATAAAATTTTTAAATTTAGATTAAGTTGACTTTTTAAAAAGTAATTATAAATTTTATTGACTATTCAAAAAAAGATAAAAATTAAAATAAAAATTTAAATTGAGTTTGAGTTAAATTTTATTCACTAAACATAGACTAAATATATATGTTACGATTTACGATTATATAAGGTTATCCTTCACCTATTTTGTTAATAGAAAAAGTTGAAAACAGCGATTTAAACACCATTAAATAGTTCATATAAAATGTTTTGTTCACCTAAAAAACTTACAATTTTTAAGTCGCTTGTTTTTTTTTTCTTTTTTTTTTTCTCATATATAAGCCGCTATTGGAAGTTGGGATATCCATGTTACTTTAAAAATATACTATATATTATTATCTTTAAAAAAAAAAAACTTGGTTTTTTGTTTACTCGGCCTAGCTAATCTGTTTTTCATAGTGGTCATGTGTATCTTTAACGAAAATAAATAAATAAATAAAAATAAAAATAAAAAGAAGAAAGAAAAAGAAAAAGAAAAAGAAAAAGAAAAACAGACTGACGTAGAAGATTTATAAAAAATAAAAAAAGTACATAGAAGAAAACAATCTTAGCGTGCATTTGGAAAACCGTATTGAATTCATCAAAGAAGGACGAAAAAAAAAAAAAAAAAGGACAGCTGAAGACACCTAATTGAATATGAACACTAACATATGGTATATGTAATTGTTATTTTTTTATTAATAGATATTTAAAAGATTATCATATCAATCAATTGTTTTCACAAAATTAAAAGATATTTATTAATAAATATATACAACTTATTATCATGTGAGTTTTTTTCAAAGTTAAAATAAGAGTTAATATTTATAACATTAATTATTCAAAAATTCAACCTGAATCAATAATTTAAGATCTATAGGTGTTAGGGACATTTAAAAAAAAAAAAAGCATACCATGAATTCTAAAAAACAAAAAATAAAAAAATAAAAAAAAGTGAGTTTGAATTTGTTCGAGTTGAATTTTTAAGATTCAATACGGTTTGTCAAATGAATGCTAAAGTTTTGTTAGCTTGCACCATCAAAAGAAGGCTCTCCTTGGCAGTACCTATAGAAATGAGTTTGTGAGGTTTTTTCCAAAAAGGACCACGATGAATTAATTGAATTGTCGTGGTTTCATTTTCCAAATCCATGGAGACTTAGTGGGCATAGAACATTATCATATGCTTTGACAAGTAGGAATATGCAATATATAAATATTTGTGTATTAATGTGTATATTTATATATACGTATAGGTTACATAATATGTACATACTTATACGGTATATGAATTAGGGTAACTGTATTGTACACCTCATAAGAAAATTATATCATTATGATATTCATGTAGTATATTAGTCAAACTCGTCACATTGGTATTTCTTGAGTTCAGATAATATATTAGAGTTACATCTAATTTTTAACTATAAATATGTGTGTGTATTGGACTACACGAAACACACAAGCATAATGATTTAACTATAATTATAAAAGTAATTATAAAAGTTAGTTAATGTTACTATATCACCTTTTTTCTTTTTTTAGAGAAGAGAAATTAAAATTATCATCTTCGTAGTATGTAATTTTTATTGCATCATATTTGTATCTTCTTGTGTTGATAATCTCGACAGAATACTTATTTGTCAAAAAAATCTCATAAGATCAATAGCTGTAGTTAAAAAAACATTCAAAAGGTTCTTTAAGGTCCTTTGTCGAGAAGTAAAATGTTTTTTTTTTTAATATACCCTTTAAATTAACCAAGAAAAAAAAAAGTATTTACCCCTTTTTTAAAATATTTTTTTGATAGTAAAATAGCAAAAAGCTAGGTATTTTTTAACCTAAAAAGAATCTTAAGGTACTCGCTTATGTCTATATATATATATTTTTAATTATCTGATACTTTAATAAGAATATCAAAACACGTGAAATACAACATGAGGAGTTCGAATACTACATGGATATCATGATGATATAATTTCTTTATGAGGTTATACAGATCATTTATCCCGAATCATGAACCTAATGTCGGTATGTGCATGTGTGTGTATATATATATCAGGAAATACACAAGCATAATGATTTAACTATATTTTGGGATCATTTATGCTTGCACGTTTATTATAAGAAATTTCTTTGTTGAAAGTTCAAATCAGAATTGCGTCTAAGTCAATTCCATGGATATATCGTGTTCACATCACTTGAATAATTAGCTTTAAACCAAGACTAAATAAATTTTAAACTGAAATAATAATAATAATAATAATAAATCTTTCTTGTTTCAAAGTTCATAAACCTTTCGTTACATTGAAGGTATGATCCATTTTGCTTGTCTCAAAATGCTCATGGGACAACGTAAAATGTGGTTCGCTGTTTTTTTTTTTTTTTTTCCCCGTACATTTTGTTTTCATCATTTAATTTGGGAGTGACCTTTCTACATCCCCCGTGAAAAGAGAAAACAAAAGGTTAATATACATAAATGTACTTTTCCTATTGTTCTCTTGTTTTGCGCCCACGATGTTGGAGTTGTACTGTTTGTGAAGATTAGATAGAAGAAGAAAGAATTTGACATTGTTAAGGGATTGAACTTTCATCTTAAAAAATTAACTTATAAAGTGGAGTGACTCAATATCCTTATATATCGGTTATTGTTGTTATATGTTTTTGATGTAGGACTTCAGTTTCTTTATACTCTTAACACAACCCCGCAAGATGTTGCTCTTTTTGAAGTCACCAATTTTGTTTTAGATGGATCAGGCTGCTCATTTGAGCTTATTGGGCTCTGATATTAGAGATAAGAAAAAGGAATTTGAGACTCTTAAGAGATTGAGCTTTTATCTTAAAAGATTAACTTGTTAAGTGGAGTGGCCCAGCATCCTTATATATCTGTTATTGTTGTTATATATTTTTAATATAGGATTTAGATTTCTTTTTACTCTTAACATTATTGTTCAAATTATTGACTTTTTGACTTGTACATGCATTGTTTTGAAACCCCCTTTTTTTTTTTTTCTCCCTTTTTTGAAGCGTGCATTGTTTTGAAACTTAATTGAGAAAAGAGATAACTAAAAGGATTTTGGGTACAAATGGTCCATTAACTTTTTTTTGGGGGGGGGGGATTAATGGTGGTCCATAAACTTTAAGAAGAGTGCTTAAATCCCTTAATTCAATCCCGATAAGAAGAGTGCTTGGGCAAATGAATGTTGGGAAAAGTTAGTACATTCTTAAATGGGGGGGTCACGAGAACGATTATATCCTAAACCATTGTTTAAGGAATATTAATTCCACTAATGTACAAGTGCTCTTGAAGTGCTTCTGTTTGGTTTTCGTAGTTAACAGAAATCTCTACTCAGTGATCTTTATACCCAACGTGATTTTTTTTTTGTAAACTTTTTTAATAGAAAGTTTGTTTATTTAAAGTTTTAGTTTAGTGGCATAGACGATCTCAATCGTGAGAGATCTTCAAGACATTTATCGATAATGACAGTTTTCAGTGGATATCGATTGTTATCAATTAGTAATTATGTGGATATCAGTGGTTATCAATTGATAATTATGTGAATGACAACTTATCCAGTGGTATCGTAGTGCTTGCCAATTGCTTATTGGCCATCATGGGTGAAGTCATCCACAGTCGAGTGGAGGTTTCTACCCCTACTAAACTTTTGTTTTTTATTTTTATTTTACCTTTAAAGATTTTACATTTTTCTTATTTTATTTCACTAAAAATTAATTATCTTTGTATTAATTCCTCTTAAAAACTTCATCTCTTTAGTATGTTTGGCTGGGATGAAAAGTGGGAGAAAATAAAAAGTGGAGTGATTTTAGGATGGAAAATAAAAAAAAAAATTTATAGTTTGAGTGAATTTTGGAGGGAAAGGAAAATACGAAGGATTAAAAATCTATCTTTATGTAATAATAAAAATATTTTAAAACAAAAGAAATTATGGTAACGAGTACTTGCATGAATAATACTTATTTCCCTCCACTTTCAATTCCAATACCAAGCAACACAAGATAATTTTACCTTTTTTTATCTGATGAATATGATTTTAGCTTCTTTCCTCTTTATGATACCAAACAACATTTAAAAAAAAAAAAAAAATCTTTCATCTCGCTTTTATCTTCTTACATTTTTATTTTTCATTTCTTTTTTGTTTTCTTTCTTTCTTATCAAATATAAACTTAGTATATATCTTTATTAAAATAATACGCTTACTCCGTCACTGTCGGCCACTAGCCGCTGATAGTGGATACCGACTGATATCATAATGGTCATCAGTCGGTTTAGCGCTATTGTGGTTGCTACGAGAGGATACAAGTATATAAGAGAAAATTACCAACCGATAATTTAACAACATATCTGGTACTCTTGTGGCATTATTTCACCGCGGTATTCCTGTAAAGGGGCCCATTTCCAGGCCCTATTCCACTAGTTTGGGCTTCAGTATGCAAGGAAAGCCCAGAGGTTCTGTTTTCAAATTTTTGTTTTTAGAAAATGAAAATTTTATGCAAGATTATAATTATTTTTTCTACACTTATTATATATGAAAAATTTTGTGCAAGTTTTGTGCCCAATTGCGAAGTACAGGTATTCATCATATTCGTCGGAGTGCTAATCATGTTGCTCATCTTTTAACCAGATTTGATTTTAATTCTAATTGTACCAATGTATGGATAAGTGAAACTCCTGCTGTAATCTTTAATGCTGTTTCTATTGAAACTATTGCTTAATAAAGTGAGTTTTATTCAAAAAAAAAAAAAACCAGGAATAATAACTGGGACTGCTTTTTTCTTTTCCTTTTTCTTTTTCTTTTTTGAGGGGAAAACAGGAACGATTTCTGAATGGCGTATACATTCTTATCGAGGATGTTAGGTAATTTTAAAGTTTATTTTAGATGTTTTCAAAAGTTTATGGCCTATTACCGGTAAATCCTTGGATTTTTTTTAATAAATTCATGAATTTTTTAGTAAATATTATAATAACATACTTATGAATACAGTTTTAGGTTAGAAAGAGATGGAGGAGGAGGAAGGGGGAGTGGTATTTTGATATTTTATGTGGTTAGAAATTTGATTATTCTATTTGTTACAGTGTTTAATATTTTATGCTATAATTTATCATTATTTTTTTCAAAAATGTTATTTGGCTCCTTATATGGCTTATTAGAATTACAGATAATAAAATAAAAGGTAAATTGCTTGTTTGATATACTTACTTTTTTATTTTTTATTTTTTATGAAATGAAATTTGATCCTTTATCTTTTTTTTTTTTTTTTGGGTTAAAAGCTTCTTAAACTTTTTAAAAGGATATGAAATTAATGACCCTTTTATACTAACAAAGATTAAAAATTAGATAAAATATATTACGTGTATGATATAAATAAATTGAATCATAAGAATTTTTTAATTACTCTTAAATAATAAATCATGTTTAATTTACGTGACATTTTTTGTAAAATTTTTAATGTCTATAAATAAAATGAACTATGTTACACTTTGAAAAAATTACAAAAATAAAAATTAAGGAGCAAAGTAGCAATTTACTTACTCCTTTTTTTTTTTTTTTTTTTTGGTGCATTAAATATCACGTTACAAATGTAGGCCGGCATAGTAAGAGAAAGACACATAAATAAGTCCAATTAATAGGGTCGAATAACGTATGCTAACATCTGGCTGCTCGGTCCATTCATTTTGTCGAGAAGTCGGTTTCCAAATACAACAATAGATAATATCAAATACAAATAGATAATATCAAATACAAACATACATACATACATACAAAATATAGTGATTAATTTACATGTTTTTGTATACAAAGAGTACGATTACCTCTGTTTAGTAATGGTGTTTGATGCATCAAATAAATATTGAGTTTTGTTTTTTTGTTTGTTTGTTTGTTTGTTAATTAAAAAGTTGGCGGTCTCTCTTCACTGTATGAACTCACGATTTGTGTTATGTTTTGACGATTTTGTTTGGTATACTACATTTGTGTCTGTGTGAAGTGGATGATGGCTATTGTGCTACAATATCATGGCTCTCAATCTCAGAAGCTTCCATCAATTATAAAGATTTTTATAGAAAGAGTCTAAGTATGCTCAATATTGATGTGTCGAGATACTTTTTCATTTTCGATCTCAAGCATATGTTATTCTCTCTGATTGTGATTAGATTTCACATTTAGATCTCAGTTAATGATCATATTTGTGATACTGCAGGTTATTGTATTATCTTTGTTTGGTTTGTATTAGTTGATTAATAATGATATTCACCTTTCCAAAAATAAAAAATAAAAAATTGTTTCTTTTTATACTACAACCTGCCTCTTGTATAAAATCTTCCATGTTTCACCTTACTAATTAAGCATGTGTATGGTTTTCATATGTGAATTTAAGTTTTTCATATCAGGATTTGTTTTTTTCTGAAAAATATTAACACTATAGGGGTTTTTTTTTTTTTTTTTCAGACGTTTATTATTATGGTTCTCCATTATTATATATTAGCATTCTATATAATTATTTCCATCTTGCAAGCATAAGTTATCACTTAGATCATATCTTTTTTGGCATTATTTCATTAAATTAAATTTTAATCCCCATTATATATTGTTGCTGCTTGTTTTGACATATGATACCCATGTTTACGAACTCCAAATTAATTACAATAATCACCAAGTTGGAAAAAGAAATTAGAATAACCAGTTATTAATTATAAGCTTATCATGATTCTAAAAAAGGAAAAAGAAGGAAGGAGGATTCAATGATGGGAAATAAGGTCGTGAAAAAGAAAAAAAAAATTTCTACTACTAGGGTTTCGTTTTAATCCATCACATTTGTATATGATTTTTTTTTCAGTTTATATTGATTTTTTTTTTAGGTAATTTTGATATCATATAATGTATAGGTCACATTATTGGTAGGGACACTCTATCATAGTAAGTTTCAAAAAAGAAATGAAGAGATATCTTGTAGATGCTAGGAATTTATGGTCAAATTTCAACTAAGATTAGATCATAAGAAAATCAACATACGGAGATTATTAGGGTCCTTGAACATCGCATATGAGAATCACAAAACAATCATAATCAGAAAACTTAAACAATAAAGTAAAATAAGAAGAGTAAAAGATAGCAAAACTGAAATTTAGAGAGGTTCACCAAAATTGTGCTATATCCTCTAAGGCTAGAGTTTCATTATATACTAATTTTGAGTACAAATGTTACAATTTCTAGGGGTATCCCGGCATAATAACAATAAGGGCTAAAAGATACCACAAATGAATAGGATCTTCCTCTATTTATAGAGGGAAAGCAGTGGCAGTTCTCCACTATATCCCAAGTAATTCAGGATGTGTGCAAGAATGTGGGTCACGATGCCACAATTGATTATGCGCTTGACAATTATGAAAACTGATGTTCTATCGTTCGTCATTCGTCATTCGGTGGACATGAGTGTTGGATGGCAAACCAATCACCATTTGTGATGAGCAATATATGAGTGCACATTAAGCAATCAAACACCATCATTCTTTGTTCGTCATGTTTAGCTAGATGTTAATATGATAAAAACACTTGGTAATTTTATGGGCTTCAAGAGGGCATTGAGGCCAGTATCGAGTGATCGATGGATCACTACTCGATATTTGTCATCCCTTTTGTAGATAAGTCAATTTTTGGGCTGAGTCCAAATATTTGAACTTGGGAATGTGTAACGAGCAATGAACGGATCATGGTTCATCGATCGTTGGTTCGATAGAAAATGATGATCTAGGCATACCATAATTAGGAGACCAAATATGACCCCAACATACCTCATTGACAATACATTAACAAAAAAATTATATAAAATTGATATAATCATAAATTGCTATAATCAAAATCCCATTAATAAAAGAATATTTAAAATTGATATGAACATAAATTCGAGGGTATAATCCAAAGTCTTAGTAGTAAAGGTCTTTTTTTTTTTTTTTGGTTCTTTTTTTGAAGAATTCTTAGACATAGAAGTATAACATGTGTAAAGTATTGACCAAGCCATCTCATAATATATGAAAATTTTAGAATAAAAATAAGCCGAATTTATTTGACTGTGCAAGAGCTGACGATTTTGACAAAAGGGGTTTTTGTGACTTCATTATCATAAGGTCTTGGGCTTGACATATGCAACCTCCACGAGAGAAACTTAATTAAATATATATATATATATATATATATATATTTTCAAAAAAGAAAAGGAAGAACACTATTAATTAGGTGGTGTAATGCTTTTTGCACAAACCATGCTCACCTGTCCACCAACTACCACCACACATATATAGCTTTAAGTTTTGGGTAGGTAAATAGGCTATGGAAAGATATACATCTTTCTGAAATTAAAGCAAGCGAGATGCTATATATAATTATTATTTTTGTTAACTTGTGTATTAGTTGGAGTAACCATATTCACACAAACATGTCATTTATTATGATTTTTTAACAAAAAATATAGGGAATTAAGTAAAGTTGTCAGAGTAGACACTCGTTATCATTCTTTACAAAATTGGAATATAGATAATGGAGTAATTTCCTTTCACCAAAATTAGTTGGAGTTGAATATGCATCCTTATGATAGTCATAACTTTCTTTGTGACAATTAATAAAGTATATTTAATAGGTTGTCCAATCTTATATCATTTAAATTTTAGTATTGATGTTCATCAAATATGTCGATATTTGACAACTTACCTCTTAAATTATTATTTTGAAAATTTGTCTCATTAACTTTCTAACTTACTGTATAAAGTGTACCTACTTTTGGTTAACTTCTTGTTAAATCATATTGGAAGGAAGGAAAATTCTCTTATCAAAATTTTACAAATCTAATTCAAACCTTAATGCAAATATTCTAAATTCAAACCCTTAAATTAATGAAAAATTAGTGTAGAAGTACATATATTGCAACAAATCAGAAATTTCAGAGGTAAATTTTAAAAAATAAAAATTATAATGGGTAACTTATCAAAGGTCAACAAATTTAGGGAATGTTCAGTTCTAAAAACACTACATTATTTAAGAAAGGTTATCAGTGGTGGTTTATAAGTAGAGGGGCTCACAAATAGACCCATTTTCTATTAATGATGGTGTTTATTAAAATCGATGGTGCATTACACAAATTATTTACTCTATTATAAAAAAGTATGGTTTTAATGGTTACTCTTTTTTTTGTAATCATAGATGATTACAGACACAACTATAGAAACAAGTGCATTCTTTAATTACATTTGATGATGTGACACTTTATGTAAATTGTTATTGCAGGTTAAGCAAACTTTTAACTTTTTAAATATAATTAATTAGATTTTTTTTTGTATTTTAAATATTATCAATTAATATCTGGTAAGCATTTAAAGGAACGGAAGGATATTAAATTTTTTGAATGACTATATTTGTAGATCTCAAAATTATAATGGCGACATCTAGTGACAGTTAATTGAACTTGATAAATTTTTACTCTTTTTTTCATTTCCTTCTTTTCTATATTGATTATGTGGAGTTATCTTCAGGAGCAAACTTTCATTACAAATCTTGTTTTTCTTTTCTTTTTTCCCTTAAAGAAAAAAAATATATAGTGTATGTTTTCCTTTAAATAAATAAATAATAAATTATGTATGTTTAATATATTAAAGTTGCAAACCGAAAGAAAAAAAAAAAAGTACGTAACGCAACGTGATGTAAAAAAAGAGAACAAAGTATGTAAATACAAAAAGTGGAGTTCAAAAATTTCTTCGTGATTATACTTTCACGAAAGAAAAAAAAAATGAACTTGTTTGAATTTCGTTTGCCATAGTATATTCAGTAATGGATAATGTTGCTATTATAGTTAGGCCTAACATGCAATGATTTAAAGGTATAGAACAACAATTATTAAAAATTTGGGAATAAACGAAATCGTGAATGAAAATGAAATCAACAATAAGATTCCAAAATTAGGAATAAGTCTTTAATTTATAATTTATTTAAAATATACTTAAAAAAATTCATGTAATCAAGTTAATAATAAGTTGTCCATCTAAATCTCATTTAATGAGCTCTCTAAATTCCATGTTTATTAATTGTCATAAAATTTTTTTGGTTAACTATTCAATTTGTTACAATAATTTGATCAATATTGTGTGACTAAAACAATAATAATCATGAATAGGTAGATATTTGAGTAATCATTGAAAATTCGTTCATTATGAAATTATAAGTGATGATTTGCAAATTATCAGGACAACATTTGATAACGAGATATTGAGGCCTTTTGAAATAAAGCGCAAAAAAACAAAAAACGAGAAAAGTAAGAACAAGAACAAAAACAAAAAACAAAATAGTTATTTGTTCAACAATTCTTCTTCCTTTTTTTTTTTTTTTTCGGTGGGTAGTTGGGAGTTTTATTCAACAAAAACTACGGCATACTTCATGGAATGGTACCAATGCAAAAAAATTTCAAATACCGAAAGAGCTTTTCATGTGATTTCCCAAGGTTTACGCAAAATGTTCGATCTGTACGAGTTATATATATATATATATATATAATCATTTCCAATTGTATGTTAACGACAAATTCACTCTACCATTCAAGCTTTTTTGTCGTAAAAATATCATGACTAGTCTAAAAGAAACGTCATAAGAAAAAGGATAATGTGGAGGGTTTTGAATTTTAGCCCAAATTAACCAATCAAACCATTTTAGTCGTGGGGCTAGCTATTAGCTAGTATTCTCGTCTCACCAACCAATTTTATTATGGACTTTGTAAATTGTTCCCCGAACTTGAAAAACTAGTGACATTATATATATATATATATATATATATATATATGCACACACACACAGAGTATTACTTGCTGTGCTTTGAAAATGACCAATTCATCAAATTAAACGGATTCTTTAATTAACCTATAGAAACATCGGGTGTGTGAATAACGAAGCAACTGGATTTTTTTTTTTTTATGACATATCAATCAAATGATTCTAACGTAACATTTTTCAACTAATGTAATATGACAAGATTCTAAATAAGAATTTATTATATTACAAGATTCTATAAATAGGAAATTATATATAAATCATAAGTTGTTACAGATTTTTAAATAAAAAGTTACGAGTGTCGGATGATACTAGATACAAGACATTTCTTATTTATGTATGTATATATATAAACTAAGTTTAGATTTACTTGGAAAAAAAAGAAGTTATGATTGTCATGAAGATAGACTGGACCCACAACTTCATTATCCATTAAACACAAGTCATTTCTAATTTTATGATTTCATCTTTTACTATTATTACATTATAATATATATTATTTGAGTAACCTTCTGCGCTTGGCATAATTGAAACCTTTTCACCAACCCATTTTGCCATCACATGCACCAGATATTTCTCAACAACAAAAAATGTGACATTTTTAATGTTAGCAAATCCTCCATTCCTTTCCCAACCCCCCTCCCCCCACCAAACCAATAATGCGCCAAATGAATAATACCAACAATATATATATCCTAATTGAACACCTTTTTTTTTTTTTTTTTTTTTGTCTTTTTGTTCGAGGGACTTTTGGATTTTTGAGGTATAATTAAAATAAATTGTCTAATAGTTGATCGTGATAGCCAATGTTGCATGATACACACAAAATTAATCCAAATACTTACTATCAAAAACATGGATCGAAGTTCAGAGAAAAAAAAAAAATCTAAGCACACGATTGTTTAGAAAAATAGAGAGAGAACAAAGGGGTGGAGATCTCTTTTGGTTTTTTTTTTTTTTTTGAAGGAATTAGTAGTTTAATTTTAGGTTATCGTTAGTTAACATTTCATGTATCACTATTGAAAACTTTAATTGTAGTTGCAGGCGTAATATGATGATTATTCTATTAAAAGATATAGAGAATTTAAATATTCTAATTTCAAAAAAACAAATTTAAAAGAGATATAGAGAATGCTTTGTAACTACCAAATATTTCCAGTTCCACGGACACTTTTTATTCCTCACACATTTAAAATGTTTGCAAATAGCCTTTGGCATTATTGTTGTTTCAAAATATATAGGGTGAGTTTGATATAGAGCGCAATCTTAAGTGATGTTGAAATATAGCAAAAAATTAAGAATATTTCACAAATAGCAAAGTCTTACATCATTAATTATCGTAATAGTTATGTAATTTTATAGTATAAATCATGAAAAATCATTATAATAATTACTATATATAGTTCTACTTTTCTTTTTTTTTTTTAAAGAAATTTCTACATTCCATTTCAACATAAAACATGTTATAACATGTATCTCTTCAAAAATATCTTAGATTTTAAACTTGAAGGAAAGGGACGCATGGTTGGAGCCAAAGAAGGAAACTTTTGTCTAAATGATGCAGAAAAACTGTTTCTTAAACTTCAGAACTCTTCCCAAAATTCCCCTCATCGGCCGATGATGTAGATATGTTTCGTGTTTCGTCCTAACTTTCCTTGTAGGCATATCAACCGTCTACTTGTGAAAATTACTCCAACACCCAATTTTATCTTGAACAATTTTTAGAATTCTTTTTTTATGACAGTGTGCCGAATGGTAAATAATGATACGTACTTTTATTTATATCGTGATCTATCAATCGAGCACACAAAACCCTAATTGTTTGTGATTGGATGATGCACCGAGAAATTACTTCTTATCAGAAATTTTTTTCGAAATTTCCTTTTCAAACATGGACAAAGGGATTTCCTGAAATGTCATAAGGACATGTACACGTACAAAAATATCAGTCTTGTCCCATTGAGACCTCGATCGAGATCCCACCATATTCCTCGAGCTTGACCCCTAGAATGACACTACTTATACTCGATCTCGTGTCATTATTGGAACCATCCCGATCACAATCTTAGACCTTTATAGAGTCAGCATCCAATTTATTAGTAAGATGTTTTCAGAAAAGCAGCCACCCTTGAAATCAAACTAACTATTTGACTATTTGAGAATCAGAACCCTCATTGTCCGACTTATCAAATCTACTTCGTAACCCTTTTGCCTGTCGAGATTGACCTTCAACATATCATCTTAATTAAATCTCTACTTTTACTGTTTCTCCGTGTGAACGACATGTGGCACGGGTTTGGACACCCCTTGAAGAAAATCACCCAACGTACTCCATCCTCAAAATCAAACGCGGCAATGAAATAATAAGGAGGAGAGGAGAAGAAGAGAGTTGCCTGGTCTCAAGAATTAGACCAACTACTTTACCTACAAAAATAAAAACCACCAGGGTAGTTTTGATATTTACAGACCAATTTCCTTTTTCACCAAACATTGGTATATAAATAACATATAGAGACTTGGTAAAACGAAACTTCTACATATAGCCTAGCTTACAAAAGTTTCAAATATATTGAAATAATCTGATTAATTCATAGTATTTGTATATATAAATATATATATATATATATATATATCTTGCGTTTTAATAGTTCCTCCTTTATTAGTTGTGACAATGGTGAGATTTTACCTCGGAAGTTGCTTTGTACCTTTTATCACGTAAAAATTCACCCTGCCAATATTTGTGGTTCAGCGTCTCCTTCAGAAAAGAACTAGCTATAGTTTTTTGTTTTTATTTTTATTTTTCAAGTTGTTGTTGTTGTTGTTGTTTTGCAGCTTGTGTTGAGAAAGAAAGAAGCTAGGTGGGCTTTAGCTTGTGGGAGACAACATCAATTTGAGACTAGTTCGTGTACATGCACTCACACACACAGAGACTATATATATATATGTATGTGTATGAATATATGTGTGCGGGCACATGCACATGCAATTATATATGTGTGTAATATTTGGTAGGGCTAATATATGATTTTCGAGCACCCTTAAATTGTCGGGATGTGAGAGAGTGAGGTGGACTGCATTTATCAATGCGGTCTACTCCTTCTTCACATCCTGATTCACCAAAATCGAAATGTTTATCATTTTTCTTGATCATATGTGAGCAAATTTTGTTTCTAAAAATCAAATATATATATATATATTGCTAGTATTAATGATTTTAGAATTAAGTTTTACGTACATACGTGTCACTTTTCTCATAGTAGAGAAGTCATCATGCATGTTGTAGTGCAAATTTGTTATTGGCAATTTTACATTGATTTATTAAATACCAATAGTTTCGTTTTGGTAATGAAAGACAACAAGATCGAACAAAATGAAGGTAGAATTATTGGTAAATTGTGAGTACGCATGTTTATCACTTTCTGATTTTTTTTTTTAAAATTTTATAATCAACAATCTTCGAATTAAATAAGAGAAATACACAACCTTGCTGACTATGATATTACATGAGCTAGATGGTAATTTGTACACCGCTTAATTAAAAACTTATTGTTTCAATGCTTATTCTTTCTGACTAAATTTTGACACCTCATTAAATTGTGCAAGTATTTTTATATAATTAGGTTGTTAAAATTAGATAGCAAAATAAATAAAAGGTGAAGAAACAATTTGTTAAACATAAAAATAAAGACAGCACAAAGAAAACAAGATCACTACTAGTGCAAAGAAATACACACCCTTTCTGACTATCATATTATATAAGCTAAATAAACGTAAATACATTTCCATGACTTAAGAAATATAATTCAAGTTTGATTTGTTTTTGAACGTGCTTTCAATTGAGTAGCTATATATAGCTAGCGTTTTGGCGCAACTATTTAGAAAAACTTGGGGAATTATATTTGAATGGTCATTCTAATTAAATATGCATTTATAAGGAATAAATGGAAATAAAATATTCAAATGTCATTTGGGTTTTTGTTCTTAAATGGCAAAAAGTCCTCCCTAAAATTTACCTCATCCGGATATAGATTCTACAGTAATTTAAAAAAAAATTTTAAAACCATATTAGATGACATTTTCTTGTCTCTCTTTATTTCTTTTCCGATAACTATTTTTAAATGCATATTTAAATATTTCTATTCAAATATTCCAATCGAAATGTTAACAACCAAAGGAGAAGAAAGAGCCCATCTCTCAAAACGATACGATGCAACACGACATGACATTATCAATTCTCCGAATCCACCTAAACTAAAACATAAGCATTATCATCAACTAATTTAGCATCTCCTTCGAAAATGACCTACAAAGTTTAAATATTATTAGTATATTCATTGTTTATATCGAATGCTATTGGAAAGGTTGGAAGGCAACCAAGCACCCAAGACTAAACACTTTCAACTTTCTCTATCCTCTTGTGCCTACTATGAAATCTCTTTTCAAAAAAATCATAACAAAATTTTCCATTAAAAGTAGGGGAAGCTGTATTAAATTAATAGCAATAATTTTTCTTAGATTATGTCGAATACCCAGTACTCTTTAATTTTAGTTTATCTTAATTGTTTTTTAGGGAAGTTTAATTTTAATTGTTAGTGCAAAAAGTTTTATATTTTGATTAAGACACATAAAAAATGAATATAATTAAGATTTTTAAAAAATAAAACTTGACTCATTTGAGAATAATTGTCATATAATTTGAAATTCGTATGAAGTTGACATTTGATAAAATACTATATACGATAAAATAATATTTTTAGAAGAAGCACTCTAGATGGAGATGTATATATGATAATAAGGTGATATATTTGGAAAAAGACTGTATATATTGTAGACTTCAATGTGTAAGGTGTGAGGTGTAAGAGAATTAAGAACTCATGTAGATTGAAGGTGGCTGTCCCACTCAATCCTTCGCGCTATTGGGTTGCTATTGATATATATATAAATACACACACACACACACACACACACACGTTTATATATTATGACATAGCTGTGTTAACGAGTATTGAGTAGGATGCATGCCCGACTATGCTTTGGGAAATTTAGTCTTTGTCCTTATTATTTTTATGTTAGTTTTACCCTAGGTCATACGGAAAATTAAATTATCAACATCCTATACTTAAACACTAAAATATGTAACTATATATTAAATACAAGAAATTATTACTCAAAAGAAAGAGAGAGAGAGAGAGAGAGAGAGAGAGAGAGAGAGATTATCTATATTTTTTGTTGCCCATTAAAGTACTTTCCGATTCCGCCATATTTACATATTTATGTGTGTATTTATATGATCTAATCCCTGCATGAAGATAGTGAACCCAGGAGCTTAAGCCCCCTCAACTTTTTCTTTCTTTCTTTCCTTTTTTTGTTTTGTTTTGTTTTGTTTTGTTTCTTTTTTTTTTTTTTTTTTTTTTTCATTTTGGCCTGTAAATTTTATTAACATATTCCATATAGCGCACCCCCCCCCGCCCAAAAAAAAGTTGGACTCTTTTTTTTTTTTTTGTACAAATTTACCTATAGCCCCCTTTCTCCAAAAGATTAAGGAAAAAAAAATTTTAAACTAAAGGTTAACTAAAATCTCTAAGCACTTAAGAGCGTGATCAGATATATTATATTTATCTTCTTTTATTCTTTTTATTTTCATTTGTCATATATTATATTTTGTTTGTTTTACTATCTAAAAAATGAACTTTTCTCTAGGTTTATGTTTCAATAGTAATTAAAAAAAAAAAAAAAAGAGAAGGAATTTATCTTTTGTAAAATAATAAAAATTTGACAAGTTAAAAAGATTCATTTGAAAAAATAATAATAATAAATACTTGTTAACTGATCAAATTTCGATCGTCAAAACAATCATAATATTTAATAATTAAATATATAGTTCCCTTAAAAATTTCTTGGTTTCGTCATTGATCAAATCCATTGTTATTGTTGGGGTTTGACTGAGGGGTCATCCATTTGATCAAAGAATCATATAGGCATAAAAATTTGGTAGTCACAACGTGAAAGAAATGAATATACGCATTCACCTACTCTCTAGCAATACCAATATCCACTTCTAAATACATATATTTATATATGTTTATAACTATATATGGACACACACATGATAATAATAAGCAAAAAAACATGCATGAAGTGGTAGGTGGCTAGGAAAATGTCATCACTTTGTTCGATCACTACTAACTACTCGTTAATGAGAGACGTTATAAGAGAAAGACTAAAAGAAAAACGTGTACTATCATTCAGATCACATAAGGGTGGACCAGGAAATTTGTCCATTAAATATTTATTTATATATATATACACAAACGTGTATATATATATATATATATATATAAGTGTGTGTGCGTGACTATTAATACCCAAGAACATTCAATCTTTTGGATATTGTATGGATAAGGTTTTTGTCCGTATTATATGCACTTGTTAAAGATATATGCATGCAAAATTTGAAATTGAGTGATGCTTTTTGTTTTTTGTTTCTTCTTTTAATTTGTTCTTACGTTGACGAGACCAGCATATGAAGGGATGAAAGCAAAAAATTATTAAAATCTATGTATAGTAAAAAAAAAAAAAAAAGGTCTTAAAATATTATGGTGGTATTTGCTTTGTTAGTAGTAAAGACGAAAACATGGGCAATTAAGTATTACTATCTTTTCTTTTTTTTTTTTATTCTTTCATAGTTTGCGTAATTAAGCATGTAGATATACACCTATATCTCTATGGATATCTCTGCAATGTATCTATTGATATCCACACATATAAAAACAAAAAATAAATAAATAAGAAAAAATACTTTTGAGAAAATTAATACGCTTTGATTGTTCTACATAAATACATTGCAATAATAATAATAATAATAATAATCATTAGTGTTATTTAATTATTTACCAAATTCAAGAATAATGTTATTTTTTATGTTTGTTTGGTAATATAAAAAGTCATGAGATTGTAAAGAATAGAAAAAGATATTACTCACCAATGTGTTCCACATAATTAGTTCTTTGATTAGATTTGAAACGATTGGATCCATGAGATGTTCATATTAAAGATAATGTACTATGTACGATATAAAGGTGTTCTTATTTATAAATCGGGAGATTTTTAGAAACGAGTCATGTTGTTCATGTAATGACGAGCGCCTAAGTGTTTAGTTTTAGTAGGAGACTTCTTTTTTTTTTTTTTTTGAGACCCCGAATTTGAATTTTGAGCCATTGTCAAACACGTTCGTGACTTTAACTGATAGTCAAATTATAAAAAAAAAAAATTTTCCAATAGTCAAGCTTAAACCTTTCAAATATAAATTAAACCCACCAATTTCGACTAAATTCTCACTTTGAAGTTACATAAATGTTAATGAAATAAACAAACAACGTACTAAACCAGCAAAAAAACAAAAAACAAACAACGTGCTATTAAGTTGACTACGTAGTTGATCATATCTAAAGAACAAGAAATATATATATATATATATTGCAAGTCAGTTTTGGGCTACGTACAATGATTTAAAATATACAAGCATACCACTTCACAATATTGACTATAATTAACTAATTAAGGCAGGGACTTGGTCAAACATTGACATCCATGCGCGTGAAAAAGGACAAGTTTATATATATTTATAAAATGAAACTTACAGCTCTGACATTTTTTTTATTTGTATAATAGAGACTTGTATTGTTAGTATATATCTTATTAAAGTTACATCAAAATAAAAGAAAAATCTACAAAATAGATAATTTCTAACGCAGATTTGACCATTAATATCAAATTGTTTCTAACACATATATACCACTTATCTTTTATCTGTTCACTAAAAAAAAAAAAAAAAAGCGTAGCAAATTTTATTTACGTGACTATGTAGCGTATTTTTTTTTTTTTTTGTCACACTTTTATTTGGTGAACATTATGATTCATGATACTAGCGCTTTAAAATTTAATGGAAAAATCATTCTCTAAAAGTAATGTTTTTTGTGGATGGTAAAATCCTGGCATGCGCACATTGAGTAATATGTATTGATTTTTCTATTTGATCATTACAAGATTTTCAATCTTATATATGCTTTAAAAACCAAAAATTATTTTTACAAGTTACAAAACATAAAACTAGTTATTAGAAAAAGTAGACATAAGAAGCAATAAAAGATAATAAGATATCAAATACGTTGTTGTTATTTTTACGCTTTGCGTTAAATATAGTACTGACATTTATATATATATATATTTATATATATATATATATTTTTTGGTAAGTACGTTGATATTAGTGTTGGTTATGGTCTAATTGTTCTCCATCGCTACGGTGTGGAATCTTTTTCCCTTGTCACCAGGGCAGAAGAGACACCCAACATGCACTGTGTTCCTGTTATGTTTTGAATGAAGTCTCTTTTTTCTGGCAACAACATGTTTTGGAAGGACAAAACAATTTTGTTGATAAACAAAAAATGCTTAAATAAAAATTCTGAATATGTTGGTGTGTATATATATTTATATAGTTGCTTGAATTTCATAGTACTAAACTCTGTTTTGGATTTCCTATGCTCTTGTTCGAATTTCGAGGGATATAAAATGGAAACCTCCTGAACTGGGTTGTCCTGCGGGGATAATGAAAGAGTCGACATGTGTTTGTTCATCTATTCTTTTTAATATATATATATATATATATATATATATTATTGGAAAGCACAGTATTCTTTTTAATATTGTATCTTCTGAGATGTTTATTGATTAATAAAAGCTCTTCACAATTTTCCTGGAAAAAAAAAATTATAGTGCAATATGAATCTCAACTTGGTGAAAAAAAAAAAAGAAAAAGAAAAAAAAAAAAAAAGCGAACTCAACTGTAAAATTAAAAAGAGATATCAACTGCCACTTGAAAAAAAATTCGACTCTTTTGATTTCTTTTTTCACCATCCAATTGTTAAAATTTACTTGCACGGTACATCTAAAAACAAAATAAATAAACAATGAGATGTAGTGGAGATTTTTCATAGGTTACATCAGAAATAGTTATACCAGAACAAATTGAAATAAAAAGGAAAAAAAAAATGTATGGTCTCTATGTGAGATTCTCCTCAAGATAAAGGGCCCGTTTGGGGGGATTTTTGAAGATGAAGTTTTTGAGATTGATTTGAAAATATATATTTGATTAAAGTATGAATTAAAAATAAACTGTAAAATAAAAAATATATATAAAATTATAACATGTGTTTGAAAAAAATATATATATAATGGATTATGTTTTATTCATTTCGTCGTTGTGATCATTTTGACATAATAATCATCTTATTTGATTTAAAATAATAAAATTATGGTATTTCAAAGTTTGAATTTTTTAAAAATATTTGAGGGAGAAAATGAATTAGAGATGTGAGGACAAAAACCAGAGGGGCTCGTAATCTCCTTCAATGAGGAATGAGTTTCCCCCGTTTCTATAAATAGAAAGACTAGGTAGAAACTGCCAAACTGGTTTGTACTTTTTTTTCCTTTTTCCTTCTTTTTGTTTTTTAAAAAGTGCTCTTCTACTTTTTCTTTCAACTTTTTTTTTTTTTTTTTACGTTCTTTATTCTCACTGTTCCACGTTTTCCACGTGCTTTCCTTCCGCTTTATACAATTGCTAACTTCAATGCTGCACCCTTCATTTTTCCTCTCATTGTTCCATGTCTTCACATGTTTTCTTTCTATTTAAGATCCGTTTGAGTTTCAGGTTTGGATGTAAATTTTTCATTTCAAATTTTAGCTTTTTTTTTAAATAAATAAAACTTATAACTAGTTTTTAAAAAGTTAATTAATTTCAATATAAAATTTCGTTCCAAACCGGTGTTTAAAACGCAAGCTTACTTTTATACTAAATTGCATGGTTGTCTTTTAAACTTATCATGACTGCAATTTGCCACTGGAATTTTTAATTTTAACAATAATAATATAAAATATTTAAAACTAGGAATTGCTCCTGTTCTTGGTGTTACTCCAATCTTTCACTTTGCTTTTTCGTCTCATCGTTCCAACTCTTCGTCCTGCTTTCTTTCCACTTTATATTCACGTTTGAAATGAAATGCATTGAACTAATTGCGTACAGTTATATTTTATCTCTTGAGCTTTTATTTTGACGACATAAGACTTTATAGAAATGAAAATGACTTCCCGGAGCTTTTGTTACTTCAATCATTTACTTTTTTTGTCTCGTTGTTCTATGTCTTGTACATGTTTTCTTTCCACTTTATATTCACTTTTGAAATGAAATGCATTGAACTGATCGCGTACAGTTATATTTTATCTCTTGAGCTTTTATTTTGACGACATAAGACTTTATAGAAATGGAAATGACTCCCCGGAGCTTTTGTTACTTCAATCATTTACTTTTTTTGTCTCGTTGTTCTATGTCTTGTACATGTTTTCTTTCCACTTTATATTCATTTTTGAAATGAAATGCATTAAACTAATCGCGTATAGTTATATTTTATCTCTTGAGCCTTTATTTTGACGACATAAGACTTTATAGAAATGAAAATGACTCCCGTAGCTTTTGTTACTTCAATCATTTACTGTAGCTTTTGTTACTTCAATCATTTACTTTTTTTGTCTCGTTGTTCTATGTCTTGTACATGTTTTCTTTCCACTTATATTAACTTTTACGCCAAACAGGTTTTTTGAACTTAACACACAGTTGCAAATAATATATCCTTTGAATTTATAATTTTGATAATATAATATGAGATATATACAGAAGTGGGAATGGATCTTATATTTTTCATTACATCAACCTTTTACTGTTTTTTTTTTTTTTTTTTTTGGTTTCGTTGCTCCACATCTTCCAACTGCTTTCGTTGCATTTTAGATTAACTTTTGGGTTGAATTACATTGTTGCTCCTAAATTTATGATACAATTGTAATTTACCCCTTATTAAACTCTTAATATTGATAGTTTACACCTTGAATTTAAAAATCTTTAGTAAACACCCTTGAAGTTAAGGATGTTAACTTTTTAACCAAATTGAAATGTGGGTTGCACATTCGTTAATCCCTAATTAAGGGATTTTATCTGTTTTAACTAAAAGTTTTTTTTTTAATGGATATTTTAATTCAAATTTGTTAGGATTAGGATTTTTAATTGAGTTTTATCAAAATTTAGAGTTTTGAACTAACTTTATTTTAAATATTAGTTCGGATTAACTTTAAAAAAAAAAAAAAAAAAGTTATGACAAAGTCCTTTTTTTTTTTTTTTTTTTTGAGTTTTGTCGTCCTTTTCGAATAGGTGAGAAAAAGACTTATAATTTAAAAAAAAAAAATAAAGTTTAACGGATTTAGATCACTTAGCTAAGTCTACGATAAAGAAATATATTTTACTAGTATAGTGGTGAGACTGAAGATCACAAACCTGCCACAACCCCAAATTACAAAGGGACCACATCATGACTATATCTTACCAACTACACTTGAATTGGTCTGTGGAATGTTATTGAATAAAAATAAGATATGAAATTCCTAAATTGCATGCACAAACTAAGATATCAATTAATTAAAAATAAAAATGAACTTTTTAGTTTAATCCATTACATTTTAGCAGAAAAAACAATAAATAGCTGGATCAGATGCAATCAGAATAAAAAATAAATAAAATAAATAAATAAATAAATAATCGTAACTACCTACCTTTCTTCTCATTTCCTTTATTGTTCTTTCGTTTTTGAGAGGGAGACAGTCTATCTACCTGGGGTGTGCTTATCATAGGGTTTGGTAAGCAGGGAAGAAGCCAGATATACATGTCAATGGGGATTTATACCAATTATTATTATTATTATTATTATTATTATTATTATTATTTTATAAAGAACAAAAAATTATAAAAACTAAAAGGAAAAATTTTAATGGGGCTATGTGCTAATATTTATATTTTAATGGAGTAAAGCAGAATAATTATAAAATTTTTGCGCGTTAAAAAAATTTTAATATGGGTTATGTGAGAATTTTTAATTTTTAATGCGGTAAAATAAATAAAATAAATTTTTGGGAATTAAAAGAAAAAATTTACTCATCTCTATACAAATCCGTCGCTATTAATAAAACATTGATTGTGTGCGAAGAATTTAAAACAGACTGTCTATATTGATGAAATCTGAGATTGGATCCTATAATAGAATTCTTCACTTTCTTTTTTTTTTTTTTAAGACCAAAAAAAAAAATCAGTCAGAAAAGATTTGGAACGAAATTTAAGCTATCCGTAGTTGATGATTTCTATATATTTATTTCACATAAGAACTTACTTTGGTACACTTTTTTAGTTTAAGGATTAAATTTGGTAAAACTTCGCATGATTTGGTGTTTTCCATCCATTTATCTAAAAGAAAAAATAATTTGGGCACATTTGATTATTAGTTTAGAGACTAAATTGATGCGACTTTCAAATAAATATACAATTTTTAAAAGAGAGAAGAATGTCTTAAGATCTTTCATGATTTTAATGCTGAAAATAACCAAACTTTCATGCAATTTTAACAGTTTTCATCTAAAAATTTAAGAGTGGGACTGTCCAAAAACGCCCTTTCGGTTTAAGAATTATCTATGACATATAATTGACTACATGGACCAAGTCTGCATAGAGTAAAAACTCAAAGGACTACGCATGTATTTATACCAAATAAAAATTGATTTTTTTTATTAAAAAATAACAATAAAGGAAACTTTCTTGTAATTAACTCCATTAAAAATCAAGAACCATCGTCTCTAAATGACTAAGTCCTAGTAAACAATTCTAAGATCCTTTCATCAAAATAATAATTTAAAAAAAACTAAAAAAAAAAAATACTACTAGGCAATGTGATGATGATCATGGATACGTGAGACCCACCCCAAAAATGCTTAGAAGGCAAAAGATAAACTTTTATAATTTATAAGGTTATTCCATTGGAGTTGTATATATATATATATATATATATATATATATATATTGGCAGTGTAGATTAGGTCCTCTTTATGGATGACATTTTAACAAAGACAACCGATTGGTCGACCTAATTTATCTAATTTGAAATAATTATTCTCGCCTTTAGAAAAGTGAAGTAATTTTTAATAATCTGTCTTTTAAATGAAACGGCAAATTTATTTGATCCCAATACCATCTCAAGATGTTGACTATTAGGCTCCAAGTCGATCTCTATCCAAGATACATATAAAATGTTGTAAGGCCTTTAATTAGCATTGTCCGCCATTAAATTTTGTTTGTCTCGGCCATTAAATTTCATGAGAATTTTTTTCAAACAAACGGGGGTTTTTTTTTTTTTGGGTGCGTGTTTTATACATCAGTTTCTAAATTAAAAATCTTGACGATCGATCCTATGAATTTTAAAAATCCATTGTACCAATGATCATTTTGATCCCTTGTTTTAAACTACAAAGGGTTTTGACATGTGATTCGCATAATTTTTTGACAGACTTTTTGTCCCTATTCACTTTTCATGTGTCATTATATCAATTTCTATTAGAAAAAATTGACGGAATCATCAAAATAACCGTTAATGTAATATATTTTAAAAATTTAAAAGGTTAATTGTCGAGATTTTAATTAAAAAACCGATTCTCCAACTATTAAAAAATTAGAAGAAACATACAAAAAAGTCAAACAAATATCAGAAATACTTGATGATTCGTGTCATATAGACAGACATCATATATAAGAGGGGCCTCCTAAATTTTGTAAAGATAAGATTGGATATTCTACTTAGTTATTATGTCATGACAAAATTAAAAGACGTTATCAACTTTGCTAAATAAGTTATTAACTTTTTTTTTTTCCCTGAAGGACAATTTTTTACCTTATAAAAATAAAAACCATACCTTATCTAAAAAAAATCTCAAAATTTATCAATAAAACGAAAATGATCAGATTCGACTCTGTCAAAATCATATAGACAGACATCATATACAAGAGGGGCCTCCTAAATTTTGTAAAGATAAGATTGGATATTCTACTTAGTTATTATGTCATGACAAAATTAAAAGACGTTATTAACTTTGCTAAATAAGTTATTACTTTTTTTTTTTTTTCTGAAGGACAATTTTTTACCTTATAAAAATAAAAATCAAACCTTATCTAAAAAAAATCTCAAAATTTATTAATAAAACGAAAATGATCAGATTCGATTCTGTCAAAAGGATAAACCTGATTTCACTTATCCATGTCATACTAAATCCAACACTACCAACCTTATAATTAGGCAAAATCTTTAATTAGAACCTTCAAATATCGAACTTGAATACATTTTGAAGAGATAAATAAGGATGAAAACCACCTTTTATCACTCCACTACCTCATTAGTGGTTTAAGGGATAATATCTGTTAATTACCCTTAACTCTCAAGGTTTTTAACACAAAAGGAAGTTAATTCTTGACCCAAAAAAATAAAATAAAAAAATCCTTATTACATTTTCATTTTGGTACCGTGAACGAAACCAATAGTGTACAATGTTTCTATTTGATGTACCTTTTGGTTTTTGTAATCATAATGACTTCTAGGTTGGTGATGTGTACTTTCCCGTTACCACACACTAAGCAAATCACTAAAATTCCTCAATTAATGCTTTTCCTTTCCGTGTGTCAATTTGTAGGGTTTGGTATTTATTTGAAAAATGGTTTGAAAATAAATCCTATGATTTTTCGATAAAGGTGTTTCGAAATTTTTCATTAGAAATTATTTTATGTAGTGTCCGTTTTGTATAAAATTAAAAAACAAAAATTAAAATAAAAAAAATGGGTTTTCATATTTTATTAAAAAATGAGAAAATAAAATAATTTTTTTCATTTTCATTTTTTAAAATTTTTTACTTCAAATATGTTCATAAACACGCGCAAACACAATTTCACTTGTTCTTATACTTAGATACATACCTCTAAAATCACAATTCCAAAACATATCTCGATATAATTATCAAAGCATTTTCATTTCCTTTTCATATACAAAACAAAATATCTTCCAAAATACTCTGGCTTAGTTCTTTTTTCTTTTTTCTCTTTTCCTATTTTCATTTCATTGCTTTTTATTTTATTTTATTTTATTTTATTTTATGTTTATGCTATTTAGTAGGTTTGGTGGCAAAAAAAAAGATGACGTTGTGCTTCCGTACCCTCATTATTAATATTATTATTTTCCATTTTAATTATTCTTACCCTTTACAAGTTCTTCCCACCAAAATTTCAAAAAAAAAAAAAAAAAAGTTCTTCCCACCAACCCCTCCCCTTCCCCATCCCTTCCCTTCTGCCGTTTGACCAGTAATTACACGCCGCGTTTGAACTCCTAAATCTGCCCCCAAAATAGAACTAGAAATAAAAATAATAGACACCCAAAAAAAAAAAAAAAACATTTCGTCCGACGTGTCAAAATCCTAACCTTCTAATCCAACACACATCCAACGGCCACGGTTATCCTTCAACTAACACATCGGCCTACCCACCCAAACGCTCAACGTGGACAACCCCCCCTTTCTATATAAACTAACTTATTATCGGTGAACTAACTCAGGAAACATTTTCAGTGCTCTCCCATTACCTGAAAATTTTCCTTTCCCGTCAACCAAACAGAGAAACAGAGAGAGAGAAAATAAAAAATAGAAAGCAAAAAAAGCCTCCGCATTTACAGAGCTAGAAGAACATATATACACCAAATACTAAATCTTTTTTCACCTTGCTACCTCATTTTGTCTTCCTAGTTCCATTTCGTTATTGGGTTATTTTTTTCATATTTTTTGCCATTTCCCGAGAAAAAGATGGAATTTTCTAAGGCAAACAGCATCGGGGACGCCGCATTCTGCATCAGTGGTACGGCGAATACGGCAAATCATTGCCATGTAGATCCGCTGAACTGGTCGGCGGCTGCCGAGTCACTCAAGGGGAGCCACCTAGAGGAGGTCAAGCGCATGGTTAACGAGTACCGGAAGGCGGTGGTCCGCCTCGGCGGCGAGACCCTCACCATCGCTCAGGTGGCCGCCATCGCAGGCCGAGCCGCCGACGAAGACGCGGTCCGTGTCGAGCTCGCCGAGTCGGCCCGGGCCGGGGTCAAGGCCAGCAGCGATTGGGTCATGGACAGCATGAACAAGGGCACGGACAGCTATGGTGTCACTACCGGGTTCGGTGCTACCTCCCACCGGAGAACCAAGCAAGGTGGTGCTCTTCAGAAGGAGCTCATCAGGTGATTATCATTATCGTTATTATTATTACTCTTTTTAGATTTGCGATGTGATTTATTTTTTATTAATTGTGGTATTCGATATAAAATCCATGTTATAGTTTTCTGGACACAATTCTGGTCATCACTCCTGGTCGAAACTTAAGGAACTTGTAACGTAAGACTTGTGTTACTATCCTTTTAACTATCAAAAAAAAAAATCCTTGGAAATAACCTGAAGATGTTACCAAGACTTGACCTTTTCTACAAATGAGGGAGGTGTTCAAGTTGTGGTAGGTGGGTTCTTAGTGGTATGACATATCTATATATATTTTTATATATGTGTAAATATATATTTAGTACTGAATTAATTTTTTAGTTGAAAAGTAGAGAAATGGACAATTTTTAAAAAAACTTAAGAAAGGGAAAAATCTCTCACCATACACTCTGTTTGCGGATCCAACGTGGACATTATCCAATGCTGCCATTAATGGATACACAATTTTTTTTGTATATATATATATATATATGTAATTTTGTTTTATATATATATATATATATATATATTTAATATGTAGCTGTTTTTATGAGTTGAAACTGTTTAGTGCATTAAATCGTGGTCCATATGGCATTTATGAAATTCATGACATGATAATAAAGTGTGGCATTTTTAAAATGCAAATATTATGGAACCTAAATTTAATTTGTCTGAGTGACTTCGTAACTGGGTTTGCTGATAGCAAACACATCCTAGTGGTTCATCATTCATTGTTCTAGCTTTTCGTGACGTTTCAAAGTGTAGTCAGATTTTAGTAATAACAATAATAAATAAATAAATAATTTTTTCGAAATGAATCATGGTATGAACTGTATTTTCTCTGATTTGGGATCATTCGAGAAGATAATGCAACGTGCAACTGCGAATTCTGTAATAGATGTTAGAAAATAAAAACAAAAATCATATCAATACGATACAATATTTAATCATTAAATCATAACTTAATAAAATTCAATAAAAATTCATCCGATTAAAACTATGTAACGAGCATGTAAGATGGGGTAAAAATTTTCTTAAAAGTTTTTTTTATACATTAGTAGCATAAATAATGTAATATTAATTATATCACAGTTCCAAGTTCATTAGTGGAAAATTAGACTTGACCTATTCCATTTACATTTATTTCTAATATTAGTTGGAAGTGATAATGGAGTTTTTGTCTTTAATATTTGTCTGAGCGTGCAACTTTTTTTTTTCCCTAAAAAAACAAAAACTTAAAACCGTTTAAAATGAAGGATAAAAAACACTCTGTTTCAATTATAGGTTAAATTTTATAATTCGAATAATAAATTTAAATTTTATGAGAGAAAATAACAATTAAAAAAAAGTTTAAAATGTGGATATAAAGAAAAGACTTGTTTTGTGTCCCATTTGACCTGACTTGGGTAAGTCGTTTGCAAGATAAAATGAGGAAAACATGTCGGCTGACTAGAATTGTGGAGGAAAATAATGCGTTACTTCATGGCTTAGACTATACCGAGTGGAACAAGAAAATAAATAAATAAATAAATAAATAAATAAATAAATGGAACTAGACTTGTTAAAAACCAGTTGTACTTGGTTGATCTTGCATTTAATAGAATTGATGTCTGTTTTTTTAGGGAAATATTTATGCCTATATTTACGACCTTTTTTTTTTTTTTTTTTTAATTTGTTATCCCGAGGATTACTTGCCCCATTCATAGGGTTTAAATGCTCGATAGAGTTATTTAATGAAAGCCTCACTTAATCCAACAATATTAATTAATGAACTTTTACTATTTTTGGAAAATAATTCCTTGAGTTGAGGGAACTTTATGTTTTTGAACTTCTTACATCTTTATATTTCGATTCAATCATATGACTTCAAAATTTCTAGAATTGTGGTGTTTTTGTTCTCAACTTATTGCACGTTTTTTTTTTCCTTTTATATTTGAGTCACATCTAAATGAATTTTGTTCATGCAGATTCTTGAATGCTGGAATCTTTGGGAACGGAACGGAATCATGCCACACGTTGCCGCACTCGGCGACGAGGGCTGCAATGCTTGTGAGGATCAACACCCTCCTCCAAGGCTACTCCGGCATCCGCTTTGAGATCTTGGAGGCCATAACCAAGCTCCTCAACCACAACATCACCCCATGCCTCCCCCTCCGTGGAACCATCACTGCCTCGGGTGACTTGGTCCCACTCTCCTACATTGCCGGGCTCCTAACGGGCCGGCCCAACTCCAAGGCCGTCGGGCCTAATGGGGAGCTACTCACCCCGGCCGAGGCCTTCAAACAAGCCCAAATCGAGTCTGAATTCTTCGAGCTCCAGCCCAAGGAGGGCCTTGCCCTTGTGAACGGGACCGCGGTCGGGTCAGGCCTAGCTTCCGTCGTCCTCTTCGAGGCCAACATCCTCGCTGTCCTCTCAGAGATCCTATCGGCGATCTTCGCCGAGGTGATGCTCGGAAAGCCCGAGTTCACAGACCACTTGACCCACAAGCTCAAGCACCACCCAGGCCAGATTGAGGCCGCGGCCATTATGGAGCACATCTTGGAAGGAAGCTCCTACATCAAACACGCCCAAAAGGTCCACGAAATGGACCCATTACAGAAGCCCAAACAGGACCGGTACGCCCTCAGAACATCTCCCCAATGGCTGGGCCCACAGATCGAGGTCATCAGATCAGCGACGAAGATGATCGAGCGAGAGATCAACTCCGTCAACGACAACCCTCTGATCGACGTTTCTAGAAACAAGGCCTTACATGGCGGAAACTTCCAGGGGACTCCGATTGGAGTTTCCATGGACAACACTCGCTTGGCTCTGGCCTCGATCGGGAAATTGATCTTCGCGCAATTCTCCGAGCTCGTCAACGACTTCTACAACAACGGACTGCCGTCGAATCTCTCCGGCGGGAGGAATCCAAGCTTGGATTACGGATTCAAAGGAGCGGAAATCGCTATGGCTTCGTACTGCTCCGAGCTTCAATTTCTGGCGAATCCGGTGACGAACCATGTCCAGAGCGCCGAACAGCACAACCAGGATGTGAACTCTCTCGGACTGATCTCGTCGCGGAAGACCGCCGAGGCCGTCGAGATCTTGAAGCTGATGTCGTCGACTTTCTTGGTGGCGCTCTGCCAGGCGGCGGATCTGAGGCACCTGGAGGAGAATCTGAAGAGCGCGGTGAAGAACACGGTGAGCCAGATCGCGAAGCGTGAGCTGACGACTGGACCGAACGGCGAGCTCCACCCGTCGAGGTTCTGCGAGAAGGACCTCCTGACGGTCGTCGATCGCGAGCACGTCTTCGCGTACATCGACGATCCGTGCAGCGCCACGTACCCGCTGATGCAGAAGCTGAGGCAGGTCCTGGTAGAGCACGCGCTCAACAACGGTGAGGTCGAGGCGGTCCCGAGCAGCTCGATCTTCCAGAAGATCGCGGCATTCGAGGCCGAGATCAAGGCGGCGCTGCCGAAGGAGGTGGAGAGCGCGAGGATCGACGTAGAGAACGGGAAGCCGGCGATTCCGAACAGGATCACGGAGTGCCGGTCGTACCCGATCTACAAGCTTCTGAGGGAGGAGTTGGGGACGGAGTTCTTGACCGGAGAGAAGGTCCGGTCACCGGGAGAAGAGTGCGACAAGGTGTTCACGGCAATGTGCCAAGGGAAGCTCATCGATCCGATTCTGGATTGCTTGAAGGAGTGGAACGGAGCTCCGATTCCGATCAACTAAGATTAAGAGACCAAGAAAAAGGGGAAAAAAAAATTCCACGCATGTAATTTTCTTTTTTAAATTTTATTCATGTAATTTTGTTTTTACGGGGTTTTGTTGGTAAGAGACTGAAAAATCCTTCAAAGAAAAAAACGTTGTTGTATCAAGGTGAAAGTTCTTTCTTTTTTATTTTTATTTTAATATTATCTCATATTTTTCAATTTGTATTTTGTAATATAGAACGAAAATTAATAATAACCTCTTTTTTTTCTTCTTCTTGTTGTTTTTTTGTTTTTTTGTTTTTTTGTTTTTTTTTTTACTTCGCCTGTATCTCTGGATACATTTCTGGGTTATGATTTGCATGCACTCTATCCCCTTTAACTTTTCCTATTTTGCAAAAAGGGCCCTTTAAACTTTCAAGTGTGACGATTAATCCTCTAAATTTGTTAAACCGTTATGATGTTGCCCAAACTGGTAACGTTGTTAAAATTGGTGACGGATTGAAGGGATTAGTTGTCAAAATTAAGGTTTAAGGGGTGATTTGTCAAAACCCGAAAAGTAGTTTAAAGTGCCGTGTGTCAAAGCATAAAAATTTATAGGTTACGATGTTAAAAATTCTACCTTTTTTTTCCATCAAAAATAGAGAAAAAAAAATACTATGGTTTTTTTTTTTGATAAGATATAAAAAAGTCTACCTTTCTCATTAGCAAATATCACTAATAACTTTTGTTTTTTTTGGCTTCAAATTACTACTTTTAGGGTTCGTTTGGTAAATAAATTTACGTTAAAAAAGTACAGTTTGAGTTAAAAATTTTGTTACAGTTTGAGTTAAAAATTTTGTTGACTTAAAAAAAAACAAAAACTTTTTCAGAAAAGACAAAAACTTTTTAAAAAAGATAAAAACTAATATAAAAAATACAGTTTGAGTTAAATTGTCAAACAAGATATTAAAAGACATATATCAACTGATTTGCGGCCGTCAATACCAAAAATAAAAAAATAAAAAAATAAAAACTTACTAACAATAGTAGTGTGTTCGTTGTACAATTTGAAAAAGCCAAAGAGAAAAGGACAAAATATGTTTCTCTTAGCAACTCAATCAATACAAATTAGCGGCTGTAAAAACCAACCAAATATGGGCCCTTTAATTTCTTGTTTGAATCAAGGCATAGCCATTGAGATTTCAGATGATTGTTAAATATTTTTGTTGTAATTATCTTTTATGAATCTTTCTATATTTCAAATTGATTAATTATAATATAGACATGAATGGATCGTATTACTTGATTACAAGAGATTTCTTAATATCTATATTTTTCTTCGGGCTTTTTTGTACTGGTATATTCTGAATTTATCACATAGTTATAATTTATATCATAAATTTTTAATTTTAATAATTTACATTGTGAACTTTATTTATTTATTTATTTATTTATCTATTTATTGAGATAAAAGCCTCTTTTGTGTCTAATCATGTTTTTAGCTTAAGATTAGCAAGAGTAGAACAAATATTCTTTAACAACCACTTTCTAGTTTGTTTAATGATTGTTAAAGGTCCGTTTGGTGAATGAGTTTAAGTTGAAAATTTTAAGTTTGAGTTGAAAATTTAATTTTTGTTGATTTTTCAGAAAAGACAAAAACTTTTTCAGAAAAAGATAAAAACCTTGGGGAAAAAAAAAAAAATTGATATGAAAAAGTACAGTTTGAGTTTAAACGCCAAACGTAACCTAAATGGTTATATATGTTGAACAGTTCAAATTCATAGATTTTGTTTGTTTTCTCTCTCTTTCTTCTTCTTCTTCGTCTTCCTTTTTTTTGATTTTTTAGTGGAATTGTTCACATTATAACTTGTCGGCGCAGGATTATAGGATGAGATTTTCCATCCCCACCAAACTTCTTGGTAGGATGAAGTAGGTGAAGCATATATATTTATAACATAAATGTATATTTATAGATGCTTCAGCTACCACATATATAGTCTCACTCAATAATGGTCACAAGTAAAATGTTTGTATAAAGTCGTTGAGTGAGACATTGATTTTTTTTTTTTTTTTAATAATTTCAGTTTTACTTTTTAACTTTTTTTTTTTTTTTTTTCCAAAATATCCCACACTCACACTAGTGTCGTCATCTACTAGTTTTATCATGATTTTTTTATTTCTTTTTTTTTTTCACCAAAATAAAAATCCTTGCTCTTGACATGTTCAATTAATTAGCAAAAATAAATGAAACAAATACATGATTACATTCTATTATGGGAACGATTCAAAAGTCAATATATCTAAACGAGAAGGTATATACTCTCTGTCACAATGAATTTTGCTAGTTTTCCCAAAATAACACTCAATCACAATAAAATAAAAAAAAAGAGAAGAACAAAGGTAAAAATTAAAAAATTAAAATAAAGGTGCTTCTTTTGAAAAACCTCTTTTAACTCATTACACCACTTTTCTAAACGCACAAATTGTTTAAACTTAAAATGATTAAACTAACTTATTACACACCTACGCACCCTTATGTTTCCTAAATTATCCCTTCTTATTTTCATTAAAAAAATTACTATATCACTTCAAATTTCTTTTTTTTTTTTTTTGATACACCTCCTTTTGTGTTTTTATTTATTTTGATATTCTACTTTAAAAATATATAGAAACGTCTAGAATATGTATACACTTTCTTTTTTTTTTTTTAATTTTGATATTCTACTTTGAATAAAAAAAAAAAAAAAAAAAGAGTTTGCAAAAGAAAGGTTAAAAAAAAAAAAGATTTTCCTGTATATACACCCCAAACAATCGGTGAGCAAACTGTAGATCTAAAATTTACAGGCAAAAAAAGAAGGCAGAGGAAAAAGCATTAAGAAAAATGCCTATAAGATATTTGAAAAAGAAGCCAATTAACCTTTTTTTTTTTTTTTTTTAGTTGGCGTGGCAGTACATGGACAAATATAAAACTGTAAACTTACATTTATACCCAGCCTAAAAGCCACGTATTCAGCAACAAAAGTTACAAAAAAAAAAAAAAAAAAAAAAAAAAAAAAAAGCCAACAGATTCAGCAATCAATAACTTATAAATACAAAACTCTTACGTTTCGTATTCAGATTGAGTTTGAATTGAAATAAAATTTTTATATTGAAATTGATTGATTTTTTAAAAAATTAATTATAATTTTTGTTGACTTTTTCATTAAAAAAAATCTAATAATAAAATATAATTAACTTCAAACTCAACTTGAATTCTAAATCTAAGCTTATATCCGATACCGTGTGATATTTGGTGATGACATGGCAAGGGTGGGGCCGGCAGAAAATAGACAATTGTTGGAGAGTGGTGAGTGCATGTGGAGTTGGGCCTAAGAGATAAAGTTGTATGCTGGAGGTCCAAGTCAGACATCGAATGCATTTATTTTTTTAAAAAATGAGGGCATAATAGTAAATTTAGTTGAATTAAAAAAGAGAAGAAGTATGGAAGTATAAATTATTCGAAAGTGAATGTCAGTCGGTTTAATAAAAATGTGAAGTTATGAGAAAGAGAATGTAAATAGTAGTATAAATAGACACCACATAAACGAAAATGGGGGGTTAAAAAAAATTACCTAAATAACTATTTTTTTTTCATCTATTGATAAACATAACATAAATTCTCTTATCTAGATCAACATGACACAAACTTTTAGTTTAGTTTAATTTAATTTTGTGTCATATTAATCTATTATTACTTTTTTGTATTATATTAGTATAATGATTTTTTAAAATTGTATCATTGAGGCACCTTTCCCAAATGGTTAATACTTTGTAGTCGGATTCTGGGGCCTGGGAAAGTGTAAGTTTGAGAATTGTTTTTGTGGTCAGTGACATATGATCAGGAATGCCGTTTGTTGGAAGCATAAAGGAAGGGGGAAAAAATTGATGGAAAAACCAGAACGGCCCTATCAAATTTTAAAATAAAAAAAAAAAGGTCCCTCAGTGCTTGTTTGGATGGATAGTTCAAATTATGAGTTTGAACTAAAATTTTTGTCCTTTTTCCAAAAAGTTTTTTGTCTTTTTTGGAAAAGTTTTTTGTCTTATATAAAAAGTCAATAAAAATTACTATTGAAACTTAAAATTTTCAACTCAAACTGGTGAATCAAACGGAAAATAGCTTATTATGATGTGAAGATAATAAGGGCGAAGCAAAACACGAAAAGCAGCAGCTCCACAAACTTTTTTCATTACGTGGAGATAAAGCTCCCTATACCCAAGAGTGGACCAACATTGGATGAAATGGAACCTTAATTAATTTGCTTAAAAAAAAAAGTTAATGATCAAATCATCCAAGGTTTAAATAACTTTTAGACTTATTTGTATGGATCCGCCCTAAACTTTTCATCAAATTTAGCAATTTAGTTCTTCAACTTATTTTCTTAGCAATTGAGTCCTCCAACTTACAAATCAGTTGCACAAATAGTATAGTCGAAGATGCCGTTCAAGTTGTTGACGGATCTGCCCATGTAACGTGCACATGAGCCTCTCTTAAGGGTAGTGGGGGTCATTTTACCATCACCTGCTTCACCATTAACTTCAACTTCATCATTGCCTGCATAATTTAGCTATTGACTAATATCCACTTTCGGTAGTTCGTCAACAACCGTGATAAATCAAATACAAAAAATTTTAAAAGACAACAAAAAAGGATTTATAAGTCCACATATAAATATTAGTTCTAACAAAATGAGTTATGATGATAAAAGAGTGGAATCACCAAAAAAGATTTTACGGCTATTAAAAAGAAGAAATATTAGACAAGTCTTGAATTCTTTTAACCCAATCAACTTCATAAGCCATCTTATTCACATATTGATTAGTCATTAACTTTGCAAAAGCATTTATTCCAAAACCCTAATGGGCTTGTAATGAAATGCAATAGCAGGTACATGATATCCAAGCTCTTCAGCCAATCTCGTAATTTCAACAAGCTCATACAATCAGCACTACACTAGTCAATGTAGTTCACCATCCCACCCTTGTAGATTATCTCATCCATATTTATAAAATATGCTTCTCCTGTGATACACTCAGATGGTAAATGACTATTTTTCATTTGGTCTGTTCTCATGCTAAAAAAAAAAAGTAAGGTATTTGAAGCAAATTTCAGTTATACATAAAGCTGAAAAAAAAAAAAACAAAAAATCCCAAAATAAAATAAAATAAAAACAATCCACTTAAAAAAAAAAAAAAAAAACCATACGAACCTTCTGACACATAAACTAAATGAAAATTTAAATAATTAGTTCAGCTTTTTTCAATACCAAATCCCACTTTTCTAACATAGAGACGGATAAGAAAAAAAAAAACATCATAATTAGCAGGAAAAATGAATTTCTCAAAAAAAAAAAAAAGGAATGAAAAAAATTGAATGAAATCTAATTTACCATAATCGGGTTTAGGCTCTTCCTGAACTTGATTCTGGAAAATTGCCATAATCAAGCTCAAAAATCACTTCTTGGCGTTTCAGTATAATCGCAATCTTTAAATACACACAAGAAAGAAGCACAACAATTTTCCTTACTTTTTCCCCCCCCCCCCCCCCTTTTTTTTTTTTTTATGATGAACTTACTTTTTTCCCTTTCACTCCACCTTGTTTGTGTGCTTTGATATTCGAATTCGTGGGCCGATGGGTTAGGGTTGTGAAACGACCTCCACTACTCTTAAGAGAGAGGTTCATGTGCACGTCACATAGGTAGCTCCGTCAACAATTTGGATGGTGTATTTGATTGGACTGTGTGTGTAATAAATTTATAAATTGGAGGACTCAATTGCTAAGAAAAAAAGTTAAATGATTAAATTACCAAAATCAAAAAATTTAGAGGAATTCCGTACAAAAAAAAGTCTATTTTTTACCTTATTATTTGACAAGTGTATAAATCCCTTTTTTAATTTCTTGGATGAGTTTATAAAACACAAGAGGGAGAGAGAGAAATTCCAATTATTTCTTGGGAATTCATATGCCAACCACACAGGTCGGTGACAGATCAAAATCTGAGTCGCAAAATTAATTAACCAGAAATCGTTCCAAAACCATGAAAAAAGTTAGTAAAATAAGTGAAAATTGAAGTCTCAACTGATAGTAGAAATTTAGAATATTAAAGAAGTTAAAAAAACTCCAATAAATCGCAGACAAGAAAGACAGTGAGACATTCGTATGAAGCGAAACCGAGAAATATGTAGAAGAATGACAGAGTGAAAAATAAAAGGGGGGAAATTTTTCTGATGGAGCTTCACTGGTGAGTAATCGAAACTCATTGTCCCAAAACCGAAACCGAACCTAGAACTCAAACCAAATCGAAACAAACCAAGTCAATGTCAATATTATATCAAATTCCATAAAAAAATCAATGTCAATTTGAACTAAAATAAAATTTATTTTGGCTTGATTTGTGGACTGTGGGTGCTCGCGGTGGGTCTCTGTGGGTGACTCATGGCGGTGGTGAATGCTGGGTGGTCGTCGCAGTGGTTGGTCTCAGCCTTTGAGCTCTCGCGACAGAGAATCACCACACGGAGGGAAAGAGGGTCGAGCTCCTCCGCCTGTGGTTCCCAGCCCCCCTCCAACCATGGGTCTATATTCTCCAATAGCTCCACGGTGACAACTGCGCTTTGGCGGCGTGTGTTTTTGCGAGAGGATGGCATGGCTTGGGTCTCCGCCGGCCGAGGGATGCGCAGAGGAGATATGAGTTGGGGTGGGTCGCCATCGCGCGGGGGGGGGGGGGGGGGGAGGGCGCTGGCTCCTGTGGTGAGGTGGTTTGCCGCGGCTGGGCGACCCTTAGGTCGCGTTCCTGGGAGTGAGGGAAATTGGTGAGTTGGGACGTGCGGTGGCTCGCTGGGTGGTATCGTAGCGACGAGGCGAGATGCCGGAGGTCGCACTCAAGGATTAGGCAGTGGCGGCTCGCACTCCCTCTTGGTTTGGGTGTGGCGGCAAGGGCGAGATGCCGGAGGAGATAACGGAGCTACGAATGGCGAGACCTACCCCAATGGGTTTCGTGCCGGTGTTCAACCTTGCTTCCCAACGTTCAAACTTTTTTTTTTTTTTTTTTTTCTATGTTCATATTTTAGATTTTAGATATTTTGATTTTGAAATTTAAGGGAGAGGATGGACACCATCTCATTTTCATATCATTTCAAATTTTTTTTTGTCTTTTTTCTAAAAAGTTTTTGTCTTTTTCCCAAAATGTTTTTTGTCTTTTCTGAAAATTCAAAAAAATTTACTATTACAACTAAAATATTTCAACTCAAACTAACACACCAAACACCCCTTAAATACATATGTGATATAAGCTGATGCGGTAAAGCCTTTTTTATATACTCGGTAGAATTTATTTTTAAACCATTAAAATATAATAAAACGGTTAATATGTTATCTATATATGATAGTTATAATACATATTATCTTATATTAGTATAGACTAAAAAATTAAAAAATATATATAAAAATAAATTTAAAAAAAAAACTAATATACCCCCGATCCCGTTGACCAAGTCCCCCCCCCCACCCCAACAACGTTGGTGACCCAATCCCCTACCCCTGGACAACACCCCTACGCCCAGATCATGTCGACTGGGTGACCTAGGTCCACCCTATGTGCAATTGTTAGAAAAGTCACTCATCTCTGTCAACGGCAAGAAAATGTCCCCCTATGACCTTGGCAACCTTCGACGATGGCTCGTGAAATTGCCCGCCACCCCCGATCCCGATCTACAATGAGAAAAGGTTCCCTTTGTGACCTTCAGTAAACCCCCTACCCCTACCCCCCACCCCCCCATCCCCCACCCGGGATCGCGGATGACTTTTGGCCCCCCCAGCCCACAAAGACAAGCATCTCCTTCCCTTCCGACCTCGGCAACCCCCTACCCCCACGCGCCAACCCGACCTGTGACATCTTCCTTGGGTTCCCATAATAGTAAGCCACCCTTTTCGATGACCTTCCACCGGCCTCCCTCCCATGATCGACAAAGAAGAAATCAAAGGAAGTTAAAAAAAAAAAAAAAATTTAGTATAATCCTATAGATCTATGTGTATTATAGTTATTGTGCACACTTAATTTCTTATCTATTCGATTAAATTTGAATGATCTTAGATGAAACTCTATTGATAGAGTATATAAAAAGGTATTTACCGCAGTCTTATCAAAAAAAAAAAAAAAAAAGATCTCACTACAATTTTTTCCCTCATATTTTTCTTTCCCTTCTCTTTCCTCTTATCAAACAACCAACTATATCATTTTCCCTCTAATTTTCCCCTCGTCTCACTTCCTTTCTCTTTTTCATCATACCAAATATAACATTAATGAGAAATTATAGTAAATAACATTTTTACGTTAAATAATTGATATAACTACTAAGATTTCAAAATATTTACAATAAATAGCAAATTTATTAGGTAAATAGAAATTTTACTAGGTAAATAGCGAATAAATAAATCATTTATCTAATTAATTTGTCATTTGTTACTATTTACTTTAAATATTTTAAAATTTTACTATTTATTTCAATTATTTTAAGAAAACTGCTATTTTTTTCTTTCTCCTTTTTTTTTTTAATTGTGGAAACAATCTTTCAAATATATATGTTTATGTTTTGAGTAATATAGGTATGCCAGCTTTAACTTTAAATTTTTGAATACCAACTCATGTGACGTGAGATGTAATCTTTTAGTTTTATTAACTTATCAATAAAAGAATGATAATTCACATATTATATATATTAATACCTGAAAATTAGGATTAGAGTTGATATCCCTAATAATTTAGATTTTGTTCGGTAAATTTCAACTTTTCTCCTATTTGCTAACTTATCTAAAATTTCTGACCCCCTTTTTATTATTCCAGCCAAAAAATGCTATTTACTTCCTTTTTCTTTTAAAAGAAAATTTTTTGTTGTTTTACTAGAAGTTGTTGTGTTTTAAAGCATGATAATGTTGTCTTTATTTTGTTGGCATCTATAATGACACCTTTTAAATTTTACCTAAATTACAAGGACACTTGTTTAATCAAAATATTCTACGTTTTAACAATTGATGATCTTCACTATATTATCTTTTGATGTAACATTATCAAAATACCAAAAAAAAAAAAAAAATCCTAATTGTTGAACTAATCGTTATGTAGGTTTATACTTAGATTTTTTTTTTTGGTCCAAAGTAAATAACTAAGTGACTATGTAAATCTTAGCTTTAGAAACCCCAAAAACCTCCCTAAGAAACCCTGCCCCCAAACCCCCACCCACACACACCGCCCACACCACCCCCCCCCCCCCCCCCCGCCAAAAAAAAAAACTTCCTCCTCCAAATGGCCTCCGTGTGTTGTCAAGTGATCTCTCACGTTTGCTTTGCACCACTTAACGAGCCCCTGCCTTGACCCTGCTCAAGCCTCCCGTAGCCCTTAAACTTGCCCCCCTCCCCCGGCCTCCCTACCCCTCTGCCTCCCCCTCTCTCTCTTCCCCTCTCTCTACTCTCTCTCCTCTCTCTCTTTCTACCCCACCTTAGCCCCGGCCCCCCCACACCACCCCGAACACGAGAAGAGAGAGAGAGAAAGAGAGGGGGAGTTGCGGGTGGGGGTGGGATGGGGGGGTGCAAGGCAGTCGGGGGTGGGGGGCTGAGGTCGGGAAGAGAGAGAGAGGAAGAGAGAGAGGGGGAGGTGGGGCTGGGGAGGCCGGGAAGGTTGCCAGTGCCCAAGAAGACTTGGGGTGGGAAGAATCATGAAGTGTATGGTAAGTCTGATACACCAATAATATTTCAACCATTCGATTAAATCTTAACAGTTAAAAAAAAGACTTTACCAGTAGAGACCATAGGAGAGTCTCTATCGTAGACTCTCCCGTAAAAATAATAGACACCAAAAAAAAAAAAAACATTTCATCCGACGTGTCAAAATCCTAACCTTCTAATCCAACACACATCCGACGGCCACGCTCATCCTTCAGCTAACACATCGGCCTACCCACCCAAACGCTCAACGTGGACCAAACCCCACCCCCCGGTCTATATAAACTACGTTATTATCGGTGAACTAACTCAGGAAACATTTTCAGTACTCTCCCATTACCTGAAAATTTTCCTTTCCCGTCACCCAAACAGAAAAACAGAGAGATAAAAATAAAAAATAAAAAGCAGAAAAAGCCTCTGCATTTACAGAGCTAGAAGAACATATATACACCAAATACTAATCTTTTTTCACCTTGCTACCTCATTTTGTCTTCCTAGTTCCATTTCGTTATTGGGTTATTTTTTTCATATTTTTTGCCATTTCCCGAGAAAAAGATGGAATTTTCTAAGGAAAACAGCATCGGGGACGCCGCATTCTGCATCAGTGGTACGGCGAATACGGCGAATCATTGCCATGTAGATCCGCTGAACTGGTCGGCGGCTGCCGAGTCACTCAAGGTGAGCCACCTAGAGGAGGTCAAGCGCATGGTCAACGAGTACCGGAAGGCGGTGGTCCGCCTCGGCGGCGAGACCCTCACCATCGCTCAGGTGGCCGCCATAGCAGGCCGAGCGGCCGACGACGACGCGGTCCGTGTCGAGCTCGCCGAGTCGGCCCGGGCTGGGGTCAAGGCCAGCAGCGATTGGGTCATGGACAGCATGAACAAGGGCACGGACAGCTACGGTGTCACTACCGGGTTCGGTGCTACCTCCCACCGGAGAACCAAGCAAGGTGGTGCTCTTCAGAAGGAGCTCATCAGGTGATTATCATTATTGTTATTATTATTACCCTTTTTAGATTTATTTGTGGTCACCACTCTTGGTCGAGACTTAAGGAAATTGTAACGTAAGACTTGAGTTACTATCCTTTTAACTATCAAAAAAAAAAAAAAAAAAAAATCCGTGGAAATAACCTGAAGACGTTACCAAGACTTGACCTTTTCTACAAATGAGGTAGGTGTTCAAGTTGTGGCAGGTGGGTTCTTTGGTGGTATGACATATCTATATATATTTTTATATATATTTAATACTGAATTAATTTTTTAGTTGAAAAGTAGAGAAATGGACAATTTTTTAAAAAATTTAAGAAAGGGAAAAATCTCTCACCATACACTCTGCTTTAGGCCTGGCAATTCGTGTTAAACATATTAATCGTGTTAGTCAATTTCTGGTCTATTTATTTTCGTATTAAACGTGTCGACCCAATTTCGACCTAATTATTAATCGTGTGGTCCAAACCCATTTATTACGTGTCGTTCTCATGTCGTGTCACCGTGTCATATCCGAATAATTTGAAAATTCTAACATAGATGTGTTAAACGTGTTAATCGTATCAACCCATTTCCGACCCATTTATTTTCGTGTTAAATGTGTCGACCCAATTTCGACCCAATTATTAATCGTGCGGTCCAAACTCATTTATTACGTGTCATTTTTGTATCATGTCACCCAATTTATTAATCGTGTTAAACATATTAATCGTGTCAGTCAATTTCTGGTCCATTTATTTTCGTGTTAAACGTGTCGACCTAATTTCGACCTAATTATTAATCGTGCGGTCCAAACCCATTTATTACGTGTCGTTCTCATGTCGTGTCACCGTGTCATGTCCGAATAATTTGAAAATTCTAACATAAATGTGTTAAACGTGTTAATCGTATCAACCCATTTCCGACCCATTTATTTTCGTGTTAAATGTGTCGACCCAATTTCGACCCAATTATTAATCGTGCGGTCCAAACCCATTTATTACGTGCCATTTTTGTATCATGTCACCATGTCGTGTCCGAAATTGCCGGCCCTACTCTACTTGCGGATCCAACGTGGACATTATCCAATGCTGCCATTAATGAATACACAATTTTTGTTGTGTATATATATATATATATATATATTTAATATGTAGCTGTTTTTATGAGTTGAAATTGTTTAGTGCATTAAATCGTGGTCCATATGGCATTTATGAAATCCATGGAATTTTTAAAATACAAATATTATGGAACCTAAATTTAATTTGTCGGAGTGACTTCGTAACTGTGTTTTCTGATAACAAACACATCCTAGTGGTTCATCATTCATTGTTCTAGCTTTTCGTGACGTTTCAGAGGGTAGTCAGATTTTAGTAATAACAATAATAAATAAATAAATAATTTTTTCGTAATGAATCATGGTATGAGCTGCATTTTTCTCTGATTTGGGATCATTCAAGAAGATACTGCCACGTGTAGCTGCAAATTCTGTAATAGATGTTAGAAAATAAAAACAAAAATCATATCAATACGATACAATATTTAATCGTTAAATCATAACTTAATAAAATTTGATAAAAAATCATCAGATTAAAACGATGTAACGAGCATGTAAGATGGGGCATTTTTCACTCACTACCAAAAAATTTTCTTAAAAGTTATATATATATATATATTAGTAGCATAAATAATGTAATAATTATATCAGACTTAAACCTATTCCATTTACATGTATTTCTAATATTAGTTGGAAGTGATGAGGGAGTTTTTGTCTTTAATATTTGTCTGAGCGTGCAACTTTTTTTTTCCCTCTAAAAAAACAAAAACTTAAAATCGTTTCAAATGAAGGATAAAAAAACACTCTGTTTCAATTATAGGTTAAATTTTATAATTCGAATAATAAATTTAAATTTTATGAGAGAAAATAACAGTTACAAAAAAGTTTAAAATGTGGATATAAAGAAAAGACTTGTTTTGTGTCCCATTTGACTTGACTTGGGTAAGTCGTTTGCAAGATAAATTGAGGGAAACATGTCTGCTGACTAGAATTGTGGAGGAAAATAATGCGTTACTTCAGGGCTTAGACTATACCGAGTGAACAAGAAAATAAATAAATAAATAAATGGAACTAGACTTTTTAAAAACCAGTTGTACTTGGTTGATCTTGCATTTAATAGAATTGATGTCTGTTTTTTTAGGGAAATATTTATGACTACATTTACGACCTTTTTTTTTTTTTTTTAATTCGTTATCCCGAGGATTACTTGCCTCATTCATAGGGTTTAAATGCTCGATAGAGTTATTTAATGAAAGCCTCACTTAACCCAACAATATTAATTAATGAACTTTTACTATTTTTGGAAAATAATTCCTTGAGTTGAGGGAACTTTATGTTTTTGAACTTCTTACATCTTTATATTTCGATTCAATCATATGACTTCAAAATTTCTAAAATTGTGGTGTTTTTGTTCTCAACTTATTGCACGTTTTTTTTTTTCCTTTTATATTTGAGTCACATCTAAACAAATTTTGTTCATGCAGATTCTTGAACACTGGAATCTTCGGGAACGGAACGGAATCATGCCACACGTTGCCACACTCAGCCACAAGGGCTGCAATGCTCGTGAGGATCAACACCCTCCTCCAAGGCTACTCCGGCATCCGCTTTGAGATCTTGGAGGCCATAACCAAGCTCCTCAACCACAACATCACCCCATGCCTCCCCCTCCGTGGAACTATCACTGCCTCGGGCGACTTGGTCCCACTCTCCTACATTGCTGGGCTCCTAATGGGTCGGCCCAACTCCAAGGCCGTCGGGCCTAACGGGGAGCTACTCAACCCGACCCAGGCCTTCAAGCAGGCCCAAATCGAGTCTGAATTCTTCGAGCTCCAACCCAAGGAGGGCCTCGCCCTAGTGAACGGGACCGCGGTCGGGTCAGGCCTAGCATCCGTCGTTCTCTTCGAGGCCAACATCCTTGCCGTCCTCTCAGAGATCCTATCGGCGATCTTCGTCGAAGTGATGCTTGGACAGCCCGAGTTCACAGACCACTTGACCCACAAGCTCAAGCACCACCCAGGCCAGATTGAGGCCGCGGCCATAATGGAGCACATCTTGGAAGGAAGCTCCTACATCAAACACGCCCAAAAGGTCCACGAAATGGACCCATTACAAAAGCCCAAAACGAACCGGTACGCCCTAAGAACATCTCCCCAATGGCTGGGCCCACAGATCGAGGTCATCAGATCAGCGACGAAGATGATCGAGCGAGAGATCAACTCCGTAAACGACAACCCTCTGATCGACGTTTCTAGAAACAAGGCCTTACATGGCGGAAACTTCCAGGGGACTCCGATTGGGGTTTCCATGGACAACACTCGCTTGGCTCTGGCCTCGATCGGGAAGTTGATCTTCGCGCAATTCTCCGAGCTCGTCAACGACTTCTACAACAACGGACTGCCGTCGAATCTCTCCGGCGGGAGGAATCCGAGCTTGGATTATGGATTCAAAGGAGCGGAAATCGCCATGGCTTCGTACTGCTCCGAGCTCCAATTTCTGGCGAATCCGGTGACGAACCACGTCCAGAGCGCCGAACAGCACAACCAGGATGTGAACTCTCTTGGACTGATCTCGTCGCGGAAGACCGCCGAGGCCGTCGAGATCTTGAAGCTGATGTCGTCGACTTTCTTGGTGGCGCTCTGCCAGGCGGTGGATCTGAGGCACCTGGAGGAGAATCTGAAGAGCGCAGTGAAGAACACGGTGAGCCAGATCGCGAAGCATGTGCTGACGACGGGACCGAACGGCGAGCTCCACCCGTCGAAGTTCTGCGAGAAGGATCTCCTGACGGTCGTCGATCGCGAGCACGTCTTCACGTACATCGACGATCCATGCAGCGCAACGTACCCGCTGATGCAGAAGCTGAGGCAGGTCCTGGTAGAGCACGCGCTCAACAACGGCGAGGTCGAGGCGGTCCCGAGCAGCTCGATCTTCCAGAAGATCGCGACGTTCGAGGCCGAGATCAAGGCGGCGCTGCCGAAGGAGGTGGAGAGCGCGAGGATCGACGTAGAGAACGGGAAGCCGACGATTCCGAACAGGATCACGGAGTGCCGGTCGTACCCGATCTACAAGCTTCTGAGGGAGGAGTTGGGGACGGAGTTCTTGACCGGAGAGAAGGTCCGGTCACCGGGAGAAGAGTGCGACAAGGTGTTCACGGCAATGTGCCAAGGGAAGCTCATCGATCCGATTCTGGATTGCTTGAAGGAGTGGAACGGAGCTCCGATTCCAATCAACTAAGATGAAGACCGTTAGAAATAGTATATAGAGCATAAACAACAAATAAGTGAATTCAAATAGAATATCATGAAAATTGATTATACCGAAACTCAACTATAACTTGAAGGAAACCAAATAAATAAAATTGTTAAGGCACGCTTAAAACAGATTCGTCCCTTCTGATAAATGTATGAGACTTTAACGGATATCTGTTTCTCAGTATACAACGAGAAACAACGATAATCTAGCATGATCGAAAATCACTTCTGGTGAACTAGAAACCAAAGTCTTCCTCTGTCACCTTGAAACCAAAGTCTTCCTCTGTCACCAAAACTCAATGATAGTCTAGCAAACTTGAAACCAAAGTCTTCCTCTATCACCAAAACTCAAAAATCCGACCACTACAAGAGAAGAACCAAGAACAAGAAAACAACGGAAAGAAAAATTATGCAAGTGTGTTTTCATACTTGTGGACAAAATTTTCAAAACAAAGCTCGCACGGAGCAAGTTCAACGAATCACGTCGTAGGGGCGCACACATTGGGCCTCTAATCCATGCGTGAGAGAACATCTTGGGTTCACAATCCTATCCAAGTCCAAAAGTGCAAATCCTTATAAAGTCCATCAAGTTTTCATACCTTAACAATGTGGGACTTCACATATATAAGCAACTTCCAACAAAATTCTTATTCTAATTGGTACATTTTGAGCATCTATTTCTCATTCATCAAAATACAATTTTGAATGTATATATGATTTCGATCTCCTCGCGATAGAGTACGTAAATCCCCCAAGACCCGTTAATTTTACCAAGTGGGTTCCACTCAAATTTGGATCTCAAAATGGCTCATTAAAATGGTTTAAACCCATTTTTTCCAACAAAAACAGACCAAGAAAAAGGGGAAAAAAATTTTTCACGTATGTTTTTTTTCTTTTTTAAATTTTATTTGTGTAATTTTGTTTACGGGGTTTTGTTGGTAAGAGACTGAAAAATCCTTCAAAGAAAAAAACGTTGTTGTATCAAGGTGAAAGTTCTTTCTTTTTTTATTTTTATTTTAATATTAGCTCATTTTTTTCAATTTGTATTTTGTAATATAGAACGAAAATTAATACGTATCTTCTTCTTCTTTTTTGTTTTTATTTTGTTTTTATTTTCTTAAACTTCTTCTGCTGTACCTCTGGATAAGTTTCTGGGTTATGATTGCATGCACTCTATCCCCTTTAACTTTTCCTATTTTGCAAAAAGGGCCCTTTAAACTTTCAAGTTTGATGATTAATCCTCTAAATTTGTCAAACCGTTACGATGTTTTTAGCTTAAGATTAGCAAGAGTTGAACAAATATTCTTTAACAACAACTTTCTTGTTGGTTTAATGATTTTTAAGGGTCCGTTTGGTGAATGAGTTTGAGTTGAAAATTTTATTTTTATTGATTTTTCAGAAAAGACAAAAACTTTTTCAGAAAAAGACAAAAACTTTTTGGAAAAAAATAAAAACTGATATGAAAAAGTACAGTTTGAATTTAAATGCCAAAGGCAACCTAAATGATTGTATATGTTGAACAGTTCAAATTCATAGATTTTGTTTGTTTTCTCTCTCTTTCTTCTTCTTCTTCTTCTTCTTCTTCTTCTTCTTCTTCTTCTTCCTTTTCCTTTTTTTTTTTTTTTAGCCAATTATTTAGTGGAATTGTTCACATTATTGGTTTATTTGATTGGTTAGTTTGAGTTGAAATATTTTAGTTTTAATAGTAAATTTTTTTGAATTTTCAGAAAAGACAAAAAACTTTTGGGGAAAAAAACAAACTTTTTGAGAAAAAGACAAAAAAAAAAATACAGTTTAAATTAAAATAAAATGATGAGACAAACAAAGCCTATAATTTGTCAGCACAGGATTATTGGATGAGATTTTCCATCCCCACCAAACTTCTTGGTGGGATGCAGTAGGTGAAGCATATATATATATAAATATATATATAATCACTCAATAATGGTCACAAGTAAAATGTTTGTATAAAGTCGGTGAGTGAGACATTGATTTTTTTTTTAATTTCAATTTTACTTTTTAACTTTTTTTTTCCCCAAAATATCCCACACTCACACTAGTGTCGTCATCTACTAGTTTTATCATGATTTTTTTATTTCTTATTTTTTCACCAAAATAAAAATCCTTGCTCTTGACATGTTCAATTAATTAGCAAAAATAAATGAAACAAATACATGATTACATTCTATTATGGGAACGATTCAAAAGTCAATATATCTAAACGAGAAGGTATATACTCTCTGCACAATGAATTCTAACCTTAAATTTTGCTAGTTTTCCCAAAATAACATGCGATCACAATATCTATTAAAAAAGAGAGAGAGAGAAAGAGAAACAAAGGTAAAAATTAAAAATTAAAATAAAGGTACTTCTATTGAAAAACCTCTTTTAACTCATTACACCTCTTTTCTAAACGCACACATTGTTTAAACTTAAAATGATTAAACTTACTTATTACACACCTTCGCACCCTTATGTTTCCAAGGTTATCCCTACTTATTTTCATTAAAAAATTACTATATCACTTCAAATTTCTGTATACACCTACTTTCGTGTTTTTATTAATTTTGATATTCTACTTTGATAATATATAGAAACGTATAGAATATGTATACATTTTTTTTTTTAATTTGATATTCTACTTTTGATTAAAAAAAAAAAAAAAAAGAGTTTGCAAATGAAAGGAGAAAAAAAAAAAGATTTTCCTGTACATACAAATCTGTCGCATAAACTGACAGTAAAAACTCAATTGAGTTCAAACTGACAAATTTGTATATACAAAAATTGACAGTAAAATACAATTGGGTTTCAAATGTAAGCTTATATCTGGTACCGTATGACATTCGGTGTGATGACATGGTAAGGGTGGGGCAGCAGAAAATAGACAATTGTTGGAGAGTGGTGAGTGCATGTGGAGTTGGGTTGATTAACACAGAGATAAATTGTTTGCTGCAGGTTCGAGTCAGACTTCGAATGCATTTTTATATTAAAAGTGAGGGCAAAATAGTAAATGTAGTTGATTAAAAAAAGAGAAGAAATATGTAAGCGTAAATTATTTAAAAGTGAATGTGTCAGTCAGTTAACAAAAATGTGAAATTATGAGAAAAAGAATGTAAACAGTGGTATAAATATACGTCACATGAAAGAAAATAGGGGGTTAGAGAAAATTATTCAAATAATCATATTTTTTTAATTTATTGATTATCATAATATAAATTCTTTTATCTTGACTAACTAATAAAAACTTGAGTTTAATTTTGTGTCATATAAATCTAATGTTATTTTTTTGTGTTATATTTGTGTAATGATTTTTATATTTGTCTGGGGCCTGGGAAAGTGTAAGTTTGAGAATTGTTTTGTGCTTAGTGACATTTGATCAGGAATGCCGTTTGTTAGAAGAATAAAGGAGGGGCAAAAACTAATGGAAAAACCAGAACGGCCCTATCAAATTTTAAAAGAAAAAAAAAAAAGAAAAGAAAAAAAAGGTCCCTTAATATTACAAGTAGCTTATTTTGGTGAATAAGTTTGAGTTGAAAATTTTAAGTTTTAATAGTAAATTTGTGTTGACTTTTCAGAAAAGATAAAAACTTTTTCAGAAAAGACAAAAAACTTTTTCAAAAAAAGATAAAAACTGAGATGAAAATTTTAAGTTTGGAATGGTTTTCCAAACGAAGCATTATTCTTACGTGAAGATAATAATGACGAAACAAAACACGAAAAGGAGCAGTTCTACCAACTTTTTTCATTACGCGGAGATTAAGCTCCCTATACCCAGGAGTCGACCAACATTGGATGAAATGGAACCTTAATTAATTTGCTTTATAAGAAAATAGTTAACTGGGATCAGACCATCCAAGGTCTAAATAATTTTTAGACGTATTTGTACGGATCCCTCTTGAACTTTTCATCAAATTTGGCAATTTAGATCCTCAACTTCTTTTCTTAGCAATTGAGTCCTCCAACTTACAAATCTATTGCATAAGTAGCATAGTCAAAGACACCATTCAGGTTGTTGATGGATCTGTCCATGTGACGTGCACGTGAGCCTCTCTTAAGGGCAATGGGGGTCATTTCACCATCACCTGCTTCATCATCGACTTTAACTTCATCATCACTTGCATAATTTAGTCATTGACTAATATCCACTTTCGGTAGTTCGTCAACAATGGTGATATACAAGTCTTGAATTCTTTTAACCCAATCAACTTTATAAGCCATCTTATTTGCATATTGATCAGTCATTAACTTTGCAAAAGCATTCATTCCAAAACCCTTAATAGGCTTGTAATGAAATGCAACAGGGACATGATATCCAAACTTTTCAACTAACCTCGTAATTCCAACAAGCTCGTACAATCAGCACTACACCAGTAAATGTAGTCCACCATCCCACCCTTGTAGATTATCTCACCATCTTTATAAAATATGCTTCTCTTGTGATACACTCGGATGTTAAATTACTCGTTTCATTTGGTCTGTTCTAATGCCAAAAAAAAAAAAAGTAAGGTATTTGAAGCAAATTTTAATTATACAAAAAGCTGACAAAAAATAACAAAAAAACTCAAAAATAAAATAGAAATAAAAACAATCCACTGAAAAGAAAAAAAAAAAAACCATCCGACCTGTTCTGACACATAAATTAAGTTAAAATTTAAATAATTCATTCAGCTTTTTTCACTACCAAATCCCACTTTTCTAACATGGAAACGGATAAGGGGAAAAAAAACCATCATAATTAACAAGAAAAATGAATTTCTCAAAAAAAAAAAAAAAAGAATGAAAAAAATTTAATGAAACCTAATTTACCATAATCGGTTCGGGCTCTCCCTGAACTTGATTCTAGAAAATTACCATAATCAAACTCAAAAATCACTTCTTGGCATTTCAGTATGTTGGCAATCTTCAAATGCACACAAGAAAGGAGCACAACAAATTTTCTTACTTTTTCCCCTTTTTTTTTTTTTTTTTTTTTTGATGAACTTACTTTTTCCCCTTTTACTCCACCTTGTTTGTGTGCTTTGATATTCAATTCGTGGGCCGATGGGTTAAGGTTGTGAAACACCTCCACTACTCTTAAGAGAGAGGTTCATGGCATGCCATGGGTAGCTCCGTCAACAATTTGGATGGTTATTTGATTGGACTATGTGTGTAATAAATTTATAAGTTGGAGGACTCAATTGCAAGAAAAAAAGTTAAATGATTAAATTACCAAAATCAAAAAATTTAGAGGAATTCCGTACAAAAAAAAAAGTCTAAATTTTTACCTTATTATTTGAAAAGTTTATAAATCCCTTTTTTAATTTCTTGGATGAGTTTATAAAACACAAGAGGGAGAGAGAGAAATTCCATTATTTATTGGGAATTCATATGCCAATCACACAGATCGGTGACAGATCAAAATCTGAGTCGCAAAAATTAATTAACCAAAAATCGTTTCAAGACCATGAAAAAAGCGAGTAAAATTAGTGAAAATTAAAGTCTCAATGATAGTAGAAATTTAGAATATTAAAAAAATTAAAAACTCCAATAAATCACAAACAAGAAAGACAGTGAGACATCCGTATGAAGCGAAACCCAAGAAATATGCAGGAGAACGAGAGAGTGAAAAAAAAAAGGGGGAAATTTTTTTGAAAGGAGCTTCACTGGTGAGGAATTGAAACTCATTGTCCGAGAACCAAAACCGAAACTAGAACTCAAACAAAAATCGAAACAAACCAAGTCAATGTCAATATTATATCAAATTCCATAAAAAAATCAATGTCAATTTCAACTAAAACAAAATATGTTTCCGTTGGACAAACCATCTTAAACTCAAAATTTTCATATCAGTTTTTATCTTTTTCTGAAAAGTCAATAAAAATTATAACTAGTTTTTTAAAAAGTCAACCAACTCAAACTTAAAAATTTCAACTCAAATCGTTTCACCAACCCTATATTTTGGCTTGATTTATGGACTGTGGGTGCCTGCGGTGGGTCTCCGTGGGTGGCTAATGGCGGTGGCGAATGCGGGGTGGTCGTTGCGGTGGCTAGTCACAGCCTTTGAGCTCTCGTGACGGAGAATCGCCACACGGAGGGAAAGAAGGTCGAGCTCCTCCGCCTGTGGTTCCTAGCCCTCATCCAACCATGGGTCTATATTCTCCAATAGCTCCACGGCGACAACTGCGATTTGGCAGCATGGGTTTTTGCAAGAGGATGGCATGGCTTGGGTCTCTACCGGCTGAGGGATACGCAGAGGAGATATGAGCTGGGGTGGGTCACCATTGCAGGGAGGGCACTAGCTCTCGCAATGAGGGGGTTCACCACGACCGGGCGACCTTTGGGTCGCGTCGCTGGAAGTAAGGGAAATTGGTGAGTTGGGACGTGCGGTGACGTCGCTGGGTGGGATCGCAACGGCTAGGCGAGATGCCGGAGGTCGCACTCGAGGGTTGGGAGTGGTGGCTCGCACTCCTGCTTGGTATGGGTGTGGCGGCAAGGGCGAGATGTCGGAGGAGATAGCAGGAGCTACGAATGGCGAGATCGACTCCAATGGGTTTTGTGCCGGTGTTCGACCTTGCTTCCCCACGTTCAAACCTTTTTTTTTTTTTTTTTTAATTTCATATTTTAATTTTTAGATATTTTGATTTTGAAATTAAAAAACATATGTGGTATAAACTGATGCGGTAAAGCCTTTTTTATATACTCGGTAGAGTTCATTTTTTAACCATTAAAATATAATCAAATGGTTAATATGTTATCTGAGTGTGATAGTTATAATACATGTTATCTTATACTAGTATAGACTAGAAAATTAAAAAAAAAAAATATATATATATATATACAAATAAATTTAAAAAAACTAATATACCCTGACCCCGTCGACCAAGTCCCCCCCCCCCCCCAAACAATGTCGGCGACCCAATCCCCTACCCCTGGACAAGGCCCCTATAGCCAAATCCTGTTGGCTGGTGACCTAGGTCCACCCTATGTGCAACTGTCAGAAAAGTCACCCATCTCTGTCGATGGCAAGAAAATGTCCCCCCCCCCCCCCCCGCCATGACCTTGGCGACTTCCGGCAATGGCTCGTGAAATTGCCCCCCACCCCTCATCTTCAGCAAGAAAAGATTACCCTCGCGACCTTCAGTAAACCCCCCTTTACCCCCCTACCCCCTACCTGGGACCACCGAAGACCTTTGGCCCCCCTAGCCCATGAAGACGAGCCCCTTCTTCCCTTCTGACCTCAGCAAACCCCTAACTCGCGTGCATTGAACAGACTTGTGACATCTTCCTTGGGGTCCCACGACAGTAAATCACCCTTTTCGATGACCTTCCACTGGCCCCCTCCCTTGATCGACAAAGAAGAAATCAAAGGAAGTTCAAAACATTTTTTTTACTGCAATCCTATAGATCTTTTTGTGTTGTAGTTATTGTACACACTTGATTTCTTGTCTGTTTGATTAAATTTGAATGGTATTAAATGAAGCTCTATCGATAGAGTATATAAAAAGGTATTTACCACAGTCTTACCAAAAAAAAAAAAAAAAAAAAAAAAAGAAAGATGTCACTACAATTTTTTCCCTCATATTTTTCTTTACCTTCTCTTTCCTCTTATCAAACAACCAACTATATCATTTTCCCTCCAATTTTCCCCTCGTCTCACTTCCTTCCTCTTTTTCATCCTACCAAACATAACATTAATGAGAAATTATTGTAAATAACATTTTTACATTAAATAATTGATATAAATACTAAGGTTTCAAAATATTTACAATAAATAGCAAATTTATTAGGTAAATAGAAAATTTACTAGGTAAATAGCGAATTTACAAGATAAATAACATTGTACATAAATCATGTATCTAATTAATTTGTCATTTGCTACTATTTACTTTAAATATTTTAAAATTTTACTATTTATTTCAATTATTTTATGAAAACTGCTATTTTCTTCTTTCTTCTTTCTTTTTTTTTTTTTTTTTTTAATTGTAGAAACAATCTTTCAAATATATATGTTTATGTTTTGAGTAATGTTAGGTATGTTAGCTCTAACTTTAAATTTTTGAATACCAACTCATATGATGTGAGATGCAATCTTTTAGTTTTATAAACTGATTAATAAAAGAATGATAATTCACATGTCTCGTATGTCGATACTTAAAAATTATGATTAGAGTTGATATCCCTAATAATTTAGATTTCACTCGGTAAATTTCAACTTTCCTGCTATTTACTAACTTATCTAAAATTTCTGCCCCTTTTTCTTTTATTCCAACCAAAAAATGCTATTTACCTCCTTTTTCTTTTAAAAGAAAATTTTTTGTTGTTTTACTAGAAGTTGTTGTGTTTTACAGCATGATAATGTTGTCTTTATTTTATTGGCAACTATAATGATGCCTTTTAAATTTTACTTAAATTACAAGGACACTTGTTTAATCAAAATATTCTATGTTTTAACAATTGATGATCTTCACTATATTATCTTTTGATGTAACATTATCAAAATATCAAAAAAAAAAAAAAAAATCCTAATTGTTGATCTAATTGTTATGTAATTTTAAACTTTGATTTTTTTTTTTGGTCCAAAGTAAATGACTAAGTGACTATGTAAATCTTAGCTTTAGAAACCTCAAAAACCTCCCTAAGAAAGCCCACCCCCAAACTCCCCACCCACACACACCACCCGCACCACCCCCCTCCCGGCCCCAAAAAAACCTCCCCCCTCCAACTGGCCTCTGTGTGTTGTCAAGTGATCTCTCACATTTGCTCCACACCACTTAACGAGACCCTGCCTTGACCCCGCTCAAGTCTCCCGTAGCCCTTAAACTTGCCCCCTTTGGGAGGTTCCCTTCCACACAACCACAACCCACCTACGTCACCGGAGATCCACTATTAGTTATGCGTTAATTAAAAAAATTGTCTCCCACACTTACCCTGCACCTCTATTTCTGCTCAAGCCTCCCCCACCCTTTAAACTTGCCCATTTAGAAGCACGCTTCACGCAACCTGCTCATGCCACCTTGTAATAGACCACTAAATTTACTTTTTTTTTTTTTTTAATTTATAGAGAAACTGATATGCTAAAATTTTTCTATCTTTTTGTGGTCATTTTTTGTGAATTTTATTCTTCACCTAATATTAATCTGATGTTGAAAATGGGTAAAAAATTTTGCCCTAAACTAACTGCCGGTTTGCAAGAAATTAGTTTCTAAAAATTGGTATATGTGAACTGTCTCTCTCTCTCTCTTTCCCCCCTCCTCCTCTCTCGTTTTTCGTTTTGTTTTTGTTTTTGTTTTTGTTGTTGTTTTTTTTTTCTTTTTCTTTTTTCCGTGCGAAACTGGTAAGCGAGAAAAGTTTCTATCCTTTTGCGTTCATTTTTAGTATTAAAAAAAAAAAAAAACGGGAGTGTCTATGGTAGAGTCCCTTTGAGAAACACTACCATATAGTTCAATGGAGTTCAAATTTAGAGCTATTAAGATCAAAATGTATGGTTATAATTGTGTAATTGCACAAAAGGCCACATACACATGGCCATAGTTAATAAAATTAATTCATTTCCATTAAAGAAAAAAAGAAATTAAAAAAATGGATGTGAGCCCAGGAGAGTTCCCTCTAGGCAGATCTCATCGGCTGTGATCCCACCCTTTGATTGCCATCTCCTACAAGAAAAGGTACCCCCTCCTCGACGGCCTCCCCGGGGCCAGATCCCGCTTGCTCGCAACACCCGTCCGGACCTCCAACAAGTTAACCTACCACTCCCGATTGCCTCTTCCCCTCCCCGCTGGCAGCTTCCCTGAGATCCCCACCTCGATAGCTTCCTTGAGACACCCTCTAATTGACAGCCTCCTCGAGACCCCTCCCACCCCCAACGGTCTCTTACCCTCCTACGACAGCCTCCCTGAGACCCCCCCAACCCCCAACGGCCTCCCCAAGACCCCTTTACCCCTAACGGCCTCTCCCGAGACCCCCCAGCCTCCTCGCATGACCTTCAACAAAGTTGCCCCCCAACTCTAGCAAAGTTGCGACCCCCTTGAGGCCTTGACAACTCCCCACAGCCATATCTTGCTAGCCACCTTGACGACAAACCACTTATCCCTACCCCTAACCCATGACATCGAGCCTAAGCCGTCCCCCCTAGCCTTCCACCGATGAAGTTTTTTTATTTTTCTTTCTTTCTTTATTATTATTTTTTAAAATTTTGTAGTCTAGAATATTATGTGATAATGTGTATTATAATTACCATACACAAGCAACATCTCAATTATTCAATGACATTGAAACAGTTTAAAAATAAGCTTTATTGATAGGATATTTAAAAAGAGCTCTACCATAGACTTATCATTTTTTTTTAATTTTTTTAAAAGTGTGTGGAAAATATAAATCCGTCTAAGATAACTAATACTTTTTTATCCTCTTTTAAAGAGAGTCAATATAAATAAATAAATTTATATAACAAAGTCACACGTCCCTTATTTTCATTTACTACCATATCAAACAACTTCAAAAAAAAAAAAAAAAACTAATTTCTTTTTTATCGTTTTAATTTTTCATTTTTTTTAAGTTTTCTCTCCAACATATTTTCTTTCCTTTTTACCCAACGAAGTTTAAAAGATAACTTGTTGGATATGGCCTGTGGGCTTTGGCATTATGGGCTGGAGGCCCAGGTCCAGGCCCAGGCCCAGAGAAAGAAGGAAGAACAATTCTCAACAACTCCCAAAGTCAGTGGGGCTCTTTTTTTCTATCTGGTTGGTTGGTGAGCAAAGTGACGTTTTACTTTGAATTAAAAAAATTGATTGAAAAACAACAATCTTTTGATTATTTGCAGGTCACTATAAATACTTGGCTGTCCCTGCTTTCAACTCCTCTCTCTCTCTCTCTCTCTCAAGTCTCAGAGCACTCAAATCCAGCTCCAATGGCGAACGAAGGAATCCTTCTCGGGATGGGAAATCCTCTTCTCGACATTTCCGCCGTCGTCGACGAGGAATTTCTCAAGAAGTAAGTCCCCTTCCCTCTCTCTTCGAATATTCTCTCCGCTGTTCTGCACTTTCATTACTCTGTTTGGTTGCGGCGAATACGCCAGAAGATTTGGTACTTTTTATTTTCTCAACTCAGATCTTGTCTAGCTGTGTGAACTTATCGTCCATAACCTTTTTTCCTGGAGTAACGAACGATACGCTAGTGCGTTCTAACGCGAGATCTGATCCGAGCTAGTTTGAAAATGGTGTTTTAGGGCAGAAAACCATGTGTTTATGAACTTAGTTTCTTGTGTATTTGGATTTTTGTGTATGCGCAATATTAGATCTGAGTGCTTTCTTTTGATATCTGGCAGAAATGATAGATCTGTTCTGTTTTGGATATGTTGAGAAGCTGAAGAAAACGTTGAACAAGATAGATCTGATGTGTTATTGTATTATTTCATTTACTTTTTAATCTTAATTTGACGGATTTTCACGAGTTTATATCCTTTTTCTGATGCTAATATGAAAATGGTTTAACGGTTAACAATACTTAATGTGTACTCACCTTACTTAAAATATATTCATATATATACATTTACATATATATGTATGTATATATATATATAGTTCTGATTTTTCTTAAGAATAATTGCATTTATCTGGTTTTTTTTTTTTTTTTTTTTTTTTGACAGATATGACGTGAAGTTGAACAATGCTATTCTTGCCGAGGATAAGCACTTGCTTATGTAAGTTTTCTTCTCCATTATAGTTATGACTTATTAAAGGAGACTCAAGCTTTCTTTCATGTGTATAATGTTTTTTTAAATATTCTCTTGTAAGGCTGATCCAACAGTTGATTAAATCAGTTTTTCCTGTCTATTTGAAATATTGTACCTTGCTGAAATTCATTTATTAATATGATTTTTTTCTTTTTAAGGTATGATGATTTGGTTAACAATTACAATGTGGAGTACATTGCTGGAGGTAATTTGGAACTTTTACTTTCTTTGGATTTGAATGTTAATTGGTGCCTTCTTCTATGATTTTGTTTTGTTCCAAGTTACTTTACAGAAATGCCTATCCTTAACATATGCTTCAATGTGTTGAATGTGTGTTTTATGTTATTGTCTTAAATTTAGGTGCCACACAAAATTCGATCCGAGTTGCCCAGGTTTATTCAACTTCTATGGCATGACTAACTATGTGATTATTTTGAGGTTCTGAGAACAGTTACTTACAAAATTCTTTATAGATTCTCATTTTGTTCTGTTGTGCTTCTCCAGTGGATGCTCCAAATTCCTGGTGCAACTGGTTACATTGGTAGCATCGGGAAGGACAAGTTTGGTGAGGAGATGAAGAAGAATTCTAAACTTGCTGGTGTTAATGTAAGTATTTGTATGTCTTCTACCCCCCGCTTGTGGATCTTCTACTTTTTGAATTGTTTATTGATTCAAGTGATTGTTATCACAAATATAAAAGGTGCAATATTATGAAGATGAATCGGCTCCAACAGGCACATGTGCTGTTTGTGTTGTCGGTGGTGAGAGGTGAGTTGATTGTCTCCCATGTACCGAGATATTTCTTTCTACTGGAAGTTGAAACTTGTAATAATTCCTTTGTTCTGTATGTCCCCTGGTCATATTTGTTGCTTAGTAAGACATTTCAGTTTATAATAATTGAAAAATAAGGAGTTATGAAAAGGAAAAAAGTAGGTTGAGAAAATTACTTGGTTCCTCCTTCCTTGCATGTTGCGCTACGATTATGCATCCATAGTTTCAGAATTTCCTGAATTTATTGTCGTAACTGCTAATATTGTTTGTTACTTCTTTTGATGAATAACTGCTCAGGTCACTCATTGCGAACCTGTCAGCTGCAAATTGTTACAAGTCTGACCACTTGAAGCAACCAGAAAATTGGGCTCTAGGTAATAAATATGACCGCTTTCTTGTTGGTTCAGCTTTCATCGTTTCGCCTACTTATTGGCCTTACATCCTTGTGGACTGACTAAAATCCAACTTGAACAGTGGAAAAGGCCAAATATTTCTACATTGCTGGTTTTTTCCTCACTGTATCACCGGAATCCATTCTACTTGTTGCTGAACATGCAGCTGCGAACAACAAGGTAACAGTTATTTACATAATGGGATCTTTTTCTCTTGCTATTATTTCATCTGCAATAGCTTCACCGGGCCCTCTTCAACTTCTGCAGGTCTTCATGATGAACCTTTCTGCTCCATTCATCTGTGAATTCTTCAAAGATGCACAGGAGAAGGTTCTGCCGTAAGTCACCATCTTTCCTCTTCTTCTCTTTGTTCTCTGTTTGTCGTATCTGTAATTACGACACTGAAGTTCTATTGCTTTTGGAATGCAGGTACATGGACTACGTTTTTGGCAATGAGACAGAAGCAAGAACCTTTGCAAGGGTTCGTGGCTGGGAGGTAAGGTTTACATGGTTGTTGATCATGCAAATGGAAGAATTATACTTCTTTTCTCCCTCTACTAACTCTCTGTTCATTCTTATTTCGTATCAGACTGAAAATGTTGAAGAAATTGCTGTAAAGATTTCCCAGTTGCCCAAGGCATCCGGTACCCACAAGAGGATCACTGTTATCACTCAAGGTGCGGATCCTGTTGTAGTTGCAGAGGATGGGAAGGCAAAACTATTCCCTGTAATCTTGTTGCCCAAGGAGAAGCTGGTTGATACCAACGGAGCAGGTATTCTATCTCTTATTCCCTCTTTTCAGATTTCAGTGAAAATAGACGCCAATCGAAAGTCGAAAACCAACAATAAGCTATAAAGAGTTATCCTGAGCTAACACCAAGGATATTTTGATCTTATGGACCCTTAGATTTTGTATCTTTATTTTATGTTTTTTTTTTCCTCTGGGGGAAAGGGAAAGCAGCAGTGAGGCTCGATCTATAATTTGGCTTATAAATTTTATGAGAGTAGTATCACAAGTATGAACGTGAAAAATGATGGTTAATATACACCTCTCAGTTGATGGTGAACAATGGTTATTCTTTTCAAATAACTTTATTAAATGTAATGATTTTGTTTTGGGGATGTATGATGGACGGATAGGATTATTATTCAAAAGAACAATCTGTGTAGCCATATCAGTGTCGGTCGAAATTGTAATCTCTTTTTTCTTCTGTGGCAGGGGATGCATTTGTTGGCGGATTTTTGTCACAATTGGTTCAAAAGAAGCCCATTGAGGATTGTGTGCGAGCTGGTTGCTATGCTGCAAACGTTATCATCCAAAGGTCTGGATGCACATACCCGGAAAAGCCCGACTTCAAGTAGGTTCTTTTCTTGAACCAGGAGAGCACTATATCCTCTGCGTTTTTCACAGGACCCCTATTACTATTGCTGTGCAATTGCCTCCTATTGGAAGCCAGCATAATTTTTCTCCTGAACCCAATTATAAGGTATAGGAGTTTATTTTGTTTTGGATGTTATGATTGTGATAATATACTCAAAATACTGAGGAAGTTATATGTATCTGTTTTGCATTTTGAGTATGAGAAATTTCGAACAAGTCTCGCTTTTAGCCAATTTTGGCAATAATATGAATTTGATCATTCCTATTGCATTTTTTCTTTTCTGGTAACTCTTCTTGAGGAGGGAATCTCAAATTTACTTTCAAGAAGTTGACTTTGGTTAAACTGGTTGTCACCTGAAATGTATGAACTAGATGATATATGTACTAGACCGAGTTAGTCCGGCATCCCATTTTTGCCAAACATGAATGGCACTTGTACCCGGTTAGTCTCTTGGGTTGTACCGGTTAGTCCCATAGGTTATTCCCCCCCTCCCTCCCTCCCTCCACTCGAACGGGAGAGTATTCCTATATATATATATATATATATGTATATATGGTTCAAACTTAGCAAGTAAAAGTGTAGTTGTATTGTTGGTAAGATATTGGAAGCACTTGGGCAGATCAGTTGGATTTTTTTGGGATGAAAACAAGTACCTGAGAGCGAAGTCAGTGTGTAATGGGATGCTGCCAAAAGCGGAAATAAGGTTGAGGCATGCCGGGCAAAGATAGATTTTTGGGTTATTTGTAAGATTATCCCTCAAAAAGCACATATCTAGATTATTATCCCCAGTAATAATAGTTTCATTTTTTTGATCCCTAATAAGACAAGTAAGGAGGGTCAAAAATCCAAACAAGTATTAAGGGATGACAAAAAACATAAATATATTTATTTGTGAGGTTGTTTTAAAAAAATTTTTTTTTTGCCTCTCGTACAATGTTCAATGTGCAGTAGTAACGTATACTCGTCAACTGTCTAACCTTGTGGATTCTATAATTTGACTTTGTAAAAGTGCCCTCCTAAACAGTCAGATCTTCCTAAACAGTCAGATCTTAAAAGATTTATTCGAATCTCAACTGTCACTTCCTAATTACTCACTCTTAAACAAGCATATAGACTTTTAGGGGTTGTTTGAAAGCTTAGTTTAAATTTAAAATTTGAACTAAAAATTTTTTTTTTTTGAAAAAGTTTTTTGTCTTTTTTAAAAAAATTTTTTATCTTATCTAAAAAGTTAACAAAAATTACTTTTACAACTTAAAAATCTTAACTCAAATTTTCACACCAAACAGCCACTTAGCATTTAGGAGTAGAAAAAACAATGGGGAAATTGTTTAACAATTTATTTTTATTACAGTAAATTGGTATTTAGTTGAGTTTAAGCTAAGATTATAGGTGGGGGCTATTGCGTCTTTCAAAATTGTCCTTTTTGTCTAAGGGTTTTGAGATTTTTTTAGGAGTGAAAAGAAAGTGTCTCCATGTGAGCAACGCTTGAAAGAATATATATATATATATATATATGTAAGGGTGAAAAGTGAGAAAAGAGATAGATCACAGGTGCAACTTGTTCCTGATTAAGAGAAGTTTGAAGAGTATGTTGCGTGTGTAATTTTAAAGTTTTTAGTGGGTGAACATATTCTCTCATGCTCGTGGATGTAGACAATTTTGTCAAACCTGATATATCTTTATCTCCTCAGTATTTGTGCAAGGGTTTGTATGATTTTTATTTGATTTTGTTCTTTCGTTACGATTCAAGTGTTGGGGATTTTCCCAACAAGCATTACTAAAGAAGGGTAACAATTTACTTTTTATTAAAATTATTAATTTTGAGTATTTTAAGACTATGTATTTCTTATTAGTTTGGGTAACTATCATCTTTACACTTTATAGCGTGAGGTCAGGTACGCAATGCAAATCTCAATAAAGAGTGTGTAGTTGGCATTGGGCAATGAAGGCCAGCATAGGGTTTCGATTGTTTAATGGATGCTGATGAGGTGGGACTGCAATCAACAGCGGAGTCAACCTTTTATATCAGTGCGGACGCATACTAAAGGATAAAGCTTTTAGAGTAACTTACTTAGGAATGGTGGGTTGCCACAGTGGAGTGTTGCGATGTTTCTTTGCTTTGTCAACGTGTTTTGTGAGCTGAGCCCAAAGCCTACATAAATTTGGCAATAAGTTTCAACCCACCAATAGTTTCAAGTTGCTAAGCAATAAATCTAGTGAGGTCTGCCACTTCAAGGACATGGTTACTAGGAGAGTGAGAGCAATAGGACGAAGGAGGTAATAGAGGGATTTTGGTGAAGAAAAAAGAAGTACATAATTGTTCGTTTGAGAGGAGATTCGAAAGCAGAAGAAACGCGGCCATTTCTCTCCAATTCAGTAAAATTTTTATCCTCACCTAGGTATTTTATTTTTTACTTTACCCTTCCTTATTGGGTAAATTGTTTAGTTAAGTCTTTGAACTTTTAATATTATGCGATTTTGATCCTGAATTTATTTTTTTTGGTAGTTGGAATGTCCCTAAACTTTTAAAATATTGCTACAATAGCTTTTCATTTTTGGATGGAATATATTAATAATCTGGTCAAAAAATACAGCTAACTACAGATACATCCAAAAATTAACGGAAAGATTTGTTGTAGTAATGTTTTTAATAATTTATGTTCATTTCTGCTGTATAAAAAAAAAAGGAACATAAAATGCCCCTAAACTGTTAAAATGTTATTGCCATAGTTATTTATGTTAATATTTAAACAGAATCCGTTAGTAATTTAGTTAAAAGGTGATGTTAACTAACGGATTCCGTCTAAAAGTTAACATAAATGACTATTGTAACAATATTTTAATAATTAAGGGTCATTCCAGCTACAAAAAAAAAAAAAAAAATTTAAAAATCAAACTTGTACAAAGTTAAAAATTGAAGAACCAACCTAACAATTTACTCTTTCTTATTTTCTGTTCCTCCTACCAAAATAGCTAGAGCACAAAATGCACCTAGCATTTCTTACTTGGAACATTTGTCTTTTTAAACGACATTCAATCTCAAGTTTCTTGACGCTATATCAAGACACAATACATAGCCAATTCAATTTAGGTGCTACCTAAAATCCCACAACTCATTTCATTATTTGGAATAGATTCACAGAATGGGAACAAAGGTGTGTTTCCATTTTTATTATTATTATTATTTTTCTTTTGATGACAACATAAAACATTAACTTTCCCTCTTTTAGAAATAAGCTCTTGTAATTGAAACCAAATGCTACTCACATAAACAAACTGGACAAACTTGAATATTTGTCGATTAAAATCACATCAAAATTAAAAAATATACAAAATTAACAGAATCTGATACAGATCTAATGATAAAAAACATAACTCTGTTGGCAGGATATGAAAAAAATACTCTACCGACGAATTCAAAACAAATAAAAGGAAAATGAGCCATGCATTTCCTAAAACCTGACTTTGTTTCTCAAGCATCCGTGCTCACCTTCTCAAAGACAAAGCGAAAACCTCCGATCTCTTTCCGAACGAATGCACTGAAGAACACACAAGAAAGCGTACTCGTCGCAAGGAATGCAAAGTCTCGATCCGTTGGCGAACTGAAACACTTCTTCGACATGGTCGAGCAGTGCTTGGAACAAAGGGTGTTTGAGCAAGGCAATGTTGATGACATATCTCTTGCAATCTTCACCCACATAGACTGCTAGGTGACCTTTTGGGACATCTTTGGGGATGGAATTGAACTTCTTTTTGGGCCTCCAAATGGAGACCATTTTCTCCCATTTATGATCCCCCAAAGCTTGCTTTAGGGCACTAGAAGCTCCCTCTTTTTTAAACTTATTGAAGCATCTTCTCAGAAACTTGACATTCATAAAAATCCTCGTCGTCACAGACATTGAGAGACAGAAAGGAAAAGTGGGTTGAAAAGTATGGTTCACTAAAGTAGAGTTATGTATAGATATATATATATATATATATATATATTATGAATATGGATATCTTTTATATATATGTTGATAAATTATATTTTATCTAATTTTATGTCAAAAAGTTTGTGTGGGATTGATGTGTCATCTAGGCTTTGAAAGGCAAAGATTAGTTAAAAAGAAAAATAAGTCGGACAAGATTCGAGGCAAAGGATGTGATATTCCAATCAAGGAACTATAGATATGGTGTTGTCTCGGTACTTCCTATATCGACATATTAATGTATTATTATTTATTACAAGTTGAGTAGGCAAGTGTAGGAAAATGCATAATATGGCTATAGTAGATCTTAATTTTTTTTTTTAATTTTTTAGGATGTATGTATAACTCAAATCTCAATTTTTTAACGAGGTTTAAAAATGTTTTTATTCATTGAAGTTTTTCACTTTTTGTTTGGTGACAGACTTTTTCCTTTTTTTTTTTTCTTTGACGGATGAGATTACTTTTTTATCATTCAGTTGTTGAAAAAAAATATTATGTATGTTTTTTTTTTTTTTCGGTTACATGAACAAAAATTGTGTGTTACATCGTAAAGCTTTGGGATGTATTGCCCAGCTACCAGAAAATGAACGTTCCTTTTCTTTTCTTTTTCTTTTGTTTTGTTTTGTTTTGTTTTTTTTTTTTTTTTTGTTCTTTTGTTTTTTTTGTCTTTTGTTTTTTAAGGGAACGTTCTCTTTCAAGTATATTATAGATTGAAAAATTGCTCACGTTGCTACAGATTAATACCCACAAAGGGTGGAAAATTTGGTGTTTATTATTATTATTATTATTTTCAATTGGGCTAGAGAGGCATTGAATGAATGAGTACGCACGGGCATAGAACTTTGCTTGGCTTACTTCAGAATTTTGTTCGTTTACTGTAGTTGTCTTAAGTTTGCAAGAGAGTACTTCTCATGCTTTCAATCTTAAAATTTCCAGCTAACTTTTGTTGAAAAAGAAAAATGGCCAGGGGACTAAAATTATTGTTGAATCACCATGCAAACCAAGAAGTCAAACTGCCATTTAAGTATCTTTCGCAAAGATTGCCGGTCATTTAGTGAGGTGATAAGACTGTTTGTTTTTTCTTGATAAAATCTTGAGTTTGAGTCAATTCTACCATAATAGACAATATATGAGCAATCTATTTTATAAGAAATCTATATACCATCAGAACATGCACCGCTCTTTAAGATTATCTAATTACTTCACTCTCTAACAATTATAACCTTCTAATTTCAAATAAAAAGGAAGTTCTCGTAGAAAATGTCACCTTCTAACATGTGTGATTCCTTTGAATTTTCAACCATTTGCTAAGGCAAAATATATGTAAATTCTAATTGCTAATCATTACAGTTTTTCTTCTTCTTCTTCTTTTTGTTCTTTTGGGTCTTTTTTTTTTCTTTTTTATTTTTGAATTATAAATGGAATACCTTGAGCCAGTTTTGGGTTTTGTCCTGTTTGCTGATACAAAGGCACACAGATTTCAATTGAAACAAGGACTTTTATTTGCATGAAGTATGAGATTCTCAGCAATACACATCAGCCTTCAATTATTTAGCCAACAGATTAAAGAAAAGTGTAGCTTTTTTTATTTTTTATTTTTGTCAATAATTTTTCTTTTACTCCTTGCCCATTCTGCACTGCTAGAGAGATAGAGAATGGGGCTTGTCGGGGGTTGGAAGGTCTCTCTCTCACATGATGCACAAAATCTGGTTGTTTTAGAACATAATATTCCGTTTTATACTACTAAAACTTTTCATTTTTGACACCTGTCCATCCTTTTTGTTCACATTCTTTAAAATTTAGACGGTTTTTTATATATGATAGCCCACGAAGGACATTGCTCGTTATTTTCACTTAACGTCAATTCAAATTCCTTTTAAAATTTAGGTTTAAAATTGAGCTATAATTGAATTAGGTTCGAGTAATGACTTTTTTGGACTATCATATATAAAAAAACTGTTCCAATTTTAACAGACGTGAATAGAAAGAGCTGACTATCAATAATTAGAAGTTCATTGGGTTGATTGTTAAGGAAAAAATATTTAGAGATTAAATTGTCAAATTTAAAAAGTTCGGGGGTGATCATACAAAAAGAAAAAAGAAAAAAAAGCCTTATCCTATTTATTGTTATTTGGGGAAGCTATATATGTTCACAAGAAGATCCTTTTTCCCTTTTTAGATAGTGGCCTAGGAACCATTCAAAGGGCTAGCCTAATACCATTTGGGTTTACTGCCAAGTGGTCGGGTAGAAGGGAGACTTTGGTTTCGAGTCTCGCGACAATAGATGCATTTGAGATTATTTTCAAACTATTGGCTCAAAATAATAGCCCTTTACCAAGATTAAGCTTGTTTACTTTGGATTCCTGGAAAAATGAGCTTTATCTCTATCTTTTCAAAAATAAAAACCGATACATTTCCTCCGTAATTGCCGGCCCTATGCATAATCCATAAAGCTAATGACACGTAAAATTCCTACAAAATAGAACCCAATCTTTTCTATTTTCATAGAAGGTTCTGGATAGATTCTAAACAATTTTTTTTTCCTTTCTTTTTTGTTACAAAAAAGTTATTGTTATCATATACAAAAATAATAATCGAAGATTCATATTACTATATTTTAAATTTTTATATATTTTTTAAATTATTATAATTTATTTTTATAAAAACACATAATTTCAACTCTAAACATCGACTCATTTTCAATAAATCATTTTCATAACTTCAATTACAATGTATTCTCCATATGCTTTTTTACACCATAACAAAAATGGTTAAACTTTTAGTTGTTACTTTAAAATAAAAATAATTTAGCCGTTTATGACTTACCACTCCTAATTTAGCTGTTACTCTAAAAGAAAAATAATTTAGCTTTTATAAAGAAAATTGATTGAAGAATGAAAGTTTGAAACGGTGAGTTTAAGGCATGAGAGGGGAAAAATCCAAATTCCAAAATCAGTTCAAAATCAAATGTTCAATATTGAATAGTGTCAATACCCTCCCTTTTCAGAAATTGCCGTGCAGCCGTGAGAGGAAATCTCAGAATTTCTTCTTAGTTATTTTATTCCCCTTCCTTTTCAGAAGCCTCTCTCTCCACAGTTCTTAACTTATTCTCTCTAGGGTTTCCTCTTTAGATCTGCAATTATCAAACTCTCTCTTTCTCTCTCGCTCTCTCTCTCTGCGTTTTCATGGTTGGAGAAGAAGACGAATGTCATAGATGAGCCTTCGTCTTGGCAGTGGATTTTCCGATTCCGACGTCCAACAACGACTACTACTTTCTGGGTTAACCAAGGCTTGATTCGGTTTCTTCTTTTTCTCTCTCTTTTCCTGGTAATTTCACTTTCCTTTCACTATCTTTTCCTTTTAATTTGTGATTATCAAATGTTTTGGTGATACTTTGCTTTGATTTCCTGGTTCTGTTGTTCTTTTTGTTTCAAATGTGGAGAGGAAATCAGGGGATAGAAACAGATTAATGTTAACTATACCGTTTGTATACCGTTTAGCCTCTTTGTATACCGTTTGTACTTTGTATAACTATCACAATATGCTTCGTCTTGGCAGTGGATTTTACAAGGAAAATGTGCTCACAAAAAAAAAAAAAAAAAAAAAAGAATAAGAATAAGAATAAGAAAAACACATGTAATTCCAATGCTTGTTTTTCGTTACCCCTCCCATACTCGTACATGGCTTCTGCTAGCTGATACAAAGAAAAACACATGTGAGAAACTAGTTCTGGCTTAAGATGAGTAACATCAATTTTAGAATACGAAGATCCTAACTAATGACCAAATCTCTTCTCTCTGCCTCGAGGATACAGAAGTCTCTGTATCTCGTATTAAAAGAACAGGATTTAATTGCTCCGGAAAATATTAATGCAGAAGCCCCGATGACGTAAAGAGAGCCTAAAAGCAGCGAAACTTGGACCTTCATAAGAACAAAGCTCTAAACCTCTTCAGATAAAATATGCAAGTTCAAAAAATTTAAAAAGGGGAAAAGGAGGTCAAGACAAGGGGAAAAGGAAGTTTGATTAAACCAACCGATAGTCCTTTCTGCATTAACTGTTGCTTCTTGTTGTTCATCTTTGCAACTCTTCACGAGAGAAAGAATTTCATTTTAGTAAGCGCGAAATCAAGTAAAGAAAAAGCGAAGGAGGAGGATCCCTCTAACCTGGATTTTAGGCCTTCGAGCAAATCTTCAGCTTTAGAAAACTCACTGGCATGAGCCAATGCCCATAATATCAAAACATCGAAGTGCAACTCCATAAACCAGTTTCGCTGAACATAGAGATTCATTTACAGATATTGTGGGAAAACAAAAGGTAATTGTAAGAAGAAAAGTATCTATAAGAAGAATAATATGTATATAGTTATATACTACGGATGGGGGATTTTCATTTTTCAGGCTTTTTGGCTTTAATAATTCGTGATGATGCTCCTTTTTAAGATCCTCTGCCAAATGCATGGTCTTGGATCAGCTTTTTGTTTTATTTGGAGGGGCTTCATTGCAAATGATTAGCTTTTTTCAGCTAATAAAAGATGTGTGTGTGTTTTTAGTTTTTTCAGCTAATAAAATTAGGTCGTCTCTATATTTTGTAGATGGACGGTACAGGATATGAAGTTAATCTTGAGTCTGGTACTAGTACTGCTGCTCCTACGGATACAGATGTGCCTATTGATGAGGATAAGGAAGAGGAGCTTGAAGTTATTTCTGAAGATGTAACTGGCAAAGCCAAACGCAAAAGAAAGACTACTTCTATTGTCTGGTCACATTTTGATAAGCTTCCGTTGACTGAAGACAAGAGGATAAGGGCAAAATGCAAAGAATGTGGTTCTGTTTATTTAGCTGATAGTAAGAATGGGACTGGAAGCATGCGGCGTCATATGATATCTTGCCAACGTAAAGACACACGTGATATCGGCCAACTTTTGTTATCACAAGAAAAAGGCTCTTTAGCAGTAAGTGCAAAGAGGTTTGATCCTGAACACTTTCGTGAATTGATAACAACAGCCATCATTTTGCATGATCTTCCATTCTCTTTTGTTGAATATGAAGGTGTTAGGGCCACTTATCAATATTTGCAGCCCGACATTAATTTGGTTTCAAGAAACACCATCAAGGCAGATGTATTTAAAATGTTTTCGAGGGAACGAATAAGAATTAAATCTATGTTGGATGCGACCCTTGGTAGAATTTGTTTGACTTCTGATTTGTGGACTTCTATAGTCACAGATGGTTATTTGACATTGACTGCTCATTTTATTGACAAAGATTGGGTATTGCAAAAGAGGATTTTAAATTTTTGTTTCATGCCACCTCCACACACTGGTATTGCATTGTCTGAGAAACTTTATGCATTGCTATGTGATTGGGGAATTGAAAATAAGGTGTTCTCTCTTACTTTGGATAATGCTTCTGCTAATGATGTGTCTGTGGATTTGTTGAAAGCTGAATTGAATGGAAAGAAAGTACTTATTTCTAATGGTGCTTTTTTCCATATTCGTTGTTGTGCCCATATTCTTAACCTAGTTGTGCACGAGGGTCTGAGAGATATTGATGATGTGGTGAAAAAGGCCCGTGAAAGTGTGAAATATGTGAGAGGGTCACAAATTAGAAAGAAGAAGTTTCTAGAGTGTGTAAATCTTGTGGGTCTTGATGCTAAGAGGGGTTTAAGACAAGATGTGCCAACTAGATGGAACTCTACATTTCTCATGCTTGACAGTGTCTTGTATTATCGGCGTGCATTTTGTCATTTACAATTGAGTGACTCAAATTACAAGAATTGTCCTACTTCTGATGAGTGGGAAAGGGCAGAGAAGATTAATGAGTTCTTGGAACCATTTTATAATATTACTTGTGTTTTCTCCGGAGTTCAATACCCCACAGCAAACTTGTACTTTCCTATTGTGTACACCTGCTATTTGACGCTAAAATCACATGTGGAAAGTGAGGATTCATATTTGTCTACTATGGCAAAGGCAATGCTTAGCAAGTTTGAGAAGTATTGGAAGGAATTCTCTTTGATATTAGCAATAGCATTAGCTCTTGATCCATGTTACAAGTTAAACTTTGTGGATTATGCTTATGCCAATGTTTATGGACAAAGAGGATCAAGCCAATTTTTGTCTGTTAAGCATGGTTTGGAAGCATTGTTTGCTGAATACACTAAACATGCAAGCAACAACACTAAAAGCACATCTGCGAATGTAGCTCCTACTCACGTTGCAAATAACCCAACAAAGAAGTTCTTATTGAGGCAAAACAAAGTAATGAAGGTAAAAAATATGTATAGTTTTGTAATTTAGCGTTTATTACCGTTGTTGTTTTATATTTTATTTTGTTAATCTTGTTTTATATCTTTGTGCTTGTAGGAGTTCAATAGTTTTGAAAGTCAAGAGCAAGCTGTTTTGCAAAAGACAGAGTTAGAGGTTTATTTGGATGAGCCAAGAATACAATCAACAGAGGAATTTTTTGATGTTCTTGAGTTTTGGAAAGGAAACCAGTTTCGCTATCCGGAGCTTTCTAAGTTGGCTCGTGATATCTTGAGCATACCAATAACTACTGTTGCATCCGAATCTGCTTTTAGTGTTGGGGGGCGAGTTTTAGATCAATACAGGAGCTCACTTAAACCTGACGTAGTTCAGGCATTGGTTTGCACTAGGGATTGGCTATTTGGAGATAAAGGTATATTCTACCTTTGAAGATGTGCATTATCATAATTTGAGCTTAAGATTACATTATGTTGTTGGTCACTTATCAAATTTATGTGCAGACAACAACAAATCAATTCACATGGCTGTGGATGAAATCGTTGAAGATGTGCTCAGTTTGGAACTCAATGAGTCCAGCTCTATATCTGCTCAAAGTTCCCACAACCCCAGCTCGTCAAATGCTGAGGTCCCAATGGAAGGTAATTTAGACATAGTGACAAATTTTTTTTTTTAATCTTTAGACAGTTTTTAAATATGTTTTAATTTAATTCTCATAAATTTCTTGAATAGGTTGAAATATTTGAGAGCTTTTGAAGATTTGTGGAGGTGGAACCTATGATGCTATCATTCTCAAGTAAAAAAGTATTTTCTTTTGCATTAATATTTTGTTGTCTTTTGATGTTTCTCTTAATATTTTGGATCTTGATTATGTGACAATTTAAGACTTATTTAGGTAGTGAAATATGGACACCAACTACAACTTAGACTTATGTTTTATTCTAAGAAATGTTTGTCTAAATCATCATGCATATTTGATAATTCTAGTTGTTAGTTTTATATCCATAATTGATAATTCTAGTGATTTTTTATTCATAATTTTTGTGTTAAACGGGTTAGGAATCCATTTTATGTTAAACGGGTCATAAACGGGTTTTTCATGTTAAAAGGGTCATAAACGTGTTCGTGTCGTAAAACGTATTCGTGTCGTAAACGGGTTTTTCGTGTTAAATGGGTCATAAACGTGTTCGTTTTCGTGCCAACCCGTTCTGGCCCGTTTAATAATCGTGTTCGCGTGTCGTGTCGTGCTGCCCGTTTATTAATCGTGTCGTGTTCGTGTTTAGGTTCCTGGCCCATTTATTAATCGTGTCGTGTTCGTGTTTAGGCTAATCGTATTGTGCCGTAATCGGGCCGGCTCGAACACGGCCTGCGAACACGATTTGCCAGGCCTTCTATTAGTGCATATTTTTTACCATCTAATATGATCAAAATCATATTAAAACGGAAGGTATATAAAAAAAAAGATAATTTTTTTTTATCTCGTTCTAACGGTTGAAAATCAGAACCCTACCAAAACATTTTTTGTTTAGATTTTAGAGAAAATTAGATGAAGAACCATGTTTTGAATGCCTCTTTATAATTTTATCCACTCTAACACTAAAATTAATAATTTTGATGCTTTGAAATGACAAAATTATCAATTTTAATATTACGATGGACATAAATATCATGAGGTGTCAAATTTAGATATTTTTAATTTTTTGACATGCTTGCACATAATCCTAGATTTTACCGTAGAAATCTCCCAATAAAGGGCTTGACCTTGACACATGTACATAAATGTTATTGTCATGTTTTATCATTTATGGAATGTGACAATTATATGGTCCCATTGGATCATACCAAATTTTGTATAAATAGCCAATTTTTGCCTCGAAATGCGTAAAGATGCATACATAGCTGTAACGATAGGATATGTGTTTACATTTCGTAATTAGCTGCTAAATTTGTGAAATGAGGGCTTTTCAACATTAATATTGTCTTTGAAAAATGGGTTTTCGTTAGTTGTATACATAAACTTTTGTGGGGGTGTAAATCTACTTACACGCGGAGGAAGAAGATCTTCTATGTCATTTTGCTGTCCCACTAATATTTTATAGCCAATGTGACAGAAAAATTATTTATGATTTTATTTGCACCATTTAGGAAGTTAATTAAAATATATATTGATTACGAAAGCATATATGCTTATATGAGGAAAGTTTGGACCCACATTTAGATTGTTTGTATGGCATGGAATCTTTCCATTTATGTCTTATTGTCTTTGGCATAAACTATTATTAATTGCGGATAGTATTGTATTACCAACTAGTATGGGGCAATTTTCCAAAAAAATAAAAATAAAAATAATCTTTTTAAGCACGTGCTTTCTTCCCAAAAAAAAAAAAAAATTTTTTTTAAGGCGAAAGCTTCACTATTATTAAGAGATTATATTAGTCAAAGAAAAATACTAAGAACACAACTGTAATCTTAACTTTTAAATATTAACTTATGTAATATGTAAATTGTCTTTATTTTATATCGAAATGTTTAAAAGATTGTTATATTAATTAATTATTCTTATCGATTAAAAGAGTTTGGATTATAGTTGATATCCATAACATTGCAGAGGAGGCAATAAAGAATTTTTAGTTGCTCCTGTGCTTGTAAAAGATAATTTATGCACACAAATTTATTAGGAATACCAATTTTTTGATCAATACTTGGAAGGAAAAATATATGTATTATGAACTTTAGATTTGAAGCAAGTTCTGTAATGAAAGTGAAATTATAGATGAAACTACATAACTACAACTAGAAGAACTAATTATGATCATGTAGTCAAGGAGTTGTAGAACTTTTCTCATTTTGGTTACTTGTTTTTCCACGATCTTTGCAAAGTTTTTATTTTTTATTTTTTTAAATTTTGGGATGAAGATAAAACTTTTTTTTTTTAAACTTTATTTCTCTATATTTTGTAAGCAACTTAAAAAAAAAAATTTGTGCCCAACAGTGCTACTGTAATATGATCTATTATGACAAAGATATATGAAATTAATTAAATTAAAGAAGAAAAAAAAAACATCAAATATTATAATGCGATGAGTTCACAGAAGATTAGGAAAATAAATATGAATAATAGTAACTCTGAAAAATAATCAACCCTTTGGGTATTAGTTACGTGGTTATATTTGTGCTCTAAGTTGAAAAGTGGACACGTGGTTAAACAATTTCATCGTCATTTCTCTATTTTCTTTAATGGAAAATTGATAGTCATTTCTTACATAAAAACATAACAAATAATATAAGACGATGTTTTAAAGGTTGAAGAAACAAAAATTTTTTTTTGCAAATATAAGGATAGATATCAATAATTTCACACCTAAATTTATTGTAAAATATTAAGTTTAAATCTCGTTAAATAGATTTATACATATAGAATATTATTAAGCTAGCTACAACTTAATTTATCCAATCAATTCTGCCTCTCTATTAGATTATTACTTTTAGCAAGTCTATATAAATCGTCGTTTGATTCTTTTTTTTGTTGACAAAAAAGTTCCTAAATTCTTTAAAAGAATGTAATTTGATCCTTTTTATTAGTAGACATTCAAAATTTAGCAGAGAAAAATTTATGTAAATCATACATAGTTTACAATTTAAGGATAATCAAGAATAAAGTTTTGTAATACAAACCACACTAATATGTACCTCCCACCCCATTACCCTTAAAAAAAAAAATCACAATCACAAAAAAATGGCCAACAAAAATTCCATCTTGACACTTCTCATTATGACGCTGCTTGTTGCGGCAGCATTCATTCATGAGGGCAAGGCACTCTCCGATTGCGCCAAGGAGAGCAAGCCGGTGTGCCCGAAGGAGAAAGGCGCGATCATTCCGGTGTGTAAGACTGCCTGTGAGAACTTCTGCAGCCAAGCCAGTTTAGGCGCAGGGCCAAACCAAGGTGGAGGAGGTGTTGTTTAAACGTGATCACTTTTTTCACACAAAGTTTAATGTAGCCACTTAAAATGCCACTACCAATATTTTATAATATAATTATAAGAGCAATATAGGGCTATGCAGATTTAGGATTGTGACTACTTCCATGAGGTTGATTGCAATTTAAGTTGTTCACCCATTGGTTTCAATATACATCTTTACTTCTTTATTATCCTTTAAAAAAAATCGATGACTCTTTTCGTTCTCCATTTCCTATTTGTCAGGTAGTAACCACGTGTTTATTACGTGGTGACTACATTATTGTTATATGGATTTTTTTATTCTTTATTTGTTTATTCTACTCGTACAAAACACTTGTTATAGAATGATGTGAGATTATTTTGTCAGGAGATAAATAAATGTTTACTATGTTGTTTCCCGTGAGGCACATGTCCGGCTCTCAATTTCTAAAACTCCAATTTTTTATTTTTTTATTTTTTTAAAAATTTAATTATGCTCTAATAATAAAATAAAGATTACAGTTATATCACAATTCAATTATTGAGAATATACTCATACGATCTTACTGTACAAGAAAAATGATAATTGGGCCTCACTTAATAAGTAATTAATTCATTCAACAAAATATTATCTTTTATTTTTTAAAAAAACATTTGACATCCTAAAAAAACTTCTCACTCTGCCGGATTATACCATTTTTAAAGACAGTAAATGTTATTTATTTTGTTAATTAAGATAATTTTCATTTTGAGTAGTGTTCAAAAAATTCCAAAAAAAAAAAAAAACACTTTTACAATAAGTTGGCCTAGTTGTGTCTTATTTCATTTTGTTTATTCTTTATTTATAATAGTTGACAAGACTCAAAAATAGATAAAATAAAATAAAATAAAATAAATCACATGACAATGAAAGACCTGTCACATATCAAGTGACATGATTGTCACCTGACTCATTACACGCAATCAAACATAGATACGCACATGACTTCTCATACTTGAGTATCGATGCTCAATAAAATGCATAAATATATTTCTATGTAAAGATAATACAAATGAAAAAAAAAAAAAAAATCTAAAACTGGTAATGTAACTATAATCTTTTCGATAAATAATTCTTTAGAAATTCTCATAGTATATATTTTTTTTCTTTTTTCTAAGCTTGGAAAAATAATGTTTATCCACTTTGTTTTACCCTTTTTTTTTTTTAGGTGATGTTAAGAAAAAGAAAATTTTGCCCTTACAAAGTGCAACCTAAAGAATTACGAAATTACCCAGAGTTAAATAAAAAAAATAAAAAAAAAACCATTTAAATCTGATCACTGTGGATCCCACCAAATAGAATGAACTAGTTTAATACCCAGGTGTTGCATAATAGAAGAAAAAATATTAAAGATAAATAATAAAGACAGATAATATATATTAAAAGCAGTCGATTAAGATAGATAATATAATTATAATAAATTTGAGAATTTAGTTTGTTTTTGTACCATTAAAATATTAGAATATATACATTCAAACACATATTAACATTCCAGAGTTATACATATAAGTGCACACAAGTGCACGCGTAGAGCTTTAGAATATGAAATTTTTTTCTTGTCAATCGTACTATTATCACTCATGTTTAATTTTATTCATTTTTTCTTCTGATCTATCGTAATGAAAAAAAAAATATTAATAACATTATATTAGTAAGTTGATTTTTGTAACTAAAATTAAAATAAATATAGTTATTAGATATATAATTATATGTAAAAGATAATATTATTTAGTTTCTTTCGTTTTTTTAGGAGTCGTTTGGAGATACGGTTTGAATTTATGATGCAAAAAATAAAAAATAAAAAAACATAAAAACAGTCACATAACAGATGCTGTTATGTTGTAAAAGAAAAAAACAAAAACACAAATTTCGAACATCTACAGAAACAATAAAGATTGTCAAATCATATTTAACAGTTCTCTAACACATGAACAAAATAATAACATAATTAATAACATATACCAAATTAAACAATGTATCTGGTATATGTATAATTATATACCTAACTAGAGATCATCATAGAAAGTTTAAATATTTATAACTAGAGAAAAACAAAATAACAAAAAAAAAAAAAAAAAACCAGCCACAATAACAGTGATATAACAATATCATAGAGGTAAATACTAAAGTTTTACAAATCAGTTGAAGATAAAAAAAATATTTAGCATAATCATGGAGAGAAAATATAATTAAGGAAAACGGAGTTGAAATTCCAAACTTTCACAGCAATCATAAAAACTGTGAAATCATCTTTCATTATCATCTAACAGATAATAAAAATAACATAAACAAAATATTGACAAAAAAAAAAAAAAGAGTTGTCTATGTCGTCCAAAAAAAAAAAAGAAAAGAAAAGAAAAGAGACCAAAATAAAAAAAAGAAAACACAATAACAAAATTAAATCCCTTTATAACATTTGGTGAACCAACTCAACTCAAACTTTTTTTTGTCTTTTTCCCAAAAAGTTTTTGTCTTTTTCTCAAAAAGTTTTTTATCTTTTCTGAAAATTCAAAAAAATTTACTATTCCAACTTAAAAATCTCAACTCAAACTACTCTACCAAACTCCCCCTAGTAATAATAATGATAATAATAAACATATTGAGGCACTGTAGCGAAAACAATATTTTTCACACCCTTTTAATATGTTTTGTATTAATGTATTAATAGTAATAGTGATAGTGATAATCGTAGTAAAATAGTAGTGAAAATAGAAAAATATTAAACAATCAGATTAAAAAAAGAAAAAGAAATATAGAATCAACAAAGAAACCAAAAGAAAAAACATTGACAATAAACAACGTTACTAGAAAAACACTAACATCCTTTATAAACATTTAGAATAAAAACAACAGATGATCATAATATAATAAAATAATAATCAATAGCATTTAAGAGACATAAATTAAAAAAAAGTACCTTAATAAAAAATCACCTCTCTACAGAAAACGATAGATAAAAGTTCTCGGTCTTCAGAAGGTAAGAAAGGAGAGAACAAAAGACTTCAACTAACAATTAAAGAAGGTTGAGAGCTAAGTAGATAGGAAGATATCGCAAGAGTAGTAATGGCTAGACATAGGAATAAAGCAGTAAATGAAGAAACACCCTATTTAAAACAGAATAATTTGTTAAATGAAATATTAAGAATTTTTTTTAAGTTGGTGAGGAAAAAAACCGAGATTTTCTTACACATATAGAGTTACATTTGTAAAATATTAGGGAAAAACATAATAACTCACAACAAATAATAGAGTTTGAGTATATCAGAATATTACATATCAAAAAGCATAATTTATAAGCATTAATAATAGAGTTACATGTGAAAAGTCAGTCAAACCGATGATAGTCTACAGTAAATCACAAAGTTATAGCAAATAACACAATTACAGATCAAAAAAGATAATTTAAAAGCATTAAATATCTTTGATAGATTAGCAAAAACACAGCAGCATATCTTAGTACAAAAGCTGCAGATAAGAAATAAAATGAAAAATCTAGAAACCTAAACAATTAGAAAGTTTAACAATTCGTTCAAATGTAACTAAACATTACAATGTAGGTATGAAACAAAATGAGATTTGTAAAAAGTCAGCAAAAACGCAAGAAACAACCAAATTACAAATCAAGAGGACATAGTTTAGAAGCATTTAATACCATGCACAGATCAGCAAAAACACAACATATTTCAGTACAAACGCTGCAGACAACAGATAACATTAAAAATGAACAAACTTAAACAATAGAAAGGTCTATCAGTTCGTTCAAATAGAACAAAAGAATACAATATACACATGAAAGAGAGTTATATCTGTATAAAAACAACATAACACGTAATAATTTACAGTAAATAACAGAATTAGAGCATATAAAAAAGTTATAGGTCAGAAAACATAATTTAGACACATTAAATGCATTGCACAAATTAACAAAAATACAACAATACATCTCAATAAACAAACTGGAGACAACAAATAAAATGAAAATTTATAAACTTAAACAATATATAACAAGATTCGAACAATTCGATCAAATGTAATTAAATAATAATAATAATAAAAAAAGATAACCTACAAGGTTGATAAATAAAATTACAAACTTCTTACATATTCAACATAACAAAATCCAAAATAATGATATCTAAATATTACACAAAAACTAATCTAATCACAGTAAACTATCCGGAAAAAAAAAAATACCAAATTTATTCCGAAATGAAACAATTAAAAAAAAAAAAAAACCTTACGATAAAAAGGCAAGCTGCAAACCTCAAAAGCGACAAAAAATTATAAAAGCAAAAATAAAGAAATAAAATTTGAAAATAAAGTCAGCAAAATATTACCTAGGGGAAAAAAAGAAAAAAAAAATGCAAAAATCAAAACATCACTCACAAAAAGTTTAGAATCTTTTGCTTCATGCTCCCAATCCACCACTTTCAAATCATTATTATCGCAATCTAGAAAAACAAATTAACATAAATAAAAAATTAAAAACAATATATATAAATCTAAAAAAAAAAAAAACCCTACTAAAATAAATGCAACAAAACCAACAACATGCCCCATTCTTTTTTTAATTTTTTGCTTTTCACTTCTTTCCACAATTTCCTTTGATGATAAAAAAGCAGGTGAAAAAAATAATGATGATAATAAAAGGAAAAAAAAAAAAAACTTTTCTGCGATTATGTACGTGCAGAGAAAAAAATGACAATAATTAAAAAACAAAAAGAAAAGAAGAAAAAGAAAAAGTTGCCAAAAGCTCAAAAAAGAGGGGAAAAAATAGGAACGGCCGATGAAACAAATACAACAAAACCAAAAATTTACTCCATTCTTTCTTTCATTTTTTCTTGCTCATTTATTTTTATGATTTCCTCCGATCATGTACATGTAGGGCTAAAAAAAATCATAATAAAAAAAAAGATAGCGAACGAACTTTTGTTCAATCATATACATGCAATAAAAAACATGATAATAATAATTAAAAAAAAAAAAGGAAATTGAAAAAAGGAAAAGACAACTAGAACCCAAAGAAGGAAAAAGAAAAAAGAAAAAGAAACAGAAATAGCTTTCAAGAAAAAAACAACAAAGTAAAAATTAAAATCTAAAAGTTTGAAAACAAAAATCGAAGAGAAAAAAAAAGGACAAAAATGAGGGAAAAAAAGAAACAACAACAGAAAGGAAGAAGATGATGGGAAAAATAAATCAACTATAGGAAAAAAAAACAAAAGGCAAAGTTTAGGGTTTGGAGAGAAGAAAGAAATCGAGAGAGAGAATGAATAGTGGAAATAGAAGATGAGAGGAGAAAATAAACAGCAGAGAAAGCTAACTGAAAGGAATTCTAGGGTTAGAAGGACATAAGAGTCCATCAATTATGCATAGAATCCATTTTAGAGTGCCTCAAGAGGGCAAAATAGTCCGGATGTATAATATAAGGGCAAAACAATCCACTCGCTGTAGATAGAGAAAAAACAACTCGGAATGAGGAGTAAAATTGTCCGTGCATTGTAGAAAGAACAATAACTTTTCACTCCCCCTTACTACATTGTTGTAATATCCTAAGAAGGAAATTGGAACCAAGGACCGATTCACAAAGCAATTAAAGAACGTCATGTAGGATAAGAGTCAACAAAATCAAGTGGGACCCACGAAAATAGAATATCTTCCCTATCTATCAACTCTATGATGGCAAAGGATAAATACTTGTTCTAGGTTCAAATTGTGTACACCTTAGACATCCCTTTCTGCGTTTTATTATGCCCTAGCCTCACCGTTTCCACGCTAACGTGCACCCCTTTCGGTGTAAAATGCGCCTTTCACCGATCACAAGCTTACCTTCACTAATCAAGGCGCCAAAAATTAATCCAACGGTCCAGAGACAATTTCACCAACGTGCGCCGCTATGTGACGCCAGCGTAAGTTAACTTGATCTTATTGGAAAGAGTTTAATTTTAATTTTGGCCCCCAAAACTATTCTCCTTGTCTTTTCTTGCTCGTGAGTTTTAAAATGTTACACATAACACCCAAAATCTTTAAGCATGCGTTTGATTCGTCCGCTTGAGTTAAAAGTTTTAAATTATTTTAAAAAAATTGAGATTAAAATTAATATTCTTAACACTATTCTAAATAAAATTAATCCTCACATGTTCTGGTTAGTCAATGAGCTCATGGTGGAGGGATTACAATTTTTCCTCTTATTTTAACTAGCGTTTGGTGCACGGTTGGAATGAAATTTTTATATTAGAGTTAGTTGAATTTTTAAAAGCAAGTTAAAATTTTTATTGACTTTTCAGAAAAAAGGATAAAAACTGGAATGAACTATTTGAGTCTAAACTGGAGAGCTAAACAACCCATAAATTTATTTAGACAAATTATTAAAACAATTCATTCAAATTTTTTATAAAAGAAAATACTGTAAAATAATATTTTAAATAATGTCCAAAAACAATCGGACTGCCAAGCAAGCTATTAGTTGTTATGTTTCAAAATTTACACGCACAAAATGAGAGAAAGGGCATAGTTAAGGGGTATATTTGAAATTAATCCTTAAAGAAGCTTTATTTTGTGCAGGTTAAGAATGTCACTCAAAGCTTAGACAAAATCTCTCTCGTTCTCTCTCTTTGCTCGGTGCTTTTGATGTTTGAAGGCTCATCAATCCACACTTTCTCGCTGTTCCAGGTTCTATTGCTCAATTTCGCAGTGTATTTGCCTTTTTCTCTCTCGATTTCAATTCTGTATCTATGCAAAAAACCACTGCGAATCTCATTTTAGAACTTCCATTTTTAGGGTTTTAGTGAATTTGCTGTGTAATTTGCCTCATGCTTGTTCTTTGAATTCAACGGACAATGCAATTCGATTCAGAAACGCTAGTTTGCTTCATTTGATCGGGAATGTTGGGGATTTGATTTTTTTTTCCCCTTTCAATTTGGTTGAAATTTGAATGGGTAATGTTGAAATACCCAATTGGCTAGAAGGGTTGCCTTTGGCGCCGGAGTTTCGGCCTACCGACACCGAATTTTCCGACCCCATCGCTTACATATCGAAAATCGAAAAGGAAGCTAGTGCTTTTGGTATTTGCAAGATTATCCCGCCATTGCCAAAACCGTCTAAGAAATATGTTTTTAGCAACTTGAATAAGTCGCTCTCGAAGTGCCCCGAATTGGGTTCTGTTGGGAGTTCGTCGTCGAATGACAATCCATCTTCGTCAAAAATGGGTTCCCTGGATGGTAGTAATGATGGGGAGGTTAGAGCAGTATTCACCACTAGGCATCAAGAGTTGGGCCAAAGTGTAAGAAAATCAAAAGGGGGAGTTCAAAATCCGATTTCAGGTGTTCATAAGCAAGTATGGCAAAGTGGGGAGATATATACTTTCGAGCAGTTTGAATCTAAGTCCAAGGCTTTTGCTAGGAGCCAATTGGGTATGATTAAGGAGGTTACTCCATTGGTTATAGAGGCAATGTTTTGGAAGGCCGCTTCTGAGAAGCCTATATATTTGGAATATGCAAATGATGTGCCTGGGTCCGGCTTTGGAGAACCGGAGGGGCAATTCCGCAATTTCCATAGACGAAGGAGAAAAAGGAACTTTTACCAGAGAAGAAGAGAAAGCTCCAGTTGCAAGAGAAATGAATTGATTAGTGATAGGATAGATGTTTCACAAGCTGACAATGTTAAAGATTCTTCTGCTAAGAATGATTCCGAAAAATGTGTAGATGCATCTGAACCACCTACTTCTCTACCATTATTGCCTTGTAATGAAACTCCAAAACCGTCTACGAAAAAGAATCAAAATTCTTGCTACGATAAGGAAGGCACTGCAGGTTGGAAGCTCTCCAACAGTCCTTGGAACTTGCAAGTAATTTCACGTTCACCCGGCTCACTTACTCGTTACATGCCGGATGACATCCCGGGTGTTACTTCTCCTATGGTGTACATTGGCATGTTATTCAGTTGGTTTGCATGGCATGTTGAAGATCATGAGCTTCACAGCATGAATTTCCTTCACACTGGATCTTCAAAGACTTGGTATTCCGTCCCTGGTGATTATGCATTTGCTTTTGAGGAAGTTGTCCGTTCTGAGGCATATGGTGGGAATATTGACCGTTTAGGTATGTATGCCTTTTCTTTTAGCACTTCATAATAGGTGTAAACCTCAAATTTTTAAGTTGCCACCTTATAACTGATTATTTAGTAGGTTATTTTAAGTTCAATGAGTTGTAGCGGTTGAGTCTATTTAGGTTTGAACTTTAGTTGTAGGGATTGATTTGGAACCCAAATAATTACCCCTGGCATTACATTAGACCAACTTATTTCCATAATCTGACTGCTGCAAAAGATGCTTGTGTATCTTATTTAAATATAGCGAAGTATAATTTCCCGAATTTTAACCCCAAGGGGTTGGCTCAATGGTCAATTGCTTGGACTTAGTGCTCCATGAAGCATTAGGTCTAAGGTTCGATTCCCGTTGAGTGCTAACAATTCCTTGGGGCCACGCCCGCGGGCTAGCCAAAGGTCCGAGATTTACTTGATCCATGTGGAGGGGGCGCTTTGCATGGATCTCGTGGATTAGTCGGGGCAAAGTCTCGGAACCACGGTTATCAAAAATAATAATAATAATAATAATAATAATAATAATTTCCTGAATTTTGATTAACATGATGGTGCATTGTAACTATAAAGAGCATTTCTGTTGTAAGCCAGTTAAAATCTTGGTATTTTGTTATATTTCTGAGACTTTGATACATTGAATTAAAATTTTGTTGTGGGGTGTTATTACTTTGATATCTTCGTTTTAACTCAGGTCCAGTTTCTCTTATTGCCAGCTGCACTCACACTATTGGGCGAAAAGACTACCCTAATGTCTCCTGAGGTAGTTGTTGCGGCAAGAATACCATGTTGCAGGTGAGTTGCCCTGCTTTTATCCGTCAATCTCTTTGGCCCGTTAATATAAATACAAAACTAATGGTACCAAGGATCTAAAAAGAAAAAGAAAAAAAAAAATTTTAGGGGGTTTATTTATTTATTTTTTTCTGTTTGGCTTTGATGTTCTACTCATGTCTCTCTGGTTTCTTCTTTAGGTTAATACAGAACCCTGGTGAATTCGTTGTGACTTTTCCACGGGCTTACCATGTAGGATTCAGCCACGGTAAGTGCTTAGAGATTGCATATTTTCTGGATTTCTGGTTGAAATAATTTCAAGAAGATTTTGCCTTGATTGTGCTGCTCCTACTTTATGTGTAAAGCAGCAGTATTTTAGCCAAATGACATTAATAATGTGAGAACAAAGCTTTGGAAAACACAATTTTAAATTATTGATCGCTTAAGCTTTGAAGTTTGAGCACCATCAGTAGCTTACACAAGAACTTTTCTACGAGAACAGTTATAGGTGTAATTATTGCCTGTTCCAACATTATGAGACGGTGTTTCCTGTTAATCTTTATAAATTGGTCATTTCTTTGTATTCATGTTCCTATTTACTATTGTACCTTCTTACCATCTCATTATTATAAGCCGCTAAAGTTAGTTTTTAGGACTTGCCTTTTTCCTTATTTTCCCTCGTTCATATTACTTATTTTGATGGATTCTTAAAAAGTTTTATTTCTGGGACCTAGGATTTAACTGTGGCGAAGCTGCTAACTTTGGAACACCACAGTGGCTCACAGTGGCTAAAGAAGCTGCAGTGCGTAGAGCTGCTATGAATTATCTTCCCATGCTTTCCCACCAGCAGTTGCTATACCTGTTGACAATGTCCTTCGTCTCAAGGTCAGTTTTTACCTTATTTTGGCTTACATATTGGAAAAGTATATTTGGTAGGTGATTAAACTATGAGTTGTGGTGACTCTTAGTCCCTTTATTTTGTCCGCCTTCGCTTATTCTTTCATCAAGTGGCCGCCTGGCTCTAACTCCTAATTGTTGAGTGGTTCTAATGTTTGCTTTGCTTGGATGATTTTGATGCCAGAGTGCCAAGATCCTTACTACCTGGTGTGCGGAGTTCTAGACTGAGGGATCGTCAAAAGGAAGAGAGAGAGTTACTTGTAAAGAAGGCATTTATTGAAGATATTTTGAATGAAAATAACACATTATCTATGCTTCTTAGAAAAGATTCAAGTTATCATGCCGTGCTATGGAATCCTGATTTACTGACACATCCGAACAAAGAGTCCTTATCAGCCCCTGAAGGTGCCACCGATGGTACACCAGAGACAGAAAATCCTCAAAAACAAAACAGCGAGCAGAAATATCTTGTTGACGAGATGAGCTTGTATATGGAGAATCTTAACGATTTATATTTGGACAGCGATGATTTATCAGGTGACTTTCAAGTTGATTCAGGGACATTGGCATGTGTAGCATGTGGAATCTTGGTTTTCCATTTATGTCAGTGGTGCAGCCATCTGAGAAAGCTTCGGAGGAACTTCTTCATAGTGATCACATTTTGGTTGAAGAAAGCCCAAGAGTGTCAGCATGTTCGAATTCTTGTTCCTCTCAAGACCATGGTGCTTCTAATATGGGTTCTGTAGCAGGTACTTGATCCATGTACACTCTTTTACCTTGTGTTCCATATATTTATTCTTGCATATTCTAGTTCGCGTCGGCCACGAGCAGCTTGTAGCCATATGCAACAGGTGCAACACCCTGCAGGGCAGTGTCAGGCCAGCCTTAGCCGCATGCAGCCAGTGCAGGCTAGCCATTGCAGCACGCTAGTGTGCTGAGTGTGTGCCAACGTGCATAGCACATGGCCAGCATTCCTAGCACGCAGCTGGTGCATGCAAAGGGCTGCACAAAGCTCTTAGGAATTCGGTTAGGCCATTTGGGCTATTCTAGCAATGAAGGCCGCCTTGCACTGCTTTGGGCTGTACACAATGCAGGCTGGCCTGTGCTGCCTTGAGTTGGTTGGGCCTGTGGCAGATGCTTAGGGTGCCTGTTGGCAGCATGTTGGCTACCAAGTCAGCCACAAGCTGCTCACAGTGCACCCCTATGCGCTATAGAATTAGTTTTGCTCTAAAATTCCTTTTAAAAAATTCTTGGGCAAAATTAACCATATTAATTATGGGTTAAACCCAAAATTATGCATTAGTAACATCAATCCCATTTTTTTCAACAATTAGTTTCTAGCTCATTCAAAATTAAACTTCTAAGCTAAGAGCTCCAAAAATATTGGAGGTTACACATACTATTTTCAGATGAATAGATCTATTATCATTGTTATCTTGCATTTATTTAGAACCTTAGAATTAGCTAAATCTTTCAAACACCGAACAAAATCAGAAAAGAATGGAAAAAGATTGTATTGATTGGTCTCATTTAACTTCATGGGTGTATTTTAAGTGACCGTGTTCCTTTCACATGATATTATCGTTCAAATGAAAGGATTTTGCACTGCTATTTTTCAACTGTGAACAAGTTCTATGAAGCTTACAGATATCGGTTCACCTAGACTTTATTATCAAAGGAGGAATCAAAATTTATTTATTTGAAGTTTATTTGCATTAGATTGGATATTTGAAGTGCCGAGTCAATTTTTTAATTTTCTGCTTATTTTGCAGAGAACCTTCCTACTGTTTCCAATTCTTCACCTACAATGAATCTTCCATTACCTTCGACAATCAAGTTTAAGAATGGTTGGAATGCTAATAATAAGTTTCTGAGGCCACGTAGTTTCTGCCTGGAGCATGCTGTTGAAATTGTGGAGTTGTTGCAAAGTAAAGGTGGAGCAAATGTGCTTGTAATTTGCCATTCTGGTAAAGATTCTCCTATTACTTATTCTCTAGTGGGCTGTGTAATTTCCTCTTCCACAAGATTTGGCTAGTTTTACGGATTTAATTTGATTGGAATCAAATATATACTCGATCAGCATTGTAGTTTATATAATTGCTCATCAGCTATGCAAATTGTTTCGCTCCTTGTCACTAGTTGATCTTGCAAATTTGAATATGCTCACTAGAGCAATAGAGAAATGATGTTTATTAGTTTCCAACTTCATTTTACTCGTGCTAAGTTTATTCTTTACCTTTTTCATTTGTGCAGACTATCAGAAAATAAAGGCACACGCTACCGCCATTGCCGAGGAAATTGGTAGCCCTTTCAATTACAGTGAAGTACCACTAGATATGGCATCAAAGGACGATCTAAACTTGATAGATCTCGCAATTGATAACGAAGAGCATGATGAACGTGGTGAAGATTGGACATCAAAATTGGGGATAAACTTACGGCACTGTGTCAAGATCAGAAAGAATTCTCCTTCTAAGCAAGTTCAGCATGCTTTGACTCTAGGTGGCTTGTTTACTGATAAATGTTCCAGTTCGGATTTCTTAGCCATCAAATGGCAGTTTAGGAGGTCTCGTTCGAAAAAGTTCTATCATCCAGCCCATTTTAGACCATGTGATACCACTCAATTAAAGAATGATGCTGTTGCTGGGGAAAGGTCTCTCATTGTTAAAAAGGAGAAAAAACTTCTTCAGTACTCGAGAAGAAACTTCAAGAAAAAATCAGGTGGTTCTACAGGAGCTACTAAGATTTGTGCTAGCCGTGCTTCCCTTGGAGATCGTAATGAGCATGGCAGAATGGCGTCTGAGAATAACATTCACAATGTTGGGACTTCCACTGGCTTTGGGTTTTCTCCTTCAAGCAAGATTTCTGAAACACAGAACAAAATGCAGAGGCGTGAAGCAACTGAGGAAGAGAGCTCAAAAGTTGTTGTTGGAAGTGTCGACACACAAATTGAGAACCATGTTTCGGAGGAAATGAATATGGAAACCAAAGCTTGTCATTTCGCAGCACCAGATGATTCTGAGATGCAAGATGAGCCCAATGTTGAGACCCAAAAGAGCAGCAGCACCAATGAATCCAGTGATAAACATTATGCTTCTACATTTGTCCATGATGCATGGAAAAGCTTCAAAGCTCATGAAGAGAAGCAAATATCGGGACAATTCAACAAAACCAAGGAGGCGTGCACTCTTGTCTCTGAAGAGCACTCTGACGTCCTGGCTGACAAGGATGTTTTGGAGAATGAGGTGTCTGATTTTGCTAGGATGCCAAACTCACATTTTGACCCCTCCAATGCAAACATTGAGGGACAGAGAGAGAACGCAGCCATCGACAAAGGTTGCAAAAGTGATGTAGTCTGTGATTCCTTTCATGTGGAAGCACAAAGAGTGCTGGCCACTGGAAATAATGATGAGAAAGAATTTTTGTTTAATTCTACAGCCATAAAGGATCATGAACAATGCCGTGAAGGTCCAAGGCAGACATGTTCTGCAGAAGACTCCAACAATGACACGTCTCTGGAAGAAAAACCACTGCAAGAAATCGGACTTGTAATAAACGAACACCCTCCTGTCTCAATTGAAGAAATGTCTGCAGTTCCAAGGGAGACCTGTTCAACTGAAAACCTTAGCAACAATGCATTTTTAGAAGTTAGACCGGAGCAAGAAATCAAAACTACCATAAATGAGGCTGTTCCTGCATCAGTAGAAGAAACTTCTGAAATTCCAAAAGATGTCTCTGCTGCCACAAAATTATGCCACGGTTTGACCTTGGATGAGGAATTGCAGAAAAAACGTGAGACTGCGGCTGGGAGTAGCGAGGAACTTGCCGCAAGTTCTGTGACGCAAATGGAAGCCTACCATCTTTGTGCCTCAGCAGAGGTGTATTCTAATGTTCCAATGGGAAGCTCAGGGGAAGAAGACTTAGGCAATGATCTGACTTCCGATGATGGTTCTCATCAGGAAACCTTGATGGAAAATTCAGATCAGGGTCTGGTCTCTAATCTTGTTACAGAAGCAGGAAATCAGCCCATGGCTCTCGATGTGGGAGAATTCCAAGTCGCAAACTGTCCCAAAGATCATCTGTGTGATGGTTTGTCTTTTGATAACAAGGGAGAGAAGGAAATTCAGTCCACAAATGAAGAGGAAACTGCTTTGCCAACTGCTAGCTCATTCCGAAAATATTCTAGAGTCAAGAGAGATACTCGTCCTACAGAGGACATGTGCAATAACAGTGGAGTTTGTTGTTCATCACAGGATGATAGAGAAGTGGATATTATCGAGTCTACTGTTGTAGACCCCAGTTCAAACACGGGGAAAGCAAGAAAAAGAACGAGAGAAATAGAACAACTAACAGAAAGCAAGTTTAGTTGCAGTGGCTTCATTCGGAGTCCATGTGAAGGGTTAAGACCAAGGGCAGTCAAGGATTCGATAGCAAGAAACGACGGAATTGACAGTGACACAGAGGTCAAGGAAAAGCCTGCAACCAAAGTAAAGAAGCCTTCAAGTGCTCGAGGTCCCACCAAGGATAATAAGAAAGAAAGCTCGAGGAAGCCTCACAAGTGCGACATAGATGGCTGCCGCATGAGTTTCGACACAAAGGCGGAGCTAAGTTTGCACAAACGCAACCGCTGCCCGCATAAAGGGTGTGGGAAGAGGTTTAGCTCCCACAAGTATGCAATGATTCACCACCGCGTGCATGAGGACCAGAGGCCCCTCAAGTGCCCATGGAAAGGTTGCTCCATGTCATTCAAGTGGGCATGGGCGAGGACGGAGCATATACGTGTGCACACTGGAGAGCGCCCATACCAGTGCAAGATCGAGGGGTGCGGCCTTTCTTTCAGGTTCGTATCGGATTTTAGCCGGCATAGACGGAAAACTGGGCATTATGTGACGAACTAACCTGCATGAAGATTTGTTGCTTTGACTTGGGTTGGTTCTGTAGTCTGTGGAAAAAATGAAATGGGGGTGACTGGAGGCCGAAAGAGTCCCACATCATTCCGACTCGACGAATTTCTTTGATTAGGTTTAGATTAGGGACAGATTTAACATTGTTTTAGGTGTCATTCCCATTCCCGACAATAGATTGAAAAGCCCTTTTTGGCCCTTCGATTTTGAAGGATTCTAGCAAGTGTACAACCTTTTGGCCATGGACAAAACAACCATTGTGTAAGTTGAGGCTTAGAAGCAAAGCTACTAGTGTGGTGCCTTCTTTTGAGTTCTAACTGGATGTCTTGATTTTTTTATTTTATTTGAGGGTACAAATGGAGAAAAATGTTGATGTTCCTTTTTTTTTTTTTTTTTTTTTTTTGGGGGGGGACCCCACTGGTTGGCTCTCTGGATTATTCTCATTTTTTGGACAAGAACGAAGAAAGTCACATTTTTATGAAAAGAAAAAAAGAACAAAGAAAAAAGTTGAATCAGTGTAAGATTTTGTAGTCATGATGAAAATGATGAAGTTCAAACAAAAATCCATCGCTTTGTTTGCCAGTGTTGTGGTTACTTGGCTTTGTTAGAGCTCCTTAGACGTTGTTATTTCTTTTCGGAAGTCGTATTTTGCTTTCTATATTCAAAAATTGCTTGTGAAGGTGTTTAAAATGATGTTATGTCAAAGTATTTTAGCTCTCCAGAGGAGCTTTCAATTGAAGTTACAAAATATGATTTGTAAAAAAGTTTGTTTTAAAAATAAGAGCTTGAATGTCAATTGTAAATTATCCAAGAAATATGACAGGTATAAGAACATTAAACAAACAAGAATAACACCTACTAATTCATCAGCTAATATTATAAGTTATTCAAAATAGGTAATGAAACTTGTATTAGATTTTAATAAGATATTATGAACTTAACATTTTTATTGCTTATAAGATGCTTTAAAATCATTTTAATTTATAAAATCACTTTATAAAATGTGGTATCGAAGTTGTTAAGTTTTTGCTTCCTTTTTCTGCTAGAAAGCAAAAATAAAAGTCAAAGTAAAAGTTTCCATCCAGCTGACCCTTGAATAATTTTCACACTACTTGGGTGGGTCATCGACTGTCCACACTTCTAATAGGGTTTCATTAGTTTTGTGTACTAGTAATTCCAGTATCGCATTTGACCTTTTAAAATTGCTTTATCCATCCCCCAAAAAAAAAAAAATTGAAGTTATTTTTGTGTCTCTTTACATTTATTTGAAGATGAAAGGTACAAAACAACAAAATCCTCACTGAATCCACCCAACAAGTTAACGAAAAAGAATGGCCAAAATTTTCATTTTCAAATCCACCAAAAACGATATAAATAATACAACGAATTGGACTCACCCGCAGGGGTATTTACATAGTTTATTCCGGGTACAAAAAAATTACCCTTTCCATGAAAACAATATTGAATGAATACTAAACAAAAGGCCTAACAACTCACAGGAGCATCGACAATAAACGGACGATACCCGCCGCCAACTTCATTGCAGTTGCACTCGGTAAAGGAACCAAAAAAAAAAAAAGGTTCAGTTCTACGCCAAAAATAAGGCTTCCAAATAATCATCAATGTAAGCTAGGCATGGCCAGTGATCGGTTCGAATTCGTACCAAGGTTGAAATATCGCTTACTTCCATTTGGAAGAGGAGATGGAACCGCGGTGGAAGAAATATCAAAACAAGAAAGCATCCCATGTTTCTTTTGGTGATGCTGATGACACTGTCCCTATCAGTAGTTTCGTCAAAGTATGTCAGATGAAGAGGGCCTCGCTCAAAATCATCTCTCGAGTTAGCATCATCACCTTCGTCGTCGTCATCGCGGGAAGCCACATCCTTCCAGATGACGTCTCTAATGATTCCACCATCCTTTACAAGATCAATGAGCGGTTCACCAATTACACTTACAACAAACGGTGCCAAGTTGCGCTCCATGGATTGAATCAGAGATCGAGCAGTGATTTCGAGAAGCTTCACTGAGCGGGTTCCGCTGATGGCTGTAACCCCTTTGCCTCCCTTCAACAGGAAGATCTCCCGTCCAGTATTGCAAGAGGTACCACATGCTTCCCAGAGAGCATTGAACAATTCGGCATAGTAACCAGGTACAGCATCTTCCTGGACATCAGGTGGTACAATAGCCTTGAGAAACATGTCTTCTATGCCTACCGTGACACTGTTAAGCTGACCACAAACAACCTGACCATTTTCCGCATTTGTTTCAATGAAAACATCAATTAGACCAGGCGTTGGTTCTCGTGGTTCTAATTCTACCGTTACAGAAGCTCTAAATCTTTTGTCTTCTCTGGAACCATTTGCTATAGGAACAATATCTAATGAACCTTGACCAGAAATGTTACCACTCGCTGGAGGCTCGCCAAGAAGAAAAGGTATGCGATATGACGGAATAGACCCATATGGTGCAGAGGAAGAAAATTTGAGGACAGTGGCATAGATAGCAGGAAGGGAATCAATTACATCAAAACCACCAAAAGGGGGGCCTACTTCCCATATACGGTTAAAAGGCTCGGATTCAAACCTCAAACTGCAGGAAATTTTAACTTTAAGCCCTGCCATATGTCTAAAGTCAGGAATGCAAGAAAAATGCCGTCGCAATCTTCCTAAAATCTCAGAAATCTTTGAATCCATCACGCGTAGTGGCTCACGTGGCTTATCGATCCTTTCATTTTCTGGTATTATCTGGATGATATCACTACTAGAGCCATCAATTTCCCTTTCTTCGACTATAGGCTCTGGGTCCCTGATGTCCTCCAAATTACCAGGTTTGTTATTTCCAATTGACAAAGATGATAAAGACAAGGACCAAGATTGTTTGACGAGTAGAGGGATCAAACGCTCAAGGTGGACATAGGATGATAAGTTACTCGGCTTCTTCACATTATGAGTAGACCGAGGAGACTGAACACTAAAAATTGAGCTAGCGGGAGAGGGTGAAATGCCAAGGAATTGTTCGCCAAGGTTTAGCATGTCCCTAAGCTTCTTTCCTGGATTGCAGATAAGCATCCTAAGGTAGATCCTGCAAAATACAACCGTATTAGGAGAGAAAAGGTTATAAGAGACCAGCCAATAGGGAAGGAAAACTTATTAGACTATATACTCAACAAAAAGGGTTCATACTCTGCAAAATAGAAAACAAGTGGAGTCTTATTATACCTGGCATTGTCACGAACCTCCAAATCAGGGAAATAAAGGCAAGCAAATGCAAGGAGACGAGATAACCTAAGAAACAATCTAGAGCTTTTGTGGTGCATTAGCAATGTTCGACATATGCCAAGAACTTGCTTCCCTGGGACCAAGATTTTAGTCCTGTATCTGGGCCATGTTTCTCAACAAGGAACATCATGAACTTGGTTAGAAGCTCTAACAATCGCCGTGGAGGAATTGTATCATTTTCGGCAATTCTGTCAAATATTGGGAAGCAAGAAACCAACTTGTAATCTACCTTGACTTTTGAGAGTAAATGCTCATCAAAAGTCTGAAGCAGGCGCTCTCCCAACCACCGGTGCTTTTGACAGCTTAACAAGCGATCAATCAAAGCGACAATCACTGGTACTAGTCTCTGACACTCCAACATCACATCCACCAGCATTCCCTGAAAAATTAAGACAGAAACATCAAAGTTGAAGCAAATCCAAAGTTGAAGGTGGAGCCTCCAAATTACTAATATATTCTTTAATAGTTTCCTAGAGTCGCATAGGGTGAAAGCTGTCAACTTTTCAAAAACCAGCCACTCAAACTGATGAACAAGCTCAAATTTCATCTTGATTACAACCACCTTAAAACAAAATTATCACGTGGCTGTCCAGAATGGTTTAAACAATTTGACTCTCTAGTGCAGTAATCACCAATGTAGCAGAAACACAGGTTACAATCTTGCAAAATATTTATGAAGTTGCAAGTGAAAGCAACTAATACAAACTTCTTAGGCGAAGATATATTAGAGCATACAATTGTGTCACTGGAACAAGGCATGAAATATTTATCCAGAAAATAGCATGCCAAACAAGCATACAGATAACACTAACGTCTCAACAGCCAGCCTATGAAAACCAGTATGTCCGTACCTGCAGAGTATGGAAGATAGTGGAATCCATGAGAGTTCTAGTGGAGGAAGGATCAGCATTGGAATGAGATGATGCACCAATCAAGAATTTATGAAATGCACGGAATGCAACCGCCGTTTCGGTACTATCTGCAGGCAACCATTTGAAGGCTGACACAGAGATGAGCCCATCCTTAAATAGCTTCACCGTTAACTTATCACTCTCTGAGTTGGAGCCCATGACATCCGGACAGATGGAGCAGAAAGCAAGCATATCAAGCTTCATGGCTTTCAGAGCTAGGGGATCAAAAACACTCGGATAGAACTTCAAACCCATCTCGACAAACGACTTCATTTTCCCACCATCACCCTTTTTCAACAACATTTCGCCAAAACCCAACAACCAATGCAGCGCCAGCAATCGAAACACCAGAGAATGCTGAGTTTCTCTCGAAATCAACATGAGCCGGTGAGCAATCTCACCTTCCTGCCCATCGAAAGCATCTAAAAACTGCGAGTACATGGTCAAAACAACATGGCACAACACGGGGTCAAACGAATAAATCATCCCAAAGAACTGGACTTTCAGCATCGAAGTCTGTAACTCCAATGCCAACGCCACGGGCATTATCATCCCCAAAAACTCCATCATCGCAGACGGCGTCAAAACCTGTGGCCACTCGAGCAGAAACGCAATAGGCCCTCCTCAACTCCTTGTAGTTCAACCCAGCAGAGGCACCCTCCTTACTCAACAGAATCTGAGGGACACTAAACGGTACCAAAGGCACGGAAATGTTCAAAATCGAAACGTTTACTCTCTCTACAACTATATTATGAATCACGGAGGTGAACAACAGAATGTAACTCTGACAAGCGTGGGTTCGCTCGTTCTGGCACAGACTCCACAAGTGACCAGCAATATCGGAAAGCAAACAAGGGAAAGCCTTTTCTAATTCCCGCAGACACTCACAGGCCACGGCCCGAATCTGCCTATCGAAGCCGTGATTCGGCCGATTAACAACCGTCAACAACGACTCGACCAGGGCTTCCAATTCCCCAACGAAGCCCGGCCGATCGAGACCAGTCTCGAGAGATATCAAAATCGAAGTAACGGAAACCATGAACTGCTCTTTGAGAGAGAAACTCACCGCGAATCCGTCGGGAGCGGTGGGCTGGAGCAAGGAACGGAGGGTGTCGACCAAGCGTTGGAGGAAGCTCCGGCGGAGTCGGAGTCGGAATCGGCGAAAAGAGAGTCGGAGAACTCCTCGAGGAAGAGGACCAGCAGGGGCTTGAGAGGGAAATCGCGCTTGAGGAGAGAGGCTAGGGCTTGATCGGCGAGGGAAGGGAGGATAGCGTAGGCGGCAGTCCATTTCAGCCGGCGAGCGCCGCCGTGCTGGAAGTCGTCGATGAGGGACTCCCAGTCCTGCGGCGAGAGGAGCTTCAGTGGCGGTTTGTCGTCCATGATCGGGGGTGTTAAAAGAAAGAAACCCTAGAAATTGGACATGGGCGTGGAAATGGAGAGAAATTTGGGCAAGGGAAAGTAATTTGTGATTTTTTGAGATTTCAGAGCTGATTTTGGAGGAGTTTTTTCTTTTTTCTTTTTGCTTTTTTCGTCTTTTTCTGTAATAGGGAAATAAAGAGAACACAGAGAAAGAGAGAGAGGCATTTATTTATTAATTTATTTATTATTAATTCGGCCGGCGCCGGAGAAGTGGGAAGCGGCTAAAGTTTGGCATGTTGCAGCAGCACCGGGAAGTGTGTCGTGAGTTCACGAACTTTCTTCGAACTCGGAACTAGTTGTCATCTTCCTGTTCTAAGGGCTGCCAAAAAGAAAAAACATTTTTTTTTTTTTTTTTTTTGTAAGTTCCGTTAGTAAGTTGTGTACTGTTTGTTTGTTTTTTTTTTTTTTTGTAAGTACCATTAGTCAGTTGAATACTGTTTGATTTATTATTATTTTTTTTTTATGAATAAAGAATTGGAGTGAGTGTGGCTCATCATTTTTACGTTTTTAACCTCACAAGTAAAAACCTCTCTCTTTAAGTATATCAGACCCTTTTCCTTGGATACAGAGAGATTTTTTATACTAGTTTATCTTAATTGGCTATTTGAGATCTATTCTGCAATCATTAAATCATGCCTCAACAATCGAAATTGAAGCGAGATCTACAGAAAAATAATGAAAATCGAATCTAGATGAATAAACAAGAGAAGCCTAACAAAGGTACCCATCTTCGCTAAACCATCTACCCATTATGTATTGTTTGAATTAACTTTTTGATAATTTAATTTATGAATATTAATATTAAAAATTTGTAAAACATAATACAAAATTATTCTAATTATAAGTAAAATTAATCTAGTATTATGATCTAGTTTGGCACTCAAGTTAAACTGTATTTTTTTGTCTTTTTCTAAAAATTTTTTTTATCTTTTCTGAAAAGTCAATAAAAATTACTATTAACTATTTAAGACAATTGTACTTTAAAAACATTCATAAGTTTTGGGATTTATAGCTAATTAGTCATTTTTTAAAAAAAGGTTTTTAATAAATGATAAAAATTTTTAAAAATTAATTAACATGTCATTTTTTTTAACTTAAGGTAAAGGGATTAAAACTCTATATTTTTTGGTGAAATTAAATGTAATATTACCATTATATTATATCTATAACATGTTCTTTTTTCTAAAATAGTCAATCAATTTTTTTAAAAAAATCAATTAATAATTAACTTCGTAATATAGTTTAATTGGATCATTCAGTAATTAATTGTAGTCATAATATACATATATATACATCAATGTATGTAACAGTGTCTTTCAACAAAAAGAACGAAGTATAATAGAGGGTGGGGAAGCCATGTCTCCAATTTGGGAGCAATTTTAGCCCCACATCGGTCCACCGATGCCATATTATTTCTCCTCTATCCATCTTATGAGAGATAGATACCTACGAATAATCTATACATGCGATGAGAATGTCTATCTTGAAAGTCAACCATCATACATTATTGTTTCGTTTGGAACTCAGGTTTCAACTTAAAAATTTTAACACAATTTTTTGTTTTTTTTTTTTAAAGTTAATAAATTTCTAAACAAATTTTTGAAAAGTAAATCAAATTCAACATAAAAATTTGAACTCAAACGGTGTTCTAAACACATGTTTCTCCAAATATTATATTGCATCATATTTTGGATTTTTTTAAAAAATAAAGTTGACATTCATACAACACTTCTTTATTCTTTCCAAGAGAGATTATATTTCATATGTAATATCAATCCTGATTATTTTTTTATGTTATTCTCGTTAAACTAAGGGTTTGTTTGGTATGTTAGTTTGAGTTGAAATATTTTAATTGTCATATTAATTTTAGTTGACTTTTTAGATAAGGCGAAAAACTTTTTCAGAAAAGACAAAAAACTTTTTGGGAAAAGGACAAAAATTTTAGTTTGAGTTGATAGTTTGAACTACCATACCAAATAAGCAATTAGTAATTATAAGAATTACCATAAATCATTATTATGCATACTAATAATTGGTTGTAATTACAATATGGATATTTCCAGCAAAAATAATTACAATAATGACTTGTATTAACTTGATAATGATCAGAAGGAAAAATAAAAAAATAAAAAATTCAAGACCAATACCCTTCCCCACTTTTCTTTTCCCTGCCCATTTCCACATCACTCTGTTGTTTGTAGTCTATATCCCTTTATAAATGGACTCGTGTCTTATACATAATATCATTAATTAAGAGTATGAATTTAAAAAAAAAATAAATCAATGTTAATCCGAGTTGAGACTTTTAAACTAAAATTAATTAAAATTTTATTTAAAAAGAAAAAAAACTTAATGAAAGACCTTATAACAGTAGAGCTGACAATTCGTGTTCACAGGTCAAGTTTGGACCAACACGATTACAGCACGACACAATAAGTATAAACACGAATATGAACATGACAAAATTAATAAACAGACCAAAAACCTAAACACAAATATGAACCGTTTAATAAACGAGTAGCACGATATGCGAACACGATTATTAAACGAGCCATGATGGGTGGGTATGAAAACAAACTTGTTTATGACTCATTTAACGCCAAAACCCATTTACAGCCCATTTAACATGAAATTGATTTCTGACCCATTTAACACGAAAATTTTGGATAAAAAATCACTTAAATTCTAAATTCACTAATACAAGTAACTCATCATATTCATATAAAATATAAAACTAATAATTAGAATTATCAAATATCCATAATGATTAAGACAAACATATCATAGATAAAACATAAGTCTAAGTTGTTGTTATTATCCATATGCAAATCACTACCCAAACAAATTTCAAATTGTCACATAATCAAGATCCAAAATACTAAGAGAAACGTCAAAAGACGACAAAATATTAAAGCAAAAGGAAATGCTTTCTTGCTTGAGAATAATAGCATCTTAAGTTCCAACTCCACAAATCTTCAAAAGTTTCCAAGTATTGCATCCTATTCAATGAATTTATGATAATGGAATTAAAACATATTTAAAAACAATCTTAAGATTACAAAAAATGTTACTATGTCTAAATTACCTTCCATTGGGATCGCTGCGTTTGAGGAGCTGGGGTTGTGAGAACTTTAAGCAGACAGAGATCTGGACTCATTGAGTTTTGAACTGAGCACATCTTCAACGATTTCATACATAGCAATGCAAATTGATTTGTTGTTGTTTGCACATAAATTTGATAAGTGGTCAACATAATGCAATCTTATGCAGTTAATAAGGAATGAGTATACTATCTCTCCATTTAACTTGCAAACATCTAGAACATTAAAAGAAAAATTCACAGTTTAATACAAGCAAGGGCACCATGAAATTAATATTCTAATCATTCCAAGTTAGTGTGTGTCCCTGTGTGTGTATATACGACGATGGGGAGAAAAGAATTAGGATTAAGTTTTTATATACTATTATTTTTCTTTTTTAAAATATATTGACAAATTTTATATGTATGGGTTCTATACGGGTTGGTTTATTTATGACCTATTTAAATAAATAGGTTAAACGGGGTTAATCATGTTAGTCCGTTTCTGGCCTGTTTCTTTTCATGTTAAATATGTTGATCTAAATTGACCTAATTATTAAACGTACGGTCAAAACTCATTTACTTTATCATTCTTGTGTCATGTCACCGTGTCATATCTAAAATTATCAACCTCATAAAATAGATAAAATGACTATTTTTGTCATTAATAAAGACCTATATGCAAGGTACATGTTAATTTTCGTCAAAAAATCAACATTGTTAACAATTGGTTGTGTTTTGTAATATATTTTTAAGTTTAATATGCAAATTGTCAAAGTTAAAAGTTTATAAAGAAATTGTCATTGTGCGATAAATTCAAAGGATACCAACGCAAAAAAGTTTTTGTTTTGTTTGTTTGTTTTTTTTTTTTTTTTTTTGGCTTTGTTTTGTTTTTTTGTTTTGTTTTTGTTTTTTTTCAAATCCTACCTAAAAATTTATTTCTTATTACATATTATTACTTCTTTTACGGGGTGTTCAGAATAACTAGAGAACTAAGGCTTTGTTTGGAAGCTTAGTTCAAACTTAAAGTTTGAACTAAAAATTTTGTCTTTTTTTGAAAAAGTTTTTTGTCTTTTCTAAAAAAGTTTTTTATCTTATCTAAAAAGTCAACAAAAATTACTATTATAACTTAAAAATCTTAACTCAAACTTACACACCAAACACCCTCTAAAACCACCCATCAGAAACCATCCAACTGCCCAGTAAAACTAACTCTGTCATGCCACATTGAAACCAATGCTGTTAGTGAACCAAAACTGCAAAGCAGGGGGCAACTTGATGTTCGGTGAGGGAGGGGGTTGTTATTTCGGTTTTAGACCAAAACCAACTGATTGCCTGCATCTTCATGGATTTACATGAATTTTGGCAATCGAAATGAATCTTTTCCCTCTCAGTCGTCTCAGTCTTAGAGTATGTTTGGATGAAGGGAGAGATGGAAGGATGGAGAGGTATCGATAGAGATAAGTGCAAGAAGAGGTGCAATCCACTGTTTGGGTAGAGGGAAGAGATGAGGGAAAGTAGAGGTAGAAGGAGAGAGTCTCCCTCTAGACCCACCAATTTGCATCCTTCAACTAATGGAAGAATTCAAGCTCTCCCGTATATTTGAGTTTGAAAAGACTATTCTACCCAAAAAAAAAAAAAACTTTATAAAAGGACAAAACAGTTATTAATTAAGTAACAATTATTCATTCTTTCAACTCTCTTTAAGGATTTTTACAATTCTCTCCATTTTTTATACTCTCTGTCCTTTCAACTCTCTCCATTCCTACTCCTCTCTGTCCCTCCCACCAAACATAGCCTTTGTCACTCTCTGTCAATCTCAGTTTCTCTCCCTCTAGATCTAAAAAATTCATACCTCTAAATCCTTATATAAATCTCTCTCTCTTGTGGCTCAATTTGTATCTTCCACTCATATCTACTTGGTCGATCGCCATTCGTTGTTGCCTCCCTCCTGTCGTCGTTGGGTAGTTTGAAATTGATGCCAGAAACTGAAAATGAATATCAGTGAACTAACCGAGCTCCCTAGCTCGACTCGCTATTTGGTTCCTCTTCCCCTAAAAGCAATGTTGTTGGTTAGTGAACCGAGCCGTCAAAGTTGGTTGGTTCACCCTTCATTTTTCATTTTTCCCATTTCTTGCTATCATACCCTTACATTTCTTCCAATGTTCACAACAATCCCTAAACATCAAACAAAGTTAGGCTTTTATCCATTGGTGCACCTTGATTTTATCACACAAGTTGAAATTTACATTCTGAACTTTTAATTTTTACAATTTACACCTTGAACGTATAAATTTATAGCAATTTACCCCCCATGGATAACAATGTTAATTTTTTAAAGGAAAATGATACGTGATTTGTTTATAAGTTGTTAATTAATGACATAAATAATCATTTTCATATATTTTAACCCAAGTTTAATTATATTAAGATCTTTAATTAAGCATTATCAAAGTAAAACACTTTTATGTTATGTTTGGTGAATCAATTTCACTCAAATTTTTCATAATAATTTTTATCTTTTTCTGAAAAATCAACAAAATTTATAATTACTTTTTAAAAAGTCAACTCAACTCAAACTTAAAATTTCATCTCATCTTAAACTCAACTCATTCACCAAATGGACCCTTAATTAACTTTGTTTTAAATATAAATTTGATTAATATTAATTAAAAATGATCTTTTGTACTCTTAATTAACAATTTATATGTAAGTTAAGGGTCAATTTTCATAAGAAAATCAACATTGTAATCAATGAATGGTAAATTACTATAAATTTATAAGTTTAAAGTGTAAATTATCAAAAATTAAAAATTAAAAATATAAATTATAACTATGGGATAAGTTTTAAGATGTACGTGTAAAAAAATCCATGAAGTTAACAAACCTCCCTATACATAGAACCACCCCAATGAATAGTAAATTATTATAAATTTATAAGTTTAAAATGTAAATTATTAAAAATTAAAAACTCAGAATGGAAATTATAATTATGAGATAAGTTTTAAGACGCACCGATGTAAAAAAAAAAAACATAAAAACTTCGTTTGGTTCATCAATTTGAGTTGAAAATTTTAAGTTTTAATAGTAATTTTTATTGATTTTTTAAAAAAGATAAAAAAAATTTTCAGAAAAAATAAAAAAAAATTAAAAAAAAAATAAAAATTGAGATGAAAATTTTAAATTCGAATTGACGAACCAAAGGAGCAGAAAACTAACAAACCTCACTACATATAGTATCCCCCGTATCTCCTCCCCGCCCATTTCCATCACTCTCTACCCTCTACTCTCTACTAACGACTTTCTTCGCCATCTCTATCTCTAGAACATACCACAAACAAAACCCACTTTCTCTTCTCAATCAAACCCCCAAAACAATGGCTGCCGCCGCTCCTCCGCCGCCACCAACCCCCGCGCCCACACCTCCATCCACCGTGCCGGCGGGCTCGACTCCGATAGGCCACCCGCTCTTCGCCCGCATCCGCCTGGCCCACCCCTCCGACGTCCCCCACATCCACAAGCTGATCCACCAGATGGCCGTCTTCGAGCGCCTCACCCACCTCTTCTCCGCCACCGAGGCCTCCCTCTCCTCCACTCTCTTCACCTCCCCTCCCTTCCAGTCCTTCACCGTCTTCATCCTTGAAGTCTCCTCCAAACCCTTCCTCCTCGACGGTCCGATCCTCCACAGCCACCACCATCTCTACCCTCCGCAGGTCCAGGTCGTCAATCTCGACCTCCCGATCGACGATCCCGACGCCGACGCCTTCCGATCCGCCGGCGGCGGCGACGGCATCGGCGGAGGAGAGGCGGTGGTGGCCGGATTCGTGCTGTTCTTCCCGAACTATTCGACGTTCTTGGGGAAGCCGGGGTTCTACGTGGAGGATCTGTTCGTGAGGGAGTGTTATCGGAGGAAAGGGTTCGGGAGGATGCTGCTGAGCGCGGTGGCGAGGCAGGCCGTGAAGATGGGCTACGGCAGAGTGGAGTGGGTGGTGCTCGATTGGAATGTCAGTGCGATTCGCTTTTACGAGGAAATGGGGGCCAAGATCTTACAGGAGTGGCGGATTTGCAGGCTCACCGGTGAGGCTCTTCAAGCTTATGGTGATAATAATAATATTAATAATTCTAATTAATTAACTGTTAATTAGGATTTGTTCTTGTTTTTTTTGTTTAAATTTCGTGTTTTGGTTTTATGGTGGAGTGGAATTTCTCTCTCTCTTGTGTTTGTTAGAGAGAGAGAGATAATACATGTAGCCATTAACCTTTTAAGCTATAAATTTTCAATGAAAATCCCTTTTGTTTATGTGCTTTTTTCAATTCTTGCTTTCATTTTTCTTTTTTGTGTTACATCATTTTGTATTTATTTTGTTAGGAATGAATAGCTGTAATCCAACTAAAAAAAAAAAAAAAAAGTGAAGAAAACCAAACAAGCACAAATAAGATTCGTAGTGGTTCAACCTCGATACGATAGCTACGGCTACAAGAAGAAGATTACTCGAGAATCACACACCTCACGGAGACTCACTCTGTTAGTCTCTAATCCCTTGATGCATCAAGGTGATAATTAGGTTCCACACACTCGATAAATTTTACAAAATAAACTATTACGTGATTGAGCACAAAATCAGTTCATCCTGCTCTCTGAATTGCATTTCTGTTTAGCTTGAACTTCAAAATTTTGCCTTGGTTTGGACCTTTCTTTTCAATTGGTCTTCACTGAGTCCTATAATTTTTTTACGTCCTGAAGAACTCATCTTAATAGCAGCTGAAAATCCTGTTGGGCAAAGGTCCCATTGAGCTTATTGGATGTATAAAAGATTCATTACTAACATGGGGAACATCTCCTTGAAGGAAAAGCGTATCTCTTAAATAAGGCTTTGAAGCTGTTAAAGACCATAGGCATAGGAACAAACAATTCGTGTGATAAGAAAGAGCAAGAGTTTGCTCTGTAAGACAATTCTATAAGTTTAAAGATTGGAAGTGTGGACTAAGTGGGATAGCACATGGTGTTCCGGAGCACAAGTGAATGAATTCAGTTTCATGTTGCTCTGCTCTTAATCTTATGGATAAGTTTTCGCCAGATTTGTAACTTGTCAGGAAGATCGAAGCGAAGTCTTCTTATTTGGGATTTTGCAAATCCAGTGCCATGAATTAAGTGGTAAACATACATTAGTTTCACTCCAGGCTGTCACTTTCCATGTTGATTTCCCCGCTATTTTTGTTGCATTCCTTGTACTGTTATTGCCATATGGTTTATTGTGGTTCGACCTACATCTGGAACAAGATTACTAGAGAATCACACACCTCATAGAGATTCACTGTGTTCATCTGCAATCCCTCGACGCTGTCATGGCGTTAATTAGGTTCCACATGCTCAACAAGTTTCACACAAATAACAATCAAATGAGGAAAAAGTTGTTTCACTTTCTTTCTATACTTGTAATTCTATTTACCTTGAGCTTCATGATTTTGTCCAAGAACGGTCCAGTTTTGGACACAAGGTCTGTAAGACAGTTTTTTAAGTTTAAAGATTGAAAATGTGGACAAAGTTGGTGTTCGGGAGCACAAGAGAAGACGAATTCATTTTTATATTGCTCTGCTCTTATGGATTGTGCTTTGCTGTGATTACATGGAAGATTGAAGAAGTTTAAGCGAGGTTTTCTTTAAAAAAAAAAAAAAAACTAGGTTATTTTTTGTTTCTCCTGAAAGATCTTCCCTCTTATTATGGAGTACAGTTATTGTCAATAAAAGTAGAAATATTTCCTTAAAAATACAGCGTTACATAGAACTATTCTAGTTTTTGATAAGGGGTGTAGGAGGTCTTATCAAGCAAGACAGTGACATCGGAAAGGTGTGAAACTGTTTAGAAAAACATCAGATAGCCCCACATGACTGAAGAATCGTGTGATTGGATGCCAGTGGTAAGGTAACCTAGGAGCACTCATCAGATTTTGTTTTAAGATGCCAAGTCCAACGTTGAAAGTCGTTGAGGAAGACCAAAGCATGCGTGGGTCATCCGCAATACCACTCCATAGCAGGCGTGTGGCGTAAGGACTTTTGGAATTAATCCCCAACCTCTTATGGAAGCATCTAGGTTAGTACTCATCTAGAGATGGTGTCCTTAATTATTTTTTTTTTCTTGCGTCCTTTTCGCTGTTCATTACTAGCGGGTTAATTTTTAATCCTTAGGCTTTGTTTCTCTTATCATCTCATTCAAACTCAAACTGTATTTTTTTTAATCTTTTTTTCAAAAAGTTTTGTCTTTTCTAAAAATTCAAAAAAATTTATTATTACAACTAAAATATTTCAACTCAAACTAACCAATCAAACACCCTCTTAATCCTATAAAGGTTTTGCGGTAGAACCTCCAATATTACATAATTTTGTATCACACGACACAATTTTTTATTTATTTTATTTATTTAAGATGAACACTACGGAATAGAGTATCAAAAAAATTGATTTAAGGAATAAAAAACAGTTCCTATAAATAATGTAAAATAAGATATCATATTGAAAAAGTTCTTTAGCCAACATGTTGAATAAAAAAAGTTTTAAACACTTAACATAATACCATATCTAACTCTAACTAAAAGTGTAGAGTTGGAATTCCTTGTCGTTAAGTTGCAAATTTATTTATTTATTTATTGCTAAGAATCAACGTCATATTTATTATGCCATATCATTGGTTTGATTGATATTTATTTATTTATCCCTGTTTTCACCTTTTTTTTTTTTTTTTTGGGGATAAGAGGCCTGTTTTCACTTTTTTCTTGGCAAGAGTGGTAATTTGAACCGCACATTTCGCACTGAAAATTAGCATTGTTAAAAAAAAATAATAATTAGTAACTTCGTGTATTTAGCATATTAAAATTAGCATATTTCAGGTTACTAATCTTAGTTAATATAATCGGGTCATATTGATTTTTCATTGCGTGGATGTGTATCTTATATAGTTATATTATGGGTCCAACAAAATAACAGAGAGCTAGAAATTTTTTACCAATATCCACGCGCATAATTGCATATAATAATATTTGATTTGCATCTCATTTGGATAAGATTCCACAATATACACTGAATTTTCAATCCCTAAATTGAAATGTCCTGATAGGTTTTTTTTTTTTTTTTTTAATAATTAAAATGTCTTTTTTTTTTTTCCTTTTTAAATATGAAATATTGAATTAGATACGAAATTATCATTAATTTATCATTATTAAAGTCTCTACTTTTAATTAGAACGATACCGTCTAATCAAACAAGACAAGTTGGACAGGAGTTCGAATGTCCCGCTAACTTGACTTGGCCCTTCTTCCATTTCGATAGAATTTCTGTGGCGGCTTGTGGAACATTTTGATGTTCTTTCGTCAGCTTGATCTTAATACAAAAATCAGCATTAATTTTGAATGATAGATTTTGATTCGAAAGGAACTAATCATTGTCATTTTGCCTCATATTATTTGGTTGGCTACACATTATTACAAAACAATAATAAAAATGTAACAAACAATTTGGCGTTAATGGTGTGCTTTGAACCTTAAAAAAAAAATAAAAATAAAAATTGAAGGGTCAGATATTCCCATTTGTGACTTTAGACTATCGATTTAGCATTACCAAGTGGGAGTAGAAAGTTCCAAAAAGGAAAAAAAAAAAAAAAAATCTTATTCGCTTTTTTTTTTTTAATTTAATTTGAATGTGTTATTCAATTATGTTTTTGTTTTGTGTTCTAATTGAAATTTAAAATTTTCATCTTAATTTTTGTCATTTTAAAAAAATCGAGAAAAATTATAATAATTTTGTTTTAAAATCAATCAACTCCAACTTTATAATAGATTTGAGTATGTAATTTCTTATTTGTTTTTTTCTTTAATTTAAGAATGTAGTATTTAGAGTTTACATCTTTATGATAGAATAAAGTACAAAATTATCACTAAATTACGCTGATAATCACATCTTTATTTCTCTTTCTGATTTCAACAGTCTTCTCTAATCCTTAACAGGAGAAGGAATAAAATATCAAAATCCACAAGAAGAAGCTCCAAATATTTTCAATCTTTTTTTTTTTTTCCTTCGATAGAATAAATAATGAAATTATTGCTTAATTATAAGGATAATCACAACCTTATTTGATTATAGTAGTCTTCTCTAATCCTTAACAGAAGAAGGAACACAAAATCAAATTCCACAGGATGAAGCTCCAAATATTTTCAATCTTTATTTTTCTTTCCCTTGTTTTCTCTCTCAAACAGCCACAACAAAAGCCGGAATATTTCAAGTGACACGACTCGTATTAAGTTGAGTTTTGCTATGGTACGCACCCTTCGTTGGCGCACGTCAGCACCACCGCCATCACCACCGCCATGTGCGGCAACAAGAAGAGCACCGACGTTATCGAACCGAGCAGCTTCAAATCTCGAGCCTCGCCGAGATCGTCGTCGGTCGGAGCCCCGTCGTCGAGCAACGTCATGAGCAACAACTTCAGCACCACCGGTACCAGCTACAGAGGCTCCTCCTACTCCTCCCTATCGAGCTCCACCTCCCTCTCCGGAATCAAGGCCTCGCTGCCGGAGAATCCTCACATCTACGAGTCATCCGAGATCGCCGCCGCCACCGGGAACTTCCTCCGGAACCGATTCTCCTCCTCCTCCACGTCGTCCTCTTGGCGGTGCTCTCTGCGCGGGAAAGAGGCGGTCGTGATCCAGAGAAAGTTCCGCCGTCCAATTGATTGGCCGGAGCTCCGCCACCGCCTTTTGACGATCTGCCGGAGCCACCATAGTAGCTTGATCAAGCTCCTCGGCGCGTCAGTCTCAGGTAATTACATCTACCTCGTGTACGATTTCGTCCCCGGAGTGAATCTCGCCGATTGTCTCCGAAACCGTCGAAACCCTAGCTACACAGTCCTCTCGACCTGGCTCTCGCGAATGCAGATTGCGACCGACCTCGCCCACGGCCTCGATTACATCCACCATTGCTCCGGATTAAGGTCGAATTTCGTCCACAACCACATCAAGAGCTCGGGGATCGTCGTCACCGAGGAATCCATGAACGCGAGGATCTGCCATTTCGGGACGTCGGAGCTCTGCGGCGAGACCGTCAGCGACGTTCCCGATCCGGAAACTTCCGGCGAAATCACGGCCGAGAAATCCGACGGCGACGGCGGCGGCGGCAAGAAGACTCTGAAGAGATCGAAGAGCCGCTCCCTGAAGGTGGAAGGGACGAGAGGCTACATGGCGCCGGAGTTTCAGTTCACGGGGATTCCGACGCAGAAGTGCGATATTTACGCGTTCGGCGTTGTGATTCTGGAGCTTCTCTCCGGCGAGGAGCCATTGAAGTACAGGCTGGAGGAGGGGAGCGACGGAGGTTACCAGCGCGTGGACGTGATAGAGACGGCGCGTGCGGCGGTTGAAGGAGGGGATTTGAGGATGTGGATCGATCGGCGGTTAAGAGATTCGTATCCGGTGGATGTGGCGGAGAATATGGTTCGGGTCGGGTTAGAATGCGTGGAAGAGGATCCGAATAAGCGTCCTGATATGGGTCGGGTGGCGGTTCTGGTTTCGAAGATGTATTTGGAGTCCAAGAATTGGACGGACAGGATTGGTTTGCCCACCGATTTCTCGGTTTCATTGGCTCCTCGTTAAATTTTTTTTTAATTTTTACACACCTCAAATTCAGAGTTCAATTTTTCCTTTTCTTTTCTTGAAAAATTATTTTTGCTTGTTGTTTATACATTTAATTCATTTGGAAAATCTGACAGACGATTGTAGGATAGTTGCTTGTATAATGTTGTAAATAATAGAAAATGATATAAGACTTCAGAGAGAAGAGAGCGAGTAAATGTTTTTTTTTTTTTTTTAAGTAAATGGGAATTTGATAGTTATTACTTTTGTTTTATATAAAGAAAAGCAACTAAGAATTGATAAAATAAAAAAGGAGCAAATCAAAGAGGAGGTAAAAAAAAAAAAAAAAAAAAAAACTCGTAGCATCTATTGAGGGTGTATTAAATGAGAAAGAAAATAATGATGTTTTAAAAAGGGACAAATTTGTTAAAAAAAAATTAAGAAACAATTAGGAAATAGTATTAAAAATCGGGTTCGATGAAATATTGATTCAAAAAATGAATTAAAAAATTTAAGTGAGGGTTTTTGTGGAAAAATTATAATGCAGGATAAAATAGCACTGAAAAATATTGGGTGAAACACACTTGAAATAATATAGCAGTGAAAAATATTTGATCTTGTGAAATACATTTAAAATTAAAAGATAAATGATTTTTATGGAAAAATTATTATGTAGGATAAAAAAGCAGAATAAAATAGCTGTGCAAAATATTTGATATGGTGAAACACACTGAAAATTAAAAGATAAATAATTTTATGGAAAAAGTAAAAAAATAATAATAATAATAATAAAGAAATAAAGAAAAGAAAACAAGACAGTGTAAGAAGATTTGATTGGGGAAAAAAAAAAAAACTTAAGAAGAAAACGACAAAGAGGGGAAGAAGCCAAAAAAAATAATAAAAAGAAGGAGAAAAAAACCTCAAGAAAAAAAGAAAAGAAAACAAGAGGTGTAAGGGTCCGTTTGGTTCACCAGTTTGAGTTGAAATTTTAAGTTTAAATAGTAATTTTTGTTGACTTTTCAGAAAAAATAAAAAACATTTTCAGAAAAGATAAAAACTGATATGAAAAATTTGAAATGAACCAACGAAATAAACGGAGTCTAAGAAGATTTGATAGAAGAAATTAGGGGGAAAAAAAACCGTTAAAGAGAAAACGACAATGAGGGGAAGAGGCCAAAAAAAAAAGGAGAAAAAAACCTCCAGAAAATGAGGGAGAGGAGAGGGGCAGGAAAAAGGTTAGAAAAAAAGAAGGAGAAGGAAAAGGGTTGGATCTTGGATGTGGAAGGTTATATGGAAAAGACTTATGGTGTGAGTGGGAATCTAAATCTAATATGAAAGTTTAAAAAAAAAAAAAAGGAAAGAAGAGGGAGAGACTTACACGTGTCATAATAAATAGTAACATACTTTGACTTTTTTATATACTTTATATACGTTACGGCTGGTCTTATAATTAGAATTTATTTTCCCCATATTTAAGAAAATTTTTTTTGTTTATCTTGTTTCCCCTTTTAATTTTGGCAATAAAGATGCAAGAATTTGGTATTTCGAAAAGGAAAGAAAAGATCTCGTATTAATTGAAGTTTTTCATTTTGCACTCATGAGGAAGCAAAATGTTGAAAATTGCAATGCGAAAGAGACTTTTTTTCACATTGTTTTTCCTGCGTAAAAAACTTGTTGAAAAGTCAAAGTTCACATTATAATAGTCCTAGTTGATGGAAGTAGGTAAATGAGAAAGATTTTCTCTTGAGCTTTTACACTAAAATATTAGGATAAGATTTTATAGCTAATCTTATGTCTGGTTTCTTATTTTTACCAGATACGAACGACACTTGTAACGATTAATGTTTTAAGTTATATTGGATAGCATCTTAAATTATCTCGATTAGTCTTTTAGGTTGTCCTCCCTTTATCTTTCTCTTTCTTTCTCTCTCCCTCGTTGGACGGCCGATACCAGACAAAAGAGTATTTTTAAAATTTTAAGTTCGACAGCTTATAATATGATAAATATAATATCAAGACTTGTATCATGTAACACTAACTCAT
>CM046378.1:12536582-12551741 GCA_025413485.1 Ficus microcarpa | reverse complement strand
GGTTTAAAAATGTTGTTATTCATTGAAGTTTTTCACTTTTTGTTTGGTGACAGACTTTTTTCCTTTTTTTTTTTCCTTGACGGATGAGATTACTTTTTTATCATTCAGTTGTTGACAAAAAAAAAAAATATATATTATGTTTTTTTTTTTTTGTTACGTGAACAAAAGATTGTGTGTTACATCGTAAAGCTTTGGGATGTATTGCCCAGCTACCAGAAAATGAACGTTCCTTTTCTTTTCTTTTTCTTTTGTTTTGTTTTTTGTTTTTTGTTTTTTTTTTTGTTTTTTTGTCTTTTGTTTTTTAAGGGAACGTTCTCTTTCAAGTATATTATAGATTGAAAAATTGCTCACGTTGCTACAGATTAATACCCACAAAGGGTGGAAAATTTGGTGTTTATTATTATTATTATTATTATTATTATTATTATTATTTTCAATTGGGCTAGAGAGGCATTGAATGAATGAGTACGCACGGGCATAGAACTTTGCTTGGCTTACTTCAGAATTTTATTCGTTTAATGGAGCTGTCTTAAGTTTGCAAGAGAGTACTTCCCATGCTTTCAATCTTAAAATTTCCAGCAAACTTTTCTTGAAAAAGAAAAATGGCCAGAGGACTAAAATTATTATTGAATCACCATGCAAACCAAGAAGTCAAACTGCCATTTAAGCATCTTTGGCCAAGATTGCCGGTCATTTAGTGAGGTGATAAGACTGTTTGTTTTTTCTTGATAAAATCTTGAGTTTGAGTCAATTCTACCGTAATATACAGTATATGAGTAATCTATTTTATAAGAAATCTATACATCATCAGAACATGCACCGCTTTCTAAGATTATTTGATTGTATCACTCTCTAATAATTATAACTTTTTAGTTTCAAACAAAAAGGAAGTTCTCGTGGAAAATGTCACCTTCTAACATGTCTGCTTCCATTGAATTTTCAACCATTTGCTACTCCAAGGCAAAGTATATGTAAATTCTAATTGCTAATCATTACAGTTTTTTTAATTCTTCTTCTTCTTTTGGGTCTATTTTTTCTTTTTTATTTTTAAATTATAAATGGAATACCTTGAGCCAGTTTTGGGTTTTGTCCTGTTTGCTGATACAAAGGCACACAGATTTCAATTGAAACAAGGACTTTTATTTGCATGAAGCATGAGATTCTCAGCAATACACATCAGCCTTCAATTATTTAGCCAACAGATTAAAGAAAAGTGTAGCTTTTTTTTTATTTTTTTTCTGTCAATAATTTTTCTTTTACTCCTTGCCCATTCTGCACTGCTAGAGAGATAGAGAATGGGGCTTGTCGGGGGTTGGAAGGTCTCTCTCTCACATGATGCACAAAATCTGGTTGTTTTAGAACATAATATTCCGTTTTATACTACTAAAACTTTTCATTTTTGACACCTGTCCATCCTTTTTGTTCACATTCTTTAAAATTTAGACGGTTTTTTATACATAATAGCCCACGAAGGACATTGCTCGTTATTTTCACTTAACGTCAATTCAAATTCCTTTTAAAATTTAGGTTTAAAATTAAGTTATAATTGAATTAGGTTCGAGTAATGACTTTTTTGGACTATCATATATAAAAAAAACTGTTCCAATTTTAACAGACGTGAATAGAAAGAGCTGACTATCAATAATTAGAAGTTCATAGGGTTGATTGTTAAGGAAAATAATATTTAGAGATTAAATTGTCAAATTTAAAAAGTTCGGGGGGTGATCATACAAAAAGAAAAAAGAAAAAAAGCCTTATCCTATTTATTGTTATTTGGGGAAGCTATATATGTTCACAAGAAGATCCTTTTTCCCTTTTTAGATAGTGGCCTAGGAACCATTCAAAGGGCTAGCCTAATACCATTTGGGTTTACTGCCAAGTGATCGGGTAGAAGGGAGACTTTGGTTTCGAGTCTCGTGACAATAGATGCATTTGAGATTATTTTCAAACTATTGGCTCAAAATAATAGCCCTTTACTAAGATTAAGCTTGTTCACATATTTAAATCTAAAATTTCAATTTCAGTTTTTGTTTTTGTTTTTGTTTTTTTCTTCTGAAAGTCAACAAAAATAATTATGAATTTTTAAAAAATTAATCAATTTTAATCTAAAAATTTCGTTCTAAATCTATACACTAGACGGAAGTTAAGATGATGTGATTCATCTCTCGACTTAAATAATTATGTCTTTACTCCTCAGCTTGTATGAGTACCTTTACTTAGAAAATACTTATGATTTTTGGTCGTCCTACCTGTACTTTTTATTTTTAAAAGAAAAGGCATGCAAACGGAGGTCATGGATTATTGTGGAAATATGACCCTTTCTTTTTAAGCAATGACAATTGGGGTAAGGAAAGTAATTCATACTAATAGTGCATATTTTTTACCATCTAATATCTTCAAAATCATATTAAAACGAAAGGTATATAAAAAAAAAGATAATTTTTTTATTTCGTTCTAACGGTTGAAAATCAGAACCCTACCAAAACACTTTTTGTTTAGATTTTAGAGAAAATTAGATGAAGAATCATGTTTTGAATGCCTCCGTATAATTTTGTCCACTCTAATATTAAAGTTAATAATTTTAGTATTATAAAATGACTAAGTTATCAATTTTAATATTACAATAGACATAAATATAATGAGGTGTCAAATTTAGACATTTTTAATTTTATGACATTCTTGCACATAATCCTAGATTTTACCGTAGAAATCTCCCAATAAAGGGCTTGACCTTGACACATGTACATAAATGTTATTGTCATGTTTTATCATTTATGGAATGTGACAATTATATGGTCCCATTGGATCATACCAAATTTTGTATAAATAGCCAATTTTTGCCTCGAAATGCGTGAAGATGCATACATAGCTGTAACGATAGGATATGTGTTTAGATTTCGTAATTAGCTGCTAAATTTGTGAAATGAGGGCTTTTCAACATTAATATTGTCTTTGAAAAATGGGTTTTCGTTAGTCGCATACATAAACTTTTGTGGGGTGTAAATCTATTTACACGCGGAGGAAGAAGATCCTCTGTTTCATTTTGCTGTCCCACTAATATTTTATAGCCAATGTGACAGAAAAATTATTTATGATTTTATTTGCACCATTTAGGAAGTTAATTAAAATATATATTGATTACGAAAGCATATATGCTTATATGAGGAAAGTTTGGACCCACATTTAGATTGTTTGTATGGCATGGAATCTTTCCATTTATGTCTTATTGTCTTTGGCATAAACTATTATTAATTGCGGATAGTATTGTATTACCAACTAGTATGGGGCAATTTTCCAAAAAAATAAAAATAAAAATAAAAATAATTGTCTTTAAGCACGTGTTTTCTTCCCAAAAATAAAAAAATAAAAAAATTTTTAAGGAGAAAGCTTCACTATTATTAAGAGACTATATTAGTCAAAGAAAAATGTTAAGAACACAATTGTAATCTTACCTTTTAAATATTAACTTATGTAGCATGTAAATTGTCATTAATTTATATCGAAATGTTTAGAAGATTGTTATATTAATTAATTATTCTTATCAATTAAAAGAGTCGAGATTAGAGTTAGATATCCATAACATTATAGAGAAGGCAACAAAGAATTTTTAGTTGCTCCTGTGTTTGTAACAGATAATTTATGCCCACAAATTTATTAGGAACCAATTTTTTGATCAATACTAGGAAGGAAAAATATGTATATTATGAAATTTAGATTTGAAGCAAGTTCTGTAATGAAAGTGAAATTATAGATGAAACTACATAACTACAACTAGAAGAACTAATTATGATCATGTAGCCAAGGAGTTGTAGAGCTTTTCTCATTTTGGTTACTTGTTTTTCCACGATCTCTTTGCAAAGTTTTTATTTTTATTTTTTATTTTGGGATGAAGATAAAACTTTTTTTTTTTAAAACTTTTATTTCTCTATCTTTTGTAAGCAACTTAAAAAAAAAAATTTGTGCCCAATAGTCCTACTGTACTATGATCTGTTATGACAAAGATAAATGAAATTAATTAAAGAAAACAAAAAAAAAAAATCAAATATTATGCGATGAGTTCACAGAAGTTTCGGAAAATAAATATGAATAATAGTAACTCTGAAAAATAATCAACCCTTTGGGTATTAGTTACGTGGTTATATTTGTGCTCTAAGTTGAAAAGTGGACACGTGGTTAAACAATTTCATCGTCATTTCTCTATTTTCTTTAATGGAAAATTGATAGTCATTTCTTACATAAAAACATAACAAATAATATAAGATGATGGTTAAAGGTTGAAGAAACAAAAAAAAAAGTATGTTGCAAATATAAGTATAGATATCAATAATTTCACACCTAAATTTATTGTAAAATATTAAGTTTAAATCTCGTTAAATAGATTTATACATATAGAATATTATTAAGCTAGCTACAACTTAATTTATCCAATCCATTCGGCCTCTCTATTAGATTATTACTTTTAGCAAGTCTATATAAATCGTCGTTTGATTCTTTTTTTTTTGGATAAAAAAGTCCCTAAATTCTTTAAAAGAATATAATTTGATCCTTTTTATTAGTAGACATTCAAAATTTAGCAGAGAAAAATTTATGTAAATCATATATAATTTACAATTTAAGGATAATGAAGAATAAAGTTTTGTAATATAAACCACACTAATATGTACCTCCCACCCCATTACCCTTTAATAAAAAAAACACAATCACAAAAAAATGCCCAACAAAAATTCCATCTTGACAATTCTCATTATGACGCTGCTTGTTGCGGCAGCATTCATTCATGAGGGCAAGGCGCTCTCCGATTGCGCCAAGGAGAGCAAGCCGGTGTGCCCGAAGGAGAAAGGCGCGATCATTCCGGTGTGTAAGACTGCCTGTGAGAACTTCTGCAGCCAAGCCAGTTTAGGCGCAGGGCCAAACCAAGGTGGAGGAGGTGTTGTTTAAACGTGATCACTTTTTTCGCACAAAGTTTAATGTAGCCACTTAAAATGCTACTATCAATATTTTAAAATATAATTATAAGAGCAATGTAGGGCTAGGCAGATTTAGGATTGTGACTACTTCCATGAGGTTGATTGCAATTTAAGTTGTTCACCCATTGGTTTCAGTATACATCTTTACTTCTTTATTATCCTTTAAAAAAATCGATGACTCTTTTCGTTCTCCATTTCCTATTTGTCAGGTAGTAACCACGTGTTTATTACATGATAACTACATCATTGTTATATGGATTTTTTATTCTTTATTTGTTTATTCTATACGTACAAAACACATTTCATAAAATAATGTGAGATTATTTTGTTAGGAGATAAATAAATGTTTACTATGTTGTTTCCAGTGAGGCACATGTCCGGCTCTCAATTTCTAAAACTCCGATTTTTTATTTTTTTATTTTTTTAAAAATTTAATTATGCTCTAATAATGAAATAAAGATTACAGTTATATCACAAGTCAATTATTGAGAATATACTCATACGATCTTACTGTACAAGAAAAATGATAATTGGGCCTCACTTAATAAGTAATTAATTCATTCAACAAAATATTATCTTTTATTTTTTTAAAAAACATTTGACATCCTAAAAAAAACTTCTCACTCTGCCGGATTATACCATTTTAAAGGCAGTAATGTTATTTGTTTTGTTAATTAAGATAATTCTCATTCTGAGTGATGTTCAAAAATTGAAAAAAAAAAAAAAAAAAAAAAAAACACTTTTACAATAAGTTGGCATAGTTGTGTCTCATTTTCTTTTGTTTATTCTTTATTTATAATAGTTGATAAGACTCAAAAATAGATAAAATAAAATAAAATAAAATAAATCACATGACAATGAAAGACCTGTCACATATCAAGTGACATGATTGTCACCTGACTCATTACACGCAATCAAACATAGATACGCGCATGACTTCTCATACTTGAGTATTGAACTATTGATGCTCAATAAAATGCATAAATATATTTCAATGTAAAGATAATACAAATGAAAAAATAAAAATTCTAAAACTGGTAATGTAACTATAATCTTTTCGATAAATAATTCTTTAGAAATTCTCATAGTATATTTTTTTTTCTTGTTTCTAAGCTTGGAAAAATAATGTTTATCCACTTTGTTTTACCCTTTTTTTTTTTTAGGTGATGTTAAGAAAAAGAAAATTTTGCCCTTACAAAGTGCAACCTAAAGAATTACGAAATTCCCCAGAGTTAAATAAAAAAAATAAAAAAAAAACCATTTAAATCTGATCACTGTGGATCCCACCAAATAGAATGAACTAGTTTAATACCCAGGTGTTGCATAATAGAAGAAAAAATATTAAAGATAAATAATAAAGACAGATAATATATATTAAAAGCAGTCGATTAAGATAGATAATATAATTATAATAAATTTGAGAATTTAGTTTGTTTTTGTACCATTAAAATATTAGAATATATACATTCAAACACATATTAACATTCCAGAGTTATACATATAAGTGCACACAAGTGCACGCGTAGAGCTTTAGAATATGAAATTTTTTTCTTGTCAATCGTACTATTATCACTCATGTTTAATTTTATTCATTTTTTCTTCTGATCTATCGTAATGAAAAAAAATATATTAATAACATTATATTAGTAAGTTGATTTTTGTAACTAAAATTAAAATAAATATAGTTATTTGATATATAATTATATGTAAAAGATAATATTATTTAGTTTCCTTTCGTTTTTTTAGTAGTCGTTTGGAGATACGGTTTGAATTTATGATGCAAAAAATAAAAAATAAAAAAACATAAAAACAGTCACATAACAGATGCTGTTATGTTGTAAAAGAAAAAAACAAAAACACAAATTTCGAACATCTACAAAAACAATAAAGATTGCCAAATCATATTTAACAGTTCTCTAACACATGAACAAAATAATAGCATAATTAATAACATATACCAAATTAAACAATGTATCTGGTATATGTATAATTATATACCTAACTAGAGATCATCATAGAAAGCTTAAATATTTATAACTAGAGAAAAACAAAATAACAAAAAAAAAAAAAAAAAACCAGCCACAATAACAGTGATATAACAATATCATAGAGATAAATACTAAAGTTTTACAAATCAGTTGAAGATAAAAAAAATATTTGGCATAATCATGGAGAGAAAATATAATTAAGGAAAACGGAGTTGAAATTCCAAACTTTCACAGCAATCATAAAAACTGTGAAATCATCTTTCATTATCATCTAACAGATAATAAAAATAACAAAAAAAAATATTGACAAAAAAAAAAAAGAGTTGTCTATGTCGTCCAAAAAAAAAAAAGAAAAATAAAAGAGACCAAAATAAAAAAAGGAAAACACAATAACAAAATTAAATCCCTTTATAACATAGTAATAATAATGATAATAATAAAGATGTTGAGGCACTGTAGCGAAAACAATATTTTTCACGCCCTTTTAAAATGTTTTGTATTTATGTATTAATAGTAACAGTAATAGTGATAATCGTAGTAAAATAGTAGTGAAAATAGAAAAATATTAAACAATCAGATAAAAAAAAAAAAAAGAAATATAGAATCAACAAAGAAACCGAAAGAGAAAACATTGACAATAAACAACGTTACTAGAAAAACACTAACATCCTTTATAAACATTTAGAATAAAAACAACAGATGATCATAATATAATAAAATAATAATCAATAGCATTTAAGAGACATAAATTAAAAAAAGTACCTTAATAAAAAATCACCTCTCGACAGAAAACAATAGATAAAAGTTCTCGGTCTTCAGAAGGTAAGAAAGGAGAGAATAAAAGACTTCAACTAACAATTAAAGAAGGTTGAGAGCTAAGTAGATAGGAAGATATCGCAAGAGTAGTAATGGCTAGACATAGGAATAAAGCAGTAAATGAAGAAACACCCTATTTAAAACAGAATAATTTGTTAAATGAAATATTAAGAATTTTTTTTAAGTTGGTGAGGAAAAAAACCGAGATTTTCTTACACATATAGAGTTACATCTGTAAAATATTAGGGAAAAACATAATAACTCACAACAAATAATAGAGTTTGAGTATATCAGAATATTACATATCAAAAAGGATAATTTATAAGCATTAATAATAGAGTTACATGTGAAAACTCAGTCAAATCGATGATAGTGTACAGTCAATCACAAAGTTATAGCAAATAACACAATTACAGATCAAAAAAGATAATTTAGAAGCATTAAATATCTGTGATAGATTAGCAAAAACACAGCAGCATATCTTAGTACAAAAGCTGCAGATAAGAAAAAAAATGAAAAATCTAGAAACCTAAACAATCAGAAAGTCTAACAATTCGTTCAAATGTAACTGAACAATACAATGTAGGTATGAAACAAAATGAGATTTGTAAAAAGTCAGCAAAAACGCAAGAAACAACCAAATTACAAATCAAGAGGACATAGTTTAGAAGCATTTAACACCCGACACAGATTAGTAAAAACACAACATATCTCAGTACAAATACAGCAGACAACAAATAACATTAAAAATGAACAAACCTAAACAATAGAAAGGTCTAACAGTTCATTCAAATAGAACAAAAGAATACAATATACACATGAAAGAGAGTTATATCTGTATAAAAACAACATAACACGTAATAATTTACAGTAAATATAACAGAATTAGAGCATATAAAAAAGTTATAGGTCAGAAAACATAATTTAGACACATTAAATGCATTGCACAAATTAACAAAAATACAACAATACATCTCAATAAACAAACTGGAGACAACAAATAAAATGAAAATTTATAAACTTAAACAATAACAAGATTCGAACAATTCGATCAAATGTAATTAAATAATAATTAAAAAAAAAAAGATAACCTACAAGGTTGATAAATAAAATTACAAACTTCTTACATATTCAACATAACAAAATCCAAAATAATGATATCTAATCACAGTAAACTATCCGAAAAAAAAAAAAAACCAAATTTATTCCGAAATGAAACAATTAAAAAAAAAAAAAAAACCTTACGATAAAAAAGCAAGCTGCAAACCTCAAAAGCGACAAAAAATTATAAAAGCAAAAATAAAGAAATAAAATTTGAAAATAAAGTCAGCAAAATATTACCTAGGGGAAAAAAGAAAAAAAAAATGCAAAAATCAAAACATCACTCACAAAAAGTTTAGAATCTTTTGCTTCATGCTCCCAATCCACCACTTTCGAATCATTATTATCGCAATCTAGAAAAACAAATTAACATAAATAAAAAATTAAAAACAATATATATAAATCTAAAAAAAAAAACCCTACTAAAATAAATGCAACAAAACCAACAACATGCCCCATTCTTTTTTTAATTTTTTGCTTTTCACTTCTTTCCACAATTTCCTTTGATGATAAAAAAGCAGGTGAAAAAAATAATGATGATAATAAAAGGAAAAAAAAAAAAAACTTTTCTGCGATTATGTACGTGCAGAGAAAAAAATGACAATAATTAAAAAACAAAAAGAAAAGAAGAAAAAGAAAAAGTTGCCAAAAGCTCAAAAAAGAGGGGGAAAAAATAGGAACGGCCGATGAAACAAATACAACAAAACCAAAAATTTACTCCATTCTTTCTTTCATTTTTTCTTGCTCATTTATTTTTATGATTTCCTCCGATCATGTACATGTAGGGCTAAAAAAAAATCATAATAAAAAAAAAGATAGCGAACGAACTTTTGTTCAATCATATACATGCAATAAAAAACATGATAATAATAATTAAAAAAAAAAGGAAATTGAAAAAAGGAAAAGACAACTAGAACCCAAAGAAGGAAAAAGAAAAAAGAAAAAGAAACAGAAATAGCTTTCAAGAAAAAAACAACAAAGTAAAAATTAAAATCTAAAAGTTTGAAAACAAAAATCGAAGAGAAAAAAAAAAGGACAAAAATGAGGGAAAAAAAGAAACAACAACAGAAAAGGAAGAAGATGATGGGAAAAATAAATCAACTATAGGAAAAAAAAACAAAAGGCAAAGTTTAGGGTTTGGAGAGAAGAAAGAAATCGAGAGAGAGAATGAATAGTGGAAATAGAAGATGAGAGGAGAAAATAAACAGCAGAGAAAGCTAACTGAAAGGAAATTCTAGGGTTAGAAGGACATAAGAGTCCATCAATTATGCATAGAATCCATTTTAGAGTGCCTCAAGAGGGCAAAATAGTCCGGATGTATAATATAAGGGCAAAACAATCCACTCGCTGTAGATAGAGAAAAAACAACTCGGAATGAGGAGTAAAATTGTCCGTGCATTGTAGAAAGAACAATAACTTTTCACTCCCCCTTACTACATTGTTGTAATATCCTAAGAAGGAAATTGGAACCAAGGACCGATTCACAAAGCAATTAAAGAACGTCATGTAGGATAAGAGTCAACAAAATCAAGTGGGACCCACGAAAATAGAATATCTTCCCTATCTATCAACTCTATGATGGCAAAGGATAAATACTTGTTCTAGGTTCAAATTGTGTACACCTTAGACATCCCTTTCTGCGTTTTATTATGCCCTAGCCTCACCGTTTCCACGCTAACGTGCACCCCTTTCGGTGTAAAATGCGCCTTTCACCGATCACAAGCTTACCTTCACTAATCAAGGCGCCAAAAATTAATCCAACGGTCCAGAGACAATTTCACCAACGTGCGCCGCTATGTGACGCCAGCGTAAGTTAACTTGATCTTATTGGAAAGAGTTTAATTTTAATTTTGGCCCCCAAAACTATTCTCCTTGTCTTTTCTTGCTCGTGAGTTTTAAAATGTTACACATAACACCCAAAATCTTTAAGCATGCGTTTGATTCGTCCGCTTGAGTTAAAAGTTTTAAATTATTTTAAAAAAATTGAGATTAAAATTAATATTCTTAACACTATTCTAAATAAAATTAATCCTCACATGTTCTGGTTAGTCAATGAGCTCATGGTGGAGGGATTACAATTTTTCCTCTTATTTTAACTAGCGTTTGGTGCACTGGTTGGAATGAAATTTTTATATTAGAGTTAGTTGAATTTTTAAAAGCAAGTTAAAATTTTTATTGACTTTTCAGAAAAAAGGATAAAAACTGGAATGAACTATTTGAGTCTAAACTGGAGAGCTAAACAACCCATAAATTTATTTAGACAAATTATTAAAACAATTCATTCAAATTTTTTATAAAAGAAAATACTGTAAAATAATATTTTAAATAATGTCCAAAAACAATCGGACTGCCAAGCAAGCTATTAGTTGTTATGTTTCAAAATTTACACGCAAAAATGAGAGAAAGGGCATAGTTAAGGGGTATATTTGAAATTAATCCTTAAAGAAGCTTTATTTTGTGCAGGTTAAGAATGTCACTCAAAGCTTAGACAAAATCTCTCTCGTTCTCTCTCTTTGCTCGGTGCTTTTGATGTTTGAAGGCTCATCAATCCACACTTTCTCGCTGTTCCAGGTTCTATTGCTCAATTTCGCAGTGTATTTGCCTTTTTCTCTCTCGATTTCAATTCTGTATCTATGCAAAAAACCACTGCGAATCTCATTTTAGAACTTCCATTTTTAGGGTTTTAGTGAATTTGCTGTGTAATTTGCCTCATGCTTGTTCTTTGAATTCAACGGACAATGCAATTCGATTCAGAAACGCTAGTTTGCTTCATTTGATCGGGAATGTTGGGGATTTGATTTTTTTTTCCCCTTTCAATTTGGTTGAAATTTGAATGGGTAATGTTGAAATACCCAATTGGCTAGAAGGGTTGCCTTTGGCGCCGGAGTTTCGGCCTACCGACACCGAATTTTCCGACCCCATCGCTTACATATCGAAAATCGAAAAGGAAGCTAGTGCTTTTGGTATTTGCAAGATTATCCCGCCATTGCCAAAACCGTCTAAGAAATATGTTTTTAGCAACTTGAATAAGTCGCTCTCGAAGTGCCCCGAATTGGGTTCTGTTGGGAGTTCGTCGTCGAATGACAATCCATCTTCGTCAAAAATGGGTTCCCTGGATGGTAGTAATGATGGGGAGGTTAGAGCAGTATTCACCACTAGGCATCAAGAGTTGGGCCAAAGTGTAAGAAAATCAAAAGGGGGAGTTCAAAATCCGATTTCAGGTGTTCATAAGCAAGTATGGCAAAGTGGGGAGATATATACTTTCGAGCAGTTTGAATCTAAGTCCAAGGCTTTTGCTAGGAGCCAATTGGGTATGATTAAGGAGGTTACTCCATTGGTTATAGAGGCAATGTTTTGGAAGGCCGCTTCTGAGAAGCCTATATATTTGGAATATGCAAATGATGTGCCTGGGTCCGGCTTTGGAGAACCGGAGGGGCAATTCCGCAATTTCCATAGACGAAGGAGAAAAAGGAACTTTTACCAGAGAAGAAGAGAAAGCTCCAGTTGCAAGAGAAATGAATTGATTAGTGATAGGATAGATGTTTCACAAGCTGACAATGTTAAAGATTCTTCTGCTAAGAATGATTCCGAAAAATGTGTAGATGCATCTGAACCACCTACTTCTCTACCATTATTGCCTTGTAATGAAACTCCAAAACCGTCTACGAAAAAGAATCAAAATTCTTGCTACGATAAGGAAGGCACTGCAGGTTGGAAGCTCTCCAACAGTCCTTGGAACTTGCAAGTAATTTCACGTTCACCCGGCTCACTTACTCGTTACATGCCGGATGACATCCCGGGTGTTACTTCTCCTATGGTGTACATTGGCATGTTATTCAGTTGGTTTGCATGGCATGTTGAAGATCATGAGCTTCACAGCATGAATTTCCTTCACACTGGATCTTCAAAGACTTGGTATTCCGTCCCTGGTGATTATGCATTTGCTTTTGAGGAAGTTGTCCGTTCTGAGGCATATGGTGGGAATATTGACCGTTTAGGTATGTATGCCTTTTCTTTTAGCACTTCATAATAGGTGTAAACCTCAAATTTTTAAGTTGCCACCTTATAACTGATTATTTAGTAGGTTATTTTAAGTTCAATGAGTTGTAGCGGTTGAGTCTATTTAGGTTTGAACTTTAGTTGTAGGGATTGATTTGGAACCCAAATAATTACCCCTGGCATTACATTAGACCAACTTATTTCCATAATCTGACTGCTGCAAAAGATGCTTGTGTATCTTATTTAAATATAGCGAAGTATAATTTCCCGAATTTTAACCCCAAGGGGTTGGCTCAATGGTCAATTGCTTGGACTTAGTGCTCCATGAAGCATTAGGTCTAAGGTTCGATTCCCGTTGAGTGCTAACAATTCCTTGGGGCCACGCCCGCGGGCTAGCCAAAGGTCCGAGATTTACTTGATCCATGTGGAGGGGGCGCTTTGCATGGATCTCGTGGATTAGTCGGGGCAAAGTCTCGGAACCACGGTTATCAAAAATAATAATAATAATAATAATAATAATAATAATTTCCTGAATTTTGATTAACATGATGGTGCATTGTAACTATAAAGAGCATTTCTGTTGTAAGCCAGTTAAAATCTTGGTATTTTGTTATATTTCTGAGACTTTGATACATTGAATTAAAATTTTGTTGTGGGGTGTTATTACTTTGATATCTTCGTTTTAACTCAGGTCCAGTTTCTCTTATTGCCAGCTGCACTCACACTATTGGGCGAAAAGACTACCCTAATGTCTCCTGAGGTAGTTGTTGCGGCAAGAATACCATGTTGCAGGTGAGTTGCCCTGCTTTTATCCGTCAATCTCTTTGGCCCGTTAATATAAATACAAAACTAATGGTACCAAGGATCTAAAAAGAAAAAGAAAAAAAAAAATTTTAGGGGGTTTATTTATTTATTTTTTTCTGTTTGGCTTTGATGTTCTACTCATGTCTCTCTGGTTTCTTCTTTAGGTTAATACAGAACCCTGGTGAATTCGTTGTGACTTTTCCACGGGCTTACCATGTAGGATTCAGCCACGGTAAGTGCTTAGAGATTGCATATTTTCTGGATTTCTGGTTGAAATAATTTCAAGAAGATTTTGCCTTGATTGTGCTGCTCCTACTTTATGTGTAAAGCAGCAGTATTTTAGCCAAATGACATTAATAATGTGAGAACAAAGCTTTGGAAAACACAATTTTAAATTATTGATCGCTTAAGCTTTGAAGTTTGAGCACCATCAGTAGCTTACACAAGAACTTTTCTACGAGAACAGTTATAGGTGTAATTATTGCCTGTTCCAACATTATGAGACGGTGTTTCCTGTTAATCTTTATAAATTGGTCATTTCTTTGTATTCATGTTCCTATTTACTATTGTACCTTCTTACCATCTCATTATTATAAGCCGCTAAAGTTAGTTTTTAGGACTTGCCTTTTTCCTTATTTTCCCTCGTTCATATTACTTATTTTGATGGATTCTTAAAAAGTTTTATTTCTGGGACCTAGGATTTAACTGTGGCGAAGCTGCTAACTTTGGAACACCACAGTGGCTCACAGTGGCTAAAGAAGCTGCAGTGCGTAGAGCTGCTATGAATTATCTTCCCATGCTTTCCCACCAGCAGTTGCTATACCTGTTGACAATGTCCTTCGTCTCAAGGTCAGTTTTTACCTTATTTTGGCTTACATATTGGAAAAGTATATTTGGTAGGTGATTAAACTATGAGTTGTGGTGACTCTTAGTCCCTTTATTTTGTCCGCCTTCGCTTATTCTTTCATCAAGTGGCCGCCTGGCTCTAACTCCTAATTGTTGAGTGGTTCTAATGTTTGCTTTGCTTGGATGATTTTGATGCCAGAGTGCCAAGATCCTTACTACCTGGTGTGCGGAGTTCTAGACTGAGGGATCGTCAAAAGGAAGAGAGAGAGTTACTTGTAAAGAAGGCATTTATTGAAGATATTTTGAATGAAAATAACACATTATCTATGCTTCTTAGAAAAGATTCAAGTTATCATGCCGTGCTATGGAATCCTGATTTACTGACACATCCGAACAAAGAGTCCTTATCAGCCCCTGAAGGTGCCACCGATGGTACACCAGAGACAGAAAATCCTCAAAAACAAAACAGCGAGCAGAAATATCTTGTTGACGAGATGAGCTTGTATATGGAGAATCTTAACGATTTATATTTGGACAGCGATGATTTATCAGGTGACTTTCAAGTTGATTCAGGGACATTGGCATGTGTAGCATGTGGAATCCTTGGTTTTCCATTTATGTCAGTGGTGCAGCCATCT
>CM046378.1:12526482-12536482 GCA_025413485.1 Ficus microcarpa | reverse complement strand
AATTGATAAGAATGTCATATTTTTTACCAATACATGTCACTTATAATAAAAATTTTAAGATGTAATATGTTTTAAGATTTTTGTTTGCCCTAAATCGCCTTTGTTGCTCCCAATCTACCATATTCTCTCTAGGTTTGTCTCTATCTTTCTAATTAGTTTTTAAATTTGAGAATTTGGGATCCATGTTCGAAGTGGTGTTAATGGGGAATCTAATTTGTATTTCAGATTTCATCCGAAGGCAAAATTTCTGATTTGTTTTGGAAAACAAGAACATATTTCCAGTAAAATTTGCCTCTCATTTGCAAATCACAGGTAAGCTCTCTTCCACTTTTTCATTCTTGTTTTTTTAACATAGCAGTTGTGTTACATTCCTTTTTTTTTTTTTTTTTTTTTTTCACTTTCTTGTTTTAACACAGATGAATCTGATATTTGTGCATCAATATGCATATTTTTTGTTATCTTTTGGTGGGTGTTTAGTTATTTATATTTTTCTCTACTATGTCCGCTAGCTGCATGCAGTCTAGTATTTTTACTGCTTGGTTTTTGCAATTTATCTCATGTTATGCTCTGATGAAGAAGAAACTACATAATTGTAAACCAAAATAATTAGAACCATATGAAGGAATTGTTTATGTTCCACTGTTGAGTCAACATGAAGATTTACATTTCAAGGTGCTACATTTCTAATTTCTTATATTTTGGTTGTTTTTTGTATATAAGAACTGGTTGTTTCTTGCCCTTACAGAAAAATTTAAGGAAACATAGCAAAATATAAGATTAGTCTAACTCTTTTTTTGGTGTTGTAATAAAGCTTGCTTGCTTGCTTTTTTGTGAGGAAAAAAAAACCAAGAAATCCTGTATTTCAGACTTTTAACAGTAAATTAATTTGAGACAGTAGTAAATTTGTGTTGTTTTCAAGTTTGGATCTTTTATGAGCTCTAGGTGTTTGATGTGTTTGCTTTACAGTTTTTCTTACTAGTGACCCTACTTTTTTTTTTTTTTTAAATCTTATTATTGGTAGATAAGAATATCGAACAGAAGTTCGGGTCCGTTTGATAAATAAGTTTGAGTTGAAAAAGTACAGTTTGAGTTGAAATTTTTTGTTGACTTTTCAGAAAAGACAAAATATTTTTTAAAAAAAGATAAAAACTGAGATGAAAAAGTACAGTTTGAGTTAAATTGCTAAATGAGGCCGAAGCTTATTGTATACCTTATAATGAGGTTGTGGCACTTGCAATTGATGACAATGTGCACGATAATGTTAATCATGATGTATGACATGGCCGATAGGCATTTCAAAAAAGAAGTGCGCTTGAAAATCACACATTTGTATTAAGAGATAGTGATGTTACAAGTCTTTAGTAATTGCGAACTGCTTCTTACAATTAGAGGAGTGAAGAATGATGGTTTAGTAATTGTGGAGGAGCAAGCCGCAATTTTTGTACATAAACTTGTTTATATTGTCTTTAGTATTTGACACATTTGCTACTAAAGTCATATATATATGGAATATCGTTAGTGGTGTGAATTGCATTATCATCTTTCTCTATGGAATTCTACTTGCTTTGTGATTTTATTTATTTATTTTTTTTTTTGCTAACCTTTATCACGAAAGTTTTTATGTGTTAGTGTCTAGCAAAAATAGTTTCCATCTAGTCAACTTAAGTTAGTGGCTAAAATTGAAGTCTATTTTTTTAACTTTATTTTGATATGGGTATTGGAGATAGCAGCCAAATGAGCTTTCAAAGTAGTGGAAAAAAACATTCAAGACGAACATGGGGTAAATTTGAAAAACATGCCTTTTTAACCACACTCGAGGATATTGTGGTAAAATGCCGTAATTGTTGTGATATAGAAGTTGCACTAACAAAAGTTATTCCTACTTGTGGGCTGAAGGTTACTCACACATTGAGAACATGATAAGAATGCTGAAAAAAAAAATTATGGAATAGTATAAGATATGTTGAACAGAAGTGGATTCGGATGGAACAACATTAAAAAATGTGTGGAATCAAGAAGCTAATACAAATGATTTTACGGAAGATGATGATTCAAGATCGGTTCAAGAACATTTAAACAGAGGAAAAGATCACGATCAGAAAGGATGCATGATGGAATGTTAGAAATTACACCTTCGATGATGGAATGTTAGAAATTACATATTCGATTAAGTCAATGTTTGAGCAGTCAATGGAGCAAATGAGGCTAATTAGTGAGCGGCTTGTTCAAGGTAATGGAGATGGAAAAGAAACGACTCTCGAGTTAAAAGAACATGGGCCTTAATGATGAGGACCAACTTGATGTGTTGACGTACATATTGGAGAAGCCACAACATGTTTCCACATTTATGTCTATAGACAACTCACTGTGTTGGACATTTGTGAGGAGAATCCTTAGGGAGATCAGGCAGTTGTGATTAACGTATGAAGCAAACTTCTTTTTTAGAACTTGATTGGTTGTATGAACTTGTGACTACGTGTTGGATGATAGGAAGAATATGTTAGACGGTTGAGACCAAGATTGGAATCTATACTCTTGAGTAATAGCTAGTTTGTGTTTAAGATTTTAGATATGATGATTTTTTTTTTTTTTTTAATGTTGATGGAATGATATATTTTGTTGATGTGATGATTCTAGAGTATCGTATAAGAAATATTGTGTTCTCAATAATATAATTAGGATTTTAAATACATCCATTGTTGATAAAATTTGATCAGATTGGTTACTTGGAAGGCAGAGCGCAATTTCGATTTAAGCACGATGAAAAATAATTTGACGCCAACCCCCATCCCGAAATCCGACCAGACCCCCATCCCAAAACCCGACACCGACCCCATCCCGAAACCTTGTCTCGAAACCTAACCCTAACCCTGTCTCGAAATTTGATTCTGACCCTCGTTTCAAAACTCAACCCCGACCCCTAAGCCTAATTCTGACTTCAGTCCCGAAACTCGACTTTGATTTCGACTCCCATCCTGAAACCAGATCCCAATCCGAACTCTCGTCCCAAAATCTGACACCAGCCCCCCCTCCTGAAACCCGACCTTGACTCACATCAAAATTTTACCTTTTGAAAATTTAATTCTTAATACAATACAATATGATAACAAACAAATAATATATAGTGTCATATAATATTTTAATATGATGTAAAACCAAATATCATATTATATAAAATAATATAATACAATATAATATAATACGGCTTGCCAAATATACCCTCAGTAAATTTCACTATGCAGTTTCAAAATCATAAAAATGTTATGCGGTCAATGTATCTTGTTATTATTATATTTATTATCTTTCAGCATCACCATAAAACGAATGACATATTGTTCAGAATCACTATTTTATCTGTAGTTAATTATGCAGCTAAGATAAGCACTATTCCACATCCGTCCCCCAAAAAAAAAAAAACCACTTTATTGTATATTCGATAGAATCCACGACAAAAGATTTGGTACAATTCCTCTCTCCACAATATATTTCAATGGCTTTGACTTGATCTCTACATTCTAGAATATACAGACACCCGGGTTGCTTTCCTGATGACCCGAAGAAAAAGGAAGAATCAATAGACAAAAGCATATCAACAAGCTTATACTAAATGATATATACAAATATATGCTAATTTTAAAAGATCTTACCATATAGTATATAGAAACATATGCTAAATTAAAAAGATCTAGGGTGACACCCCTTCATTTTCCCGTATTTATAGAGAGCTTACATCTTAGGTAACTTTTTTAGTGTAAGTCTAAGAATTGAGTCCACAATCATTCCATCCATTCTTTGGAGGTCAACAATTTATAATATAATTAGATAAGTCGCGCGTACCAGGTCAGAGAAAGACATGTTTGATTGAAGACAAACGAAGGCGTAGAGTAATCTCTACTTGCATTTGTATCATGTAGCATAATTTTAAATTGTCCTATCTTTATTAAGTTTGTTTAGGTTAATAATATATTTTCATAATATAATATGGTTGTAATGATATGAATTTTAACCGTTCATTATTGTGTCCTCTTTATAAGAGTGTTTTCATATCTTATCACATAATTATCTCGTCTTTCATGATTATCAAGACAAACATGATGATCTAAAATTCAAGTGGAGAGAATTGTTATTTGTACCTTAGTAACCCATAGTCAGAATTCAAGCAAACATTATAAAAATTAAAAATTAAACATAGTTGCATTAGATAATATAAAAAATTGGGCACGTGCTATTTCTTATGGTCAAACAAAATTATCTGTTTTCTTTTGGTATTTGTCAATTTAATCATTCTAAATTGTGTCCAAACCCCTATGCTGTCTATAAGAAATTATATGGGCATGAAAAACAAGAATTGTCCATGGTATATCGTCATTCATGGTCGTCATACATGATGAAATAATAATTTTTTAACAAGCAAAATATAAAAAAATATATATATATATATATCTTTTCACTATTATATGACATATGATGATAATTCTTACTTTAGTTGAAAATGATTCGATATTTCAGTTGGCACTTTTAAATATATATATATATATATATATCATTTAAATATAGTAGTATGCAATTTACGTTATAACCAAACTTGATGGAAATAACTCTTCCTTCTTCCCAATTTAAAATTATAATTTATCTTTTGAAAGTCAACAAAACTATAACTCAAGCTACGCACGCCAAGAAAAACCTTGTTCAACTAGAAAAAAGAAAAAGAAAACACAAAGTGGTCTCTACTTTTTTTTTTCTTTTTTTTTTTAATAAGAAATAAACTAGTATCTACTTTCTTTTTTTATTTTTTATTTTTTAGTTTTTAGTTTTTTTGCATGTGTAGGAATGTTCCTTAGCAACAACAAAAATGCTTGGGAATATATTCTGGAATATTAGACCAATTTTAATAAGAAAATGACACTGCTATTTTTTTGTGGTCAAACAATTTCTTTTTATATAATTTATTTATCAATTTTATAATTCCAAATTGTTAACAACGGCTCATTCTAATCTGTAATGTCCAAAATTTGCAGTTAGTTATGCAGATTGCAAATTTGCTTAAACATATTTTTGAATTAAAAAGGCTTAATTAGACTTGATTTAGTCTTTTTTTTTTTTTTTGGTCCCCCGAGTGAGTCAAATATGGTAATGAAACGTTAAAGTGCAAAATAAAATATATATAAAAAAATCATATTCCTTGCCTAATGTCTAATGAAGCATTCACGTGAAACAAAAAAAACAAAAAAAATCATGGGAATTAGAAATAAGAATTGTACCTCTTATCAGGTCATACATGCTAAGTTCAAGCAACAAAAATAAGGGTCATAAATGATAAGTAGAATTTCTATAATTCAATTTATTATCATTTTTCATCTATGAAAAGATTTTATTATTATTTTTCATCTATGAAAATATTGATTTTTTTTTTCCACCAAAGAGATATATACACAGGGTTATCCTAAAACGCGAGGGCGGGGTGCGAATGGGAATTTATGAATCATTTTAATAAAATAATTGAGTAATAATTCTACTCTCTATACATTCATTTTTAATAATAAGAGAACTACCCTAATACCTCTTTATTTTTGTTAAAATTGAAGGAATATTTCATTAGCCACAACAATTTACGTCAAAATCTACTAACTCCGATGCCGATTCCGTTAATTTGTTAATATAAAATGACCAAAACATTTAAGTAGATCTGAGCCATTGATTTACTAAGCTTTGATCTTTGTCCTTCGTTACCAAAACCTAAACCCTAGCATTGGTAACAACCCAAACTTGGGATAATCTGATTTAGATCTCCTATTGAAATTTAGTCTTAAATGATATTTAACCATACATATTACGACATATTATTGAATTTACTTGAAAATTTTTAAAATAACATGATACATTATTGTTGGTTAGACATCATTTGAAATAACAAAAATTGAACAAAAGAATATTTCTCGGCAGCTCCCCACTTTTCCCAATGATTGGAGCCACCCCAAACCCACCATCACCCCTCTACATAGTCATCGATCTCTCGCCCTCTTCATTACGATCTATGCTGCCCTCACGCCATCATCATTAAAAAAAGAAAAAAAAAAGATTATTACTTGTGCCCCCGAACTTCAAGATCATACCATTTTGCCCCTATGAATTTTTAATTAATTCCACTTATTCTAAATTGTTAGAAGTTCCATTAAAAACATTAAAAAAAAAAAAGGAGTTAAGTACATTTGTTTTTCATTTGTTTTAACAAAAGTTATACTAGAATTGATTAGTGGGATTAATCCAAATTTCAGTGGGCGAGATGGAAATGACCTTAAATTTAAGGGAAAACGGGTGAGAAATTGATCCCTTTTTAAAAGAAAAAATGTATGTAATTAACTGATAGAAAGGGTAAATTTACCAATTTTAGATGCAAAATGCAAAGGTTCTTAGCACCCACGTCTTGAACTTATTGTGGTTTGGCACTTTGATCCTCGAAGTTTTATCTTGACAATTTTGTCCTTAAATTCATAAAATAATAGAAATTAACTCCACTTGTTAATTATGTTATATTTTTGGACATAGTCACAATAATTGTTTTAGCATTTGTAACCCTAAACTCCTCAAAATATGGTGCTTTAATCCTTATTTTTTTTGGGATAATTAAATTCCCGAATTAGTCACGGAATTATATAAAATTTAAATCCCTTTAAAGGTTGAAGTTATTTGCAACTCATTAAATGGAAAAAAGGACAAATAACAATTTTTTTCCCCTAAACACAAAGAAGTAAATAGTAAAACTTTAAAATATTTTAAGTAAATAACAAATTTATCATAAATGTATTTTGTAAATAAATTATTTATAAAAAATATGTTATTTATAAATTATTTTTATTCAAAAATTAATTTTCATAAATATGTTATTTAGTTAAAATATTTTAAAAATATAGTATTTAGGATATATATTCTTCAAAAAATGAGCTATATGCTACAATTTCTCCTCATTAAATTACGAAGGAAAAAAAATAGAAATAAAAATGTCAAGAACTGAAGATAAAAAGTTCATCACTTGAGGACAAAAATGACATGTCGATCCTTTAAACTAAACGACAATAAATTTCCAAGGACACATGAAACGACATGTCCAAGAATAACATGGAAAAAAAAAAAAAAGAACTCTCTTTGGTGTTACGCCGACCTGCGACTGGGCAGCTTTTTTTCTCTACTTTCCCAAGAGATTGAGAAGCCACGTCTTCTGCCGTCAAAAGCCAAACTCCTCCAGTTTTATCAAACCCCAAAACACTTGCCTTTTCCCATTTTCCTCGACTTCGAAAAGAAGCAGGTTGAGTTTATTTATTTATTGTTTTTTTTGGGGACCTTTCAAAGAGAAGTTGCCATGGCGGTTCGAGCATTTCAGAGGCGAATAACGTCCTTCTTATGCCGTAATCACACTCATCTCCCTCACACCCATCTTCTTAAAGGTTGGTTTTCCTCTCTTTGTTACTTCAGATTTTGGGGTTTATGTTTTTTTTTTTTAATTATTTATTCATTTGTCGGATTTTTTTGCTTTTAATCGGTTGAACAAGATGTGGGTTTTGATTGTTGATATTGTATAAAGCTTGTTTCTTTTTTAGTATTGCTTTTGGGTATTGGCCTTTCGTGATGAAACTCTTCCTATTGGAGTTAAAAAGGATAAAAAAAGAAATCCAAGTCTCGCATTATAACATATAACAACAATACTAATAGATATCTAAAGGTGGGTCACTCCACTTAATAGGTTGATTGTTTAAATCTTTTAGAAGTCTCAAATTACTGCAAGTCACGGGTCTAAGTCACAACCCTGGGAGTGTTTCGTTTATGTCTGTTCTCAATGTTGCTTATTTGTTTTCTCTTGGCATTAGCGCGTCAAATTAGTATTCACAAAACAAACATATATTTGTCTCATTTAGGCACGAGTTAACTTCCCGGCTGAGTGGAAAAAATATTGATTTCGTTTTGCCTAATTTCAAGCAATAAACGGTTGTCTTTGAGTAAGATTAAGCCTCTAACCATGACTTCGGTGGCAACTGAGTCTTTTGAGCTTTGCCTTTCTAGGTTGTTAGATTGTTGTACTGCCATCGATTCGTTCAACTAATTTTTACGAGCTAAATCTTTTCAAACAGCTAATATAGCACAGTTTCAGGGTTTTTTTTTTTTTTTTTTTTTTTTCATTTTAAACAATGCCAAAAAAGAATATAGGAATAGAGAGTGGCTTACCCAGATAACCTTGGGGAGGCCGTGCATGCCAGCAAGTTATATGGATCCCTCACGTTATGGATTCTCATAAAACCCGTCCTCCACGGTGGAAATGACTCGTACTCAATACCTCGTCGAGGACAAGCATGGTACAGTTTCGGCTAATTAGATAGACATCGCGTATCATAACCAAATGCTCGTATATTTGTAGTTGAATCGTCTGTCACACTTTGATCAGGCATGCAACTACTTGAGCTTTGAACTTTTGGATATCGCACCAAAAAGGAGGACGAGAATATAAAGATTGCAGTGAAAAATAAAAAATTTCGACTATAAATGCAATCAGCGACCTTACTTTCTGTTCTATGTGGATGTCTTTCCTGTTGAAAACTCTTTAAAGTTATTTAATCTTTTACTTGTTACCCTTTTCATTTTTCGGCTTTTCCCTTTTAAATCAACAATGTGTTATTGCTTGCACAGAACCCTCTGGGCGATTTGTTCCTTCTGCAGCTTCCTTTGTTGGCCAATACGAATTTTTTAAAAAAGGAATCCAGACGCAGAAGGAGCGAATCAGTCCTGCTGGTGCAGATTTAAGAAACGAGGATTCTGTAAGCATGAAGCCGAATTCTGACTCCGCCGATAATGTTCCCTTGCAGACAGATAGTGGCACTTCTGCTTCTGATGTGAAGTACTCTGCTGCATCCAACTTGAAAGCGTCTTCAAGGCATGATCTGGCCATGATCTTCACTTGCAGGGTCTGTGAGACTAGGTCCGTCAAGACAGTCTGTCGAGAATCATATGAGAAGGGAGTGGTGGTGGTGCGGTGTGGAGGATGCAATAACCTCCACTTGATGGCCGATCACCTTGGGTGGTTTGGAAAACCGGGAAGTGTCGAGGAGTTTCTTGCTGCTCGAGGGGAAGAGGTGAAGAAGGGCAATTGTGATACATTGAGTCTCTCTCTTGAAGATTTAGCCGGAAAGAAACCCTGAGTTTGTAAATTTTTATTGTACAACAGTATTACAAAAGTTTAGTTTAGTTTAGTTTAGTTTAGTAGTCTTTTTTTTTTTTTTTTAACAGTTAAATAGTGCTTTAGAAAAATTGTGGACCTTAAGGTTGTCCAACACACGAAGGTGGACAAAGCAGTATCTTCAGCTTCAATTTTGTGGGATTATTCATTTGTTTACTTTGTTTTATAACTTGATTCTTAAGAGTTTTGTAAATTGAAAATGCTCTCTCTCTCTCTCTCTCTCGCGTTACATTTTTTTTAATCCACGCTATTGTCCAAACATTTCATTGTAAGAGTAATCTCTGAAACTTTTCTTTTTTTAGGTGGGGGTGAGCAAAACTTCAATGAATACATCTATATTGTTACTTTTTTCGGTTTCAACTCAGGCAAGTATCCTCCTTAATGAAATCAGTAAGAACGTCAAACTTGATGCAATTGCCTCGTCTTAGAACTTTGATCAAGTGATTCAATTGTTTCGTAAACAAATCGTCGTTCATTTGACATGACAATATTCCCAGGAGGGGCAGCACCCATGAGGCTTTGATTTTGATCCAAATGAGACAGGGATGCGGGATGATATTCAGTGATGGAGATGAAATCTTTTCTCTAAATTAAGCTTGTGTTTGGTTTGATCGTTGAAGATGAAATTTTTAACTTGGAGTTGGTTGATTTTTTAAAAACTAGTTATAGATTTTATTGACTTTTTAAGAAAAGATAAAAATTGAGATAAAAAATATTTAGTTTGAGTTAAACTTGAATGTCAAATAGAACAAGTGAGACAAGATGAGAGAAGCACTC